>JAABNX020000122.1:881661-912175 GCA_015163995.2 Mormyrus lacerda | reverse complement strand
ATTAGCCTCACCTGTCCTGTGTTAGTCTCGTTACCCCTTAGTATTTTAGTTCCTGCTTCTGTCCTATTCCCCAGTGGTTCGTTGTTTATGATTTAGATTGATGGTGTTTGTGATTTGGCTAGTTGTATGTTATTGCTGTTGCTCTAGTGCTCATCTGGTTTCTGTTGTTTAGTTTTAGTTTATCCCTTTTACTTTTGAACCCCCCGTTGGTTCCTTTGTTTTGTTAGGCTTTTCTTGTGTTCTTTTCTTTAGTTCAATTTAACAAATCCCTTTTGTGTTCCTGAGACACAAGTGGGTCGTCCACCTCTTTCTGCACCATGCCCCGTTCCCGTGCCCGCACCTGAGCCGCCCGCCCCCATGACAGGACTAACCTCCTGAAACATACCTGACCGACCCGTTCAGAACCTTTGCTGACTGTTCCATATTTTCCGGACGTTTCCCTAATGCAATTTTGAGGGCCGAGGCTCCCATTTCTGCTCAGACTGCCACATGTCCCTAGGAGGGAGAAGTGAGGCAGTGGCTGTTCTTCTGTCTTTGGGTCCGTTTTTCCTTCTATTTCTGACTTGCATAAAGAATTGCAAAGTGAGCAAAAGTTTGTGTTCTGTGGTGTTCAGTATAAGGGTCATTCCTAACATGCAGTACCTCAGCTGTCCCCATCAAGCTTGTCTTCCTTCAGGTAAAAAGTTTATCTTTCCAAATTCAAGAGGTTCAATTCAAGGATTCCAGTACCTGCTTGTGTACATCTATTCATACTTAAACAATAATTAATTATAAAGGACAATGAATAGCAAATAAATCAACAGAAATGGACAAATAACATTTGTACGATACATACAGTGCACATACAATATCCAATAACATACAATGTACAATTTACAATAGCACTCAAGTACAACAACCAGGTGCTGAGGTTTAAAGTGGCAGTAGTGTGTAAAATGTTTACAAGCATAAGGATAAAAAGCTGCTTATCTCTCCATAGTGTTCTTGAAGGGAAATGTGTGTTCTCTTACAAGAAGGGGTGTCTGCATTCCTCTGCTGCATTTTACACCGTCAACGTTGAAGGCGTGGCTCCACAAGCACCAATCAAGCAGCGGTCTGGATATTAAAGACACGCCCACCCTTCCCCTTTATTTTCAAAACCTGGGAAGTCAGCCTGACAGATTCATTCTCTCCATTAGGCTTAAACGTGTCAGGGATTCTGTTTGCTGTGTAATTACAATGAACCTATGAGTTAGTGTCTTATAGGCCGGGCTGTGCAGAGGTGTGGTGTGCAGAGTTTTGATGTGGGAGATTATGATGCCCTTTTCGGTTATTGTTAGGAACCTCACATAATTCTAATTTCCTGTTCATGCATTTTTCAATACATTGAACTTGAGTATTGAATATAGAAAAAAACACGCTCATGGTCAGCGAATCCATTCGCATGATGAGGTTGGAAATCTATTGTTTTTGCCGGCTGGTCATTAAATACTCGCTGCCCCCTAAGACACATAACGGGAACTTTTCATTTTCCTGCCGATGTTTTTGTAATGAGGCATATAATTATGAGGCCATTCCGGTGCAGTGGAGTGAGACTTGGTGTTATTGCAGGACGTATCCATGGTCCATAAGTAGGATTAGATCTGAACCGAGAGACTATACTGTAGTACTGGTTTCTGGCTCACAGACAATTTGAAAGTAACTCTGATTCAAGCGCATAGTGCTGCACACCAATTAAAAGCCTTGTCCTTTCAATCAGCAGGTCTAATAGCCGGAGAATCCTAGCTGTCTGTTAATCCCATAACAGGGAAGCAGACAGGGAACTGGTTTGGATAATGCTGAGCTGTACAGGATCGGTTTAAGGCCCTAGTCAGTCATCCATCTATTGTCAGAGATAGAAAAAGCTTGCATCATTCATAAGTTAACAACACATTTAGAGATTTGGATATTGGTGCAATAACTTTGCTTGTATTTATGCGATTCCTGAGCTGAGAAACTTCTGTCTGTATTCCGCACAAATTCTGCACATATGTTTCTGTGTTTAAATGCAAAGAAAGAGTTGTGATGCCAGGATGTCTCTTTTTTCTGTATCATCAAGTTCAAAGAGACAGAAAACAATCTCGAAAATATGCATATATTTCAGAAATTCATTCAAAAAACCCCCGAAAATCAGACCGGATTTTTCTCCCCAGGTACATCCCGCTGTAAGATTAGATTTTAACCCTGGAATACTGAAACAAGAAAATAATGACTTAGTCAAGGTAGTAGATGAAAAAAAATACTGCTTTTACATAACAGCATTTGCATTGGATATAAATTTCTTTTTCAATTCGTCAGGGCCGCCAGTCTTCCCAGCTCCATGTCAGAAAATAAAGACATCCTCAGCAGCCTCTCAGCACAGCCTAGGAAACATCTAGTTACCAGTTATCTATAGCATACAGGTTCACGGCCTCACCCCCCGCAGCTTCCCTCTTTTTAATTCCCGCTGCCTTACCTCACCAGCTGATCTACTCCCCGTCTACCACGCTCTCGCTCTGTCCTCCTCGCCACCCCCGCACCCCTGTCTGCGGCTCCCTTTCAGGTTCGTTCTCCTGTCTCTGGCTTTTTTCGTCACTATTATAAGAAGCGCCGTGATTACCTTCTGGCCCATCTCTCTCCGTTTTCACCAGATCCCCGCTTTTCTCCCGCCTTCTTCCACCGTAAAGACTTTCGGGGTTAAACATAGGGCTGGGGTATCCTAATGGAACTCGAGTTATGAATTTCGACCAAATAACAAGGTTTATATGGGTCTAAATGCCCCTTCCAACGCCCTTCCTGCTCACCTCTGTACCTTAGCTGTGTCCTACACCAGAATTCTTGTTCTATTCCCAAACATTTGCCATCATCTTATTTACAAAAGGAGCTGCTATACGTGACACTCATTGACCTCCTTTTTGTAGATGGATTTCTTACACTAACCTACCTATGGATCCACCACATCCTCCGCATTATGTTCCTGGCCCAGACTAAAATGCTCCAGTAGGGTATTACTTCACACATGTATCACTCTCTGTTCCTCTACCATACCGGTATTAGGGATCCCGGTTCCCCTCTTTGTCCTACTTTTTGGGGGATCATTTTCAGTCTTTCGAAGACTTCCACACTCCCTTCAGGGATGCAAAGACAGATCAAGTACTCATGCATAACGGTGTACATACAGCTTAAAAATTCCATCCATCCTCTAGTCATGTTTAGGGTCATGGGGAGTTTCTGGGCAGAAGGCAGGGAACAACCCTGGATGGGGTCCCGACCCATCGTAGGGCACACTCACACAGTCACAGGCAACTCCTTGGTAACTCCAGTTTAACCTCAGCATGTTTTTGAGCCATGGTGGAGACTCGAACCCTGGTCCCAGAGGTGAGGCAACAGTGCCGACGACTATGTCCTTTAAAGCTCATAAGTACTAGAGCGTCGACTGATTACTGTACAAAACAGCAGGACAAAGATCAATAGGAAGCAGATATGGCTGGCAGAATGTTTGGCGAAAAATCAGTAAAGGTCAATATCATTGGCCAACTCATTACTTCAACTTCATCAGCTTGTTTGGAACCATCGTCAAGAAACCCTTCAGGAGTATATTGGGTGTCTCAACATAGGAAAAGTCTGCATTTACTTTTTCCCTTTAATTATGGCGAATGCTATCCATAATTAATAGATATAGTATCGGGAACGTATTTTAGGTTTTTCATCTATGAAATATCAAGGGGTTGTTTTACATTTCAATGTTGTTACATTTTCACCAGGCTTCTCCACAGGCTGAAACAGTAAGAGTACTGAGAGACATCCCAAATCTCAAATACTGTAGGCTGGTTTGAATATTTAAAATATTTATCATATTCTGTAACATTCCCCTAACGGGGGAGAAAAGTCTATATTAACTTAGAGTCAGTCCTGCTTTGCCTTTATCTCTAAACTACAGAAGAAAGTTCATGCAGCCAGGGGAGGAGCATGAAACACTGGCGGTCGAGCTTCTACGGGTCAATGTACTGTAGCAAGTGACGTCCACATTTATTATTTTTAAGAATTTGTGTGACGATCCTGTGGTTTAGTGTTACCACTCAGTAGCGATCAAGTGCACGGCACACATCTGCATGAATACAGAGTGCATTTCCCACCCCAAGTCCAAAAAAACAATAAAGTGTGCTTGTTCCCAAACCTGCTCAGTCCTTTCTTTTAGGTTCCCCAACTTGCCAGAACCTTGCATCCTGTGTCTTGAAACGCCGGTTTGAGAATCGAGATTGCGACAGCTGGGGTTGGGGTGGGGAGTGTAGCTTCTTCTGCGCTCCCATCCCTGGAATCCATGACGCTTTCATCCCTCCCCCAGGAGAGGTTCACGGTGCACATGAAGACAAAACCGAGATGGGACGTAGACCGTTGAAAGCTGGAGCCACCACAAAGCCACAACGCCGCTCTCTTTGCGTCGCTTTTTAATCCAAGCCTGACAGAATTTCATATTTTTACCCCATGCGGGAAAGACAATCCACTTCCAAGCAGTACGGCACCGTGATGCTCCTCAAGGGAGACCTCTGTGAATGTGATGCTTGAGTAGGAGGCTGCCAGCGACGCCCAAGCATGTCATTTCATAATCCACATTCGGCAAATCATATTTACTTGAAATTCCTGTCTGTTGCGAGCAGAAATAAAATAAGCATGTGAAACCTGTAATCATGCTACAGATGTCACCAGAAAACATGGGCTGTTTTCTAAAGTTCTCAGATAAAAATAGGACTGCCAAAACCTCTGTCTGGGCCCTCTGGTTCACGGAATGATCTGGGTATATGGGTGAACGTCATGATATTTATTTATTTATTTATTATTAAAAGCCGCGATATCAGATATTCGCGTGAGCTCATGCGCAATATCAGTGTTTAATTGTTGCATAGTTTTATTTATTAGTGTTATTTCTCGTGAACTGCAGGAAATTTATTGTTTAAGACTAAAAATAGGATCATTTGTAAAGCCCCTGTGAATACCAAGAGACTGTGGGAGTTTTTTTTTTTTTTTTAAATAGTGCCCTGTGTTGCTGTCAGGGTCCAAATAAAATGAAGATAAGATAGAAAGTTAATTTACCACAGGCCACTGGAGCAGAGCCGTGAAAAATGGCAACAGTGACCAAAGGGTCATTGGCATTGCCTATAATGCACTAACTGATGGTAATTTAGCACCCGGACTGCAATGCATTACATTATCAAGTAATTACTGGTTGGCCCAGAGGCAGTGCATTCAGATTTTGCCCTGCCTCTCTGGATATCCTATCCAGTTTGTGCTGTTCACATGGTTTTCACCGTTTAATGTTGACAAGTAAACAAGGCGAACCTTTTCAGATCTTTAATTTTAACGTGGTTTATGATTCATTCATGCATCAGGTTCTGATAAGCGCTGCCTCAACTGATTTGGTTTAACTTCCCACGTGAGGTCATAGAGTGCTGGTGGTTGTAAATCCCTGTTAGGCCATACAGATAATCGCCACACTAGGTGTTCCGGAAATTTTTTTTTACGGAAATGGACAAACAGAATATTTTGCATGCCTTAATGTCAACAAGGTCAATGTGTGGTTCTTTATTGATCGCTTACTTGTTTTTAATCATCCTTTGGTGGAGCCACAGTTCACATGTGTGTCTCTTCTGCTGTCCAGCAATTGGCAGCACTTGCCTTTATATGTTCAGGTGAGATACCATGTTAAACCGTTAGACACTTGAGTAAGTTGTAGTGTAACGGGTGTATGAAAGGGGGCGTGCTGGCCCCCGCTTTGGCCTGAAGACGCACAGCCCCCCAGATCCCATTCGTATTCAGGGCTGCGTGACAACTGGTTTCATCCCTTCCACTTATGGCACCCGCAAGCAGACTGGTGGCAGTCAAAGCCATTAACCCAGTCTTGTTCAATTTGCTCTTGTCACAATTCTGGCTGGTGACTGGCTGAGAACTGCCAAATTGGACAGCTGATTACTCCACTGCACCTAGTAAGTGTAACTGCCAAAATTACAGTGGCACAGTGGAAGCTCTGAGTGTACTAACTTAACGCAGTGAGGCTAGGCTCGCTTCGCAAGCTGGGGCAGCCCACAGTCAGTCTAAATGGTACTAACTCAATCTAAATGATGCTTAATCTATTTTCATTTTTCTTTCGATTAATTTAATAAATAGCCAGTAAAGTAAAATGTTAGTATATGGTTGTATCGTACAAAAACTTTGGTGAACGTCTCATTAAATCACATGAAATTCTTGGAAGTACCCTATGCATACAGCCTTAAAATTTGTTGAAAAATAGGTAGATCGCTTAACCATGGGTGATTAGTCAAAACGGTTGTCCTTTGCTCAATCAATTAGTGCCATTATATGTAAGTATTCCGCTAATGACATGAAAAAAATGTGTCCTGTGTAATAAACAAAACAGACAAATAAATAAATAAACAAACAGACAAATAAATAAAGAGTGTGTGTGTATTCATTACTTACCTTGAGGTGTGCGCATTCAGCTGGCCCCAAAAATAGCACACACTTCACCATTAATGAAAATCATGCTTTTGCTTCCGTTTCACTTACGTTATAATTTACACTCCAGCTTATACTTGGGAGGTCATGTGACCTTCTAGCCTGTTTTGTTTTGTTGTGTTTCTTCGTAGTATTGCTGTCACGGGCGAGGATGGAATGCCTGAGCACAGCCTCGGCGTGAAGAGGTTCGGCAGCGGGGGATGGTCAGTCCGAATCTGGCCAAGGAGATGGACCCTGTCAAGCTTCTGAAGGAACGTCCAACGTCGACGCGATTTCCCGTCATTTTACTGCCGGAGTCTCCCGGTCCCGAGGACGAAGGCGTTAGATGTAGACGCATCAGCGACGCTGCAGAAAGACACCAGAAGCTAAGGAGCAGCTATGTACCGACAGCGTCGCACCGGGGTCACCTTACGAAGGTCGTTGGCCACTTGGTGGAGTGGTAGTCGCAGGTGATTTGTGGCTTATCGTGTCTTGTGTCTAGAGGTAGCTATTTGTGCTCCGTGTGCATAACAAGGACATTGTTTTTCTTTTTGGGACATTATGACACGCAGTGCTCTCAGAGATACCAGAGTGGAGGAATGTAATCTGCCTGCATCTTCAGAAGCCTATTAGAGATCATTGTATTGGTTTTCTCACCTTTTTATGTATCTTGTGACTTGTATCTCTCCACTCACATTCAGGACCTTCTGCACCCACTCATCTCAAGTGCTCCTCCAGAGAGTTTTCCAGCAGCCGAAAGAGAAGTAGACTTTCCCGTAGACCTACACGTTCCATGCTAGCTTACGACTGTCTGTGTGTCTATAATGAGCACAAGTGAACTGAGAAATGATAAAAAAACTAATTCATAGAAATAATTATCGATTTAACAACAATTCTTGCTATGAGTATGAGCTTAGTAATTGCTGTTTGTTTGTCCTTGTTAAAGATTATACATCTACAAAAGAAACTGTATCTTTATTGGGAGCTGATAATAGTTAGGCCTATTCAAACCTTTACAGTTTGCCGGGTGAAGTGTTAGGGGTTATGGGGTAATGAAATGAGCCACGCATCATGTGATTAAATAAGTGGGGCGGCAGTGAGAAGGGACAGCGTGATGGCCGTAACGCGAGAGCCGCTTCATTTAATTGTCATCGCACTTCATTGGAAGCATATCAATTCTCTGCCGCTTAGCTAAGCGGAAAACAACGGCTTAGCACATAACGACGGGGCCCACTGACTGCTCCCCGGGACCTGGCACCTCCTGGCAGTGTCTGGGCAGCCTTCTAAAAGGTCCTGAGTGTCCGTGGCGGATGGAAAGCAGCTGCCCGCAAACCACCCCCCCCCCCTGCCGTCTTCCTGTGTGGTTTGCCCCAACACTCTGTCCAATCAGCTAATTCACCTCTTTGGTCAGAAGTGATCTTCCTTGGCTTTCCTGGCTATGAAGCTGCTCCAGGGCAGCCAACGCCGGCCAGACCTCACGCACATCGCATCCCAGCAAGTAATGAAAATATCTATACTGCAGTCGTTAACTTTCAGAACATTTTTAAAGCGGTTCCTTAAGCTCTATATTTAACATTCACACAGATTGTAATTCACAGGGCAAGGGGCTGGTAAGCTGCCCAATGGGTGAGGCTGCCGTATTCTTGAGCAGAAGGTCGCCGGTTTAAATCCCATGGTTGGCGCAGTGATCTCCAGATCTCTCTAGAGATCTGCAACAGCTAAAAAACGTAAATGCAATGGAAGACCTCATTGCTGGTTAGGGGATGTTTATGAAAAGATATGTCCACGCTTATTAAGATAGCCATTATATTAAATTGTCAAATAGTGATGGGGTTTTTAGAAAAAAGAGTGCCTTGTGCTCACAGACCGCTCTCAAGCTATCAAAACCTTCTTCTTGTGGATGCTTGTGTTAGATTCCTCTGTGAGTCTTGGCCTGCAATGCATGATATTTACATTTAGGTCCTCTCAAACTTCCTGAAAGTTATAAAAAATATACCAATCGTGCTTCCACCTACAGCAATGTTAATTACGTGCATTTGGTAATGGTTTAATAAAATTTTGGCAGGGACGGGCATTTTATTTGGCAGTCGGCACGCAGGCCCGTAGCCTCCTGTCCTTGGGTCAAGAGTAATTTACTGAGATGCTAAATGCTTATTTTTGCCCTCTACATTGAAATTCCCATCCAGACTGTATTACAAGGCAAGATTATGACTTAATCCCTTGTTAATTAGAATAACATTTCTAGCAGCTGAGTCGGAGATGTTAATGTCGGATTTGAAACTCTCTCCGGAGCGACTGGGCGGGCAGATATCTTGGCCGAGTCGAGAGTGCTGGCGAGTGTGCAGGGAGAATGTGCCGTCTGTGCAGATCCAGGATAAGCCTTATAAACTGTTCCCTTAATGGTGTTTTTTAAGGCGGCCACTCTTGCCAACACACAGGAGATAGTCACTCACTGATTGTTTTTGTTTTATCTTTTCTTTTTTTTTGTACGCTAACAAGTGTTTTTATTTGTTATGATAAAAATTAAGTACTTGGTTTGTTGGTTGAAAAGCATGACACCAGGCAGGTCGTCAGAACAAACTAGGTTAAATAAAGCATGATAAAGCATTTCACACCATGTTATAACTGCAGGTGCAAAGGGGCAGGTGAACGAAATTAATTGTGGTCACATGATTTTTTTGCCCCGTCTTCAGAGCTTCACACTACATACAAGCCATTAGCAGAGCTCTTGAATCGTAGTAGTTCTGTTTGTTATTAGAATTTTAATATTAGCCTACTGTTTTTGCTACGCCTTAATCTTCCTTAATATTCACCTCAATCACACTTTGGTCCTCGATCAGGCTCTCCGCATCATAGAGCTACCAAAATGGCCACCGTAGAGCATGGAAAACGCAAACTTTGACAGAAAACAGGAACATGGGTGCTTTGGAAATTACACAGGTAAAATGGGGGCGTGCAAGTGGCAGGAAACCGTTCCTCAAAGTAGATTTTCGTTATTGTTGTGCTGCAACACCAAAACTGCCACTATTATGAAATGAATGTATATCGCAATGATTTAAGATTAATTCTGTGATGACGATTCACATTATTATAACATTACATTAGCACATCTCAATCAGTCTGCGTTCGGATTATTCCAACGGCTGACATTAAAATCCAATTTGTGCGACAGCGTCGAAACAGTTTATCGGAGGCCCAAAAAACCTGTCATCACATTTGGACGACTTGCACTGAGCTTCCAGTGTAACTGGGTCCAGTTGACCACCGCTAGCCTGGGGGCGGAGGGAATAACGGAGGCCCCCTCCATCTTCTGCTGCCCCCCCACCTTAGAAGGAAATGACTCACGTTGGCTCAGGGCTTCCCTGTGCGGCCTGGCTTGCGAACGCAGGGACGTGTCAGTGTGAGGTGGGGGGCCACAAGCGAGCGCCGTACGTAGCGCGGCGTTCAGGGAGCCAAGATAAACCATCCGATAGACTTCAAGGAAAAGAAAATAATTATCAGGTAAGAAATAAGAGAAGCCATATCATTAGAATGCAGGTGGGAAATAGTTTGGCAAATAATCAACAGTATGGACACATGCGGGAAAATAATAAGTATGTTGTGAAGACGAAGGTTTGGTTTTCTGTATCATGCTTGAAAGAGCAGGGGTGTGTGGGTAGAAGAGCCATCTCAGAAAATAACAGCTTGTTTTCTCACTGTCACCTGCTGAGTGTGAACAGTTTCAGTCTGGGGGGGAGGGGGGGTTGGGCGTCGCGAAAAATAAGAAAAGACAGAGCAGTCCAGGCTCAAAGAAAATAAACACGCACCTCCATTATAAACCGCAATTAGTGCCCAAACATACAAAATCTGTCGAAAGGACAATGGACCCCGGGGGAAAAAAATGAAATATAAAAAAAGTAAATATATAATGGTTATTTTGACAGTAATGGTTCACCATGGGCCCCATTCTGAGTCTGGAGAAAAAATGGATTTGACAAAAATATTCATTGAAAGCATTTTCTTGTGCTGTCTTTAAAAAAAAAGAAAAGAAAAACGTAACAGCAACATTCAGGCTGTTCTGGGGGCTTTCTGGAGACGCAGGACAGTGTGTAATTATCTGCTGGGCCCCTGCTGCTCTGTGCATATTCAACAGTGTGGCAAGGGCCACGCAGTGTCCAGCACTGCACCTCGTCTAACAGTGTGGCAAGAGCCACGCAGTGCCCAGCACTGCACCCCGTCTAACACGTTATTATAGGCCAGCCATGATCGAACTTGAAAGATTTGGTCATTATTTTTGATTGACTCCACTTTTTCTCTCCCCCCCCCCCCACCCCCACCCCCCTCAGATTTGAGCACTGTCGTTTTCTGTCCTTTGGGGACCGCGTCAAAGCCCTCCTCAGCTAAAAACCTGATCCGTGAGCCGTCGCACTCGAGTTCCAGGTTCTCCCGGTTTCCAGTGGCACTGGGAGGCATTTTGCATGCTTCCTATCAGACGCTAACCCTCTAAAGCCTGGAACTGTAACGACATGCAGCTCATTTATAGAACACCGTGAAGGCAAAACATTCAGTTTACAGACTTTGTATTGATTTCCGTATTTGTCCTGATATTAGTAACTTTGCTGCTGAAACATTAGCACGTGTTTTTAATGAAACGGCTTTATGTCTGCCGCGTGTCCAGCGTTTCATAGTGACAGGTGTTAATTTGCTATCTCTGTTAAGAAAAACAACATTTGTAATAGATCATTCTTTAAGTGAAGGCCAAAGGCTTTCAGGAAATTCATTTTAATTAGCACTGGCAACTGAAACGCCGCGTGAGGTAACGATGCGAACGATCACTCTAATGAAGCAAAGATATGAAAACGAAGAGCAATCGTTCAGGACCGGACCTTGTGGACCAGGGTCACCGACATCCACGAAATCTGTAATATGATCGATTCTGTTTGGTTTTGACGTTAACTTGTACATCTTCTACGGCACTGTTAAAAATTTATTTTTATGATTTAATAATTATCTTCAAACCACTTTTCCTGGCCAGGGAGATGGATAATAATAATAATAATAATAATAATAATAATAATAAACATTTACATTAGAACAGATTGTATTCCCATTGACAAAACGGTGAGCTCAAGTAATACAATTACAACCGCAAACCGACACACGTGTATCTTATCCCATATATCATATTATATGAAATATATGAAATAACTCAGGTCACATGACTAAAGACCATTCACATGGACTGTGATGACTCAGCAGCTTTGGAAAGCGAGGATTATGGTCCTTAAACCTGCCCTGCCGGTCTTTTCGGGTGGGAAGGTTACATACTCCAGTACAGCCCAGTATAGCCACAGTCACCTTGAAACACCAGACAATGCATATACCCCTTCAAACTGGCGCTCATCTGGGTGAGGCAGGGGAATTTTACCAGCTAGCTGTAGATGAAGACATTTGTAAAACATATATATCTCATATATAATTTATTCATTTTGCTTGACAGTGATACATATTGTATTTTTGGATTTCCTACTTGCAATGTTTTCCATCACAAAAGCTGAAGTTCAGGCAGTCGCGGTTTGGGGCAAATGAAACAAATATCCTGCCTAACACATTCTGCCAATGAGTGGAGGAACGGGAGGGTGTCTGTGCAGACGTGTGCCGTTCGACGGCAGATTCATCTCCTCAGAGCACTAATAACACTAACGCTCCCCAGTTTTAAATCTCTCTCCTTTCAGGCGTTCCAGACATTAATTCCTCGCCTCTCACGGAGCGGCGGTTGTCTGATTTAACGAGTCGAGATTTGAGAGCTGATGTTGGCCGTTAATGTGAGGTGGGATATCGGCGGAGCTTCTGAACAGAGCATAAATCGGGTTTTACTCCAAAAGACAAACAGAAACACCGATTTTACAGTCGCAGCCACTGAAATGGGAATGGACAAGATTAATGTGTTGTATCTCACACACTGTCCAAGTGAGTCAAATTTAATGCATTAAGGAGTCTTCCACTACAAACCTCTAATAAAACAGAAGTGCTAAATAGATAGCATTGACCTCAGTATGTGACTGTGTTTAATAATTTAGCTGAGTTCAAGACTTATTTTTTAGAAACAAATCACCTCTCCAAGATGGGTGAAAAAAGGTAAAATTGTTTCCCTGTCAAATGGCCAGATCTGAGTCCATTCATCCATCCATCTTCTGTCTGCTCATCCACTATTGCAGTGTTTCCCAATTCAGTCCTCAGGGACCCACAGCCAGTCCATGTTTTTGTTCCCTCCCAGATTCCTGCCAGACAAGTCTGCATTTTCGCTCCCTTCCAGTTCTCTGGGAGGAGCAAAAACATGGACCGGCTGTGGGTCCCCAAGGACCAGACTGAGAAACACTGCTCTATAGGGTCACACTCAGCCTGAATTACATCTCTGAGATACAGGGCTCAGGAGCAGGGATTCCCGGATGGGATGCAGGTCTATGGCGGGTCTGACTTAAAAATAAGTTTTAAGCAACATTTCAAACCACAAATTGAATTTCCATAGAATATGAGCTACTTCTACTGTACATTTGTAATGTCAAGGAAATTAACGCTACCACTCACTGTTGAAGCATGTACATTTATGCACTTGTGGTCAACAGAAAATGAATTTTGAAAACTTTATTTTTTATAAAAAAACAGGTAATTCAAATAATGCTGCTTTTATCTGGAAGAGCAGGTAAATGTGCAGTTTGAAGAGGGCAGTGAAGGGAATTACGGCTTTGTAGACGTTAATGTAACAGTTAAGTGAATTATTAGTTGAGAAAGACTTCTTTAAGTAAGACAGTATGCCAAATTGCACTTTATCGCACTAACTCAGCTTTGTAGCTCTGCGAGGCCAGAGCCACTGGCCACAAATCTGTCCTAACTGCAGGCTGCGTCAGATAGACTGATGCTGATTCATCGCGTCTTACCCAGTGCGCCAGTAAATGACAGAGGAGTGGCACGGTACCCTTCACCCAAAGAGAAATGATTACAAGCGCAAATGTGAGTATGCGTGACAGCCAAGGCAATTACAGTAGGCTGTAGGTGCGTGTTCCACAGTGCACCATAGCGCCACCTCCTGGCAGTACGGTCACACGGCAGGCACGCTCAGCTTCATCGCCAAAGTGCCGTTGCAGTTCCAGGTGGTACCATGAGCTGTTCTGCTTGTATCACCTTAAACTTCCACGTTTTTCCACAGGCTAGGTATATGTTTTCTCGCCATCTCCTTCAGATGGAGCGCTAGTGGATCTGGCTGATGCAGGTAGCAGAACCACCAATGTGGTCACCGCACAAGGATACTTGTGACATCCATCCAACCTGCCCATTCCATTTCTGTGTGCTTAACAAGGATCTACTTGATTTTAATAATAAATAAACAAAAAAACAAATTCGTTAGTTCGTTTATTTGTTCGTATGGCCGTACTATAACTGTAGCAAATTCGCGTTCGGGCATGCATATTTACGTCACTGGTTTGTTCTTTAGAACAACCACAGTGTAGACACCAACGGCTCCTAGAACAATCCCGCCACGACAGAAATGGAAATACAGCTTCGCGTCGGTCTGACTGGTTTCAGATTGAATTTAAATTTATGTTACTCCACAAAAGAAAGGACCCCGGTGACACTATTCCATTTCCTGTCCGCTTCCATCAACACGTTCCTCACACTCTCCCTGCGAATTAGAAACCAGCGTGGTTTCACGATGCGCAGTTTCACGCAGCTGAGGAGCGTCACCGAATAGGGGCCCTCTGCTGGTGTCACTGGCCCCGCAGTCCTGTTAGCGCCCATCTGCCCGCCCTACCAGGCCCCCCAGATCAGCGCCAGCCCTTTCCCTTCATTCCTCTGAGCTCAGCTGCATTAGGAAATCAGCTGGAAGCGGCTGCATTTCATTTTCCGCGGCGTGGGGCTCCGCGGCGATGTCCTAACACTTGTAAATGAGCACTCCTTCTCTAATCTGTCACTTTAATGCACCACGGATTTTATCTCACTCGCCACCAGTATCACATTTTCAATAATAATAATCATCCGCTGATGTTTCTTTCCCTCCAAAATTAAATTTCGGCACTGAGAGCGTAGCTAATAAAAGACATGGCTAGAGGAAGCAGGAGAACAAATATAATGAATCCTAAAAGCCAGGATTTGTATTCAGATGTGGGAGACAATTACGGGCGAAGTTTGAATTTATCTGCCAGTCATTTTCTCAACAGCTTAATAATGTGGCTGCTGCACGCTGTGACCGGATCCTCTGTGTAAATGTTTCCAGGCAAGGTGCTCAAACATCATTTAAGCACCAGGTTGGCCCTATACTCAGGGCCCGTGCGTATTAAATATCAGTGCGGCGATACGGCTTCCGCGTGGCTCTTTAGCTACCCGGCCGCACCGTCATCTGAATACGCGGGAACATCCGTTCATATATATTGCCAAATAAACATCTGTGCAGTGAGTAATGCACTGCAAAGTGTGGAATCACGCTATCCCTACTCAAGGTTTATTACGAGCTGAAAGGTTCTCTCACCTCTTGAACTTGGGAATGCTGGCATCCCTTGGTAAAATAGCTACTTTAACTGTTTTTAAGGTCCTGAGATCCCACAGACTGAAGGTGGCGTATCTGCTGTGCCGTAATTGCTTGACCAGCCATATTTTTAATAACAGAGTAGCGTTATCTTCATTTTATTTATGACTTATAGGACACTGGCAACAGAACTGTGAATAACATTCAATTCTAAAAAAATATTAAAATATTAAAAGCCTATTTACCCACCTCACATCTGTTTAAAATAATGATTGAAACCCACTGCTTGCGTTACACGTAATGTCCGTTACCCAGCAGGCACCTGGCAGGCGTGACAGATGGATAATGAACCGCTGTGCCATCTTCCAAATTCAAGTGCTAAAAAAACCCGTTTCATTTGGCTGAAATGTGTTTAGAAAACGCTGAATGTTGCTCTGCCGGTTTTCAAATAAGCTGTCAGCGAATGCCAGGCAAAGCCGGGGAACTTCCTGTCCCTTCAGACATTTGGAGGTCCGAGATGGAAGCTCCCAGAAGATTGGGGGACTTGGGTTATTTAATTGGCTAGATAATCTGCTGTTATACATATCTTACATAATTTTGATGACCACAATTTAGCACGAGACCTTTGATGAGGATTCTTCTTCTAATTTCAATTTTAAATTTTTTTTTTTTCAATTTTAAGCATTCGAATGGAGGTGTTTGGAATTGAGAATACATGTCTTTGTCCTTACCGGACATTAACACACATAATCAATACAGACTAACATGCATGTACACTAACTGCGAGAACACCAAGCATGTTGGCATTACGTTTTAAAAATACTGGCAGTAATCTTTATAAATAACCAAAGAATGTTACAAATATCATACACTTGGACAATGAAGATAGTAGAGTAGCTGGAATAAAGTTTGTCAATCTCTAAAAAGTATTTCTACAACTTTGGCCGCTAGTGTATGACACCAAACTACACGTTATGATCAAATGCCATTATAGTTTAAAAAGAGGACTTATTTGGTTACATACTATGGCTGTGTAGGAGTTTTGCAGCAGTTTCCACAGTGGTTTGGGGACCCTGATTAACCGCCGAAACTGGAGATTTTAATCAGAGGGCGTCATCATGTTGGAGGACTAGTTTAAATATTTATTTTTCCTTCATCAAAAGGCAGGAGCTGATAAATTGACGTTAGACAAGACTGTTTTTTTTTCAATTTATCATGCTTTTTGGGTGTGGAGCGTCGTGTGAAGCGTGAGCTTTACCCTGACAAGGCTAAAGGGCTTTCTCACATGTGCCATCTGTTAGAGTTGGATTTTCTTTTATTTATGGTGCATCAGACTTAGGTAAAAGTTTCTTAGAAAGGGCAGAATCCTCAAGGAAATATGCTGAAATTCTTTCTCTGTTATGTAAGCACACAAAAGTGATTTATTATGTAACGTCTAGCTTATCAACCGTTATTAATTTTCATTTCCTTCTTCTTTTCTCATATTTTATTTGCATTTAATGTCACAGAATGTAACCTTAACATGGTGCCTGACAGCCGGTGGTTACAGTAAATTAAGGGATGACGTTTCTGCACTGGGTGACTGGCGCTCGCTTGTGGGGCAGAGGGCGGAGCGGTGGGGAGCGTGGAAGGAGCAGTGCCGGGCAGAGGTGGAAAGTTCAGGTCCAGAGAGTAAAAGTCCAGACCAAGATTTTGTTTCAACCAAGCAGATGAGTACTCTGTGGCTGCGACTCGTCATACTCAACTGGTTAGTTGAAACAAAATTACTGAGTGGAAATGTGCAGAGTGTTTTCTCCAGCTGGACTGATACCGCTCTGATTGGTACTGTCACAGCTGGACGTATTCTGAGGGGGGCTGGGCTGTTAGCAGAGTTAGGTCACAGCTTCTACTTGAACTAGCAGGTTTGGGGAATTTCAGAGCCAAGCAATTGCCCTTTTTTACCTAATAATAATAATCATAATATTATAAATAATAATAATAATAACACTAGTTGTCATGATTAGCACTGTTGTCTTGCATCTCCTGTCTTTTGAGCTTGATCCCCACAGTGTGCGGGGAGGTTACATGGTACACTGGCATCCCATAAATCATACACCCCTGAACTGTGCTCTGTGCTGCCCGAAAGAGATTCCAACATCCCCCCCCCCCCCCACAATAACTTGTCATTCCACTTTGCCACACAACCACAGAATAAAAGCAACAGACCTGTGAATCCCAGGGTGCCGTCTTTTCTTTCTTAATAAAGGCAAACATCCTTAAACTAAATTTAACGCCACAGCTTTGTTTTGTGTCAAACTGTGCACGTCCCTCACCCCCACCGGTCGGCAGCTTTTCACACCGCTGCCTAGAGGTGCCGCCAGTCTCATGTAACCATATAATATGGGATTTTTACTGTACTATCAATTCCCGCCCGTCAATAAAAATCTCTGGCTTGCCCATCTGATTCCCTCTGCCGCAGACATTGGCCCTTTCGCAGAGAGATATTGCCGAAAGGTGGCACCTGTGCTCCTTCCATCACCTTCTGTGGGGTCATAAACTGGAAAATACATACACGAGTGAGGACCAGTTTGTGAAAAAATAAGGTGACAGCACATGAGCAAGGACTGGCAAACGGTGCTTGGAAAATGCGGAGGATGACCACTGTGAAACAGATGTGTAATGGAAAGTTCAGGTTTGGAAAGCCCACATCCACACCAAGGTTTTGTTTCAACCAACCACTTGTATATAGAGTCACATTTCCAGAGTACTCAGCTGGTTGGTTGGAAGAAAATCTTGGTCTGGATTTGCGCTTTCTGGACCTGAACTTTCCACCTCTGTGAAACAGATATGTGGCACTAATACTGTTCTGTGTGACGGCTTAGGGAAAATGTGCAAAATGCAATATTCATTAAATGGGATGAATGTTCACAGGAAAATAAAGAAATTGCAGCATTCAGTGACGTTCTTCCCTTGCTTTTCCCGCAGTCCCTTCACTGGGATGTGTTCACTCAGCCTTTCACAAGCATCATTCACATCAGGACCATTAAGTTACCAATATTCTTTCATAGTTTTTTTTCCATCTGTTTTTCTACAGAGGCTGTACAGTTTTTTATATTCAACCTGCTTTAGAGCATATCTAAGTGAAAACACTTGATGCACAATTTAAATTTCTTGCCATTATTCAATCTCAGATCTCAGAAACCTTTAAAAAACATTCTCCATTTCATTTCTTCAATATCTATGTATTTACTGATTTGTACAGTTTCATTCAGTCTGGACCATGTCAGTTGCTCACTTAAGATGCTTGCCGACTTTAGAATGTTTGATTTTGTTGCATGTAATTAAATTTGCTATTGACACAGTAACCCAAGTGCCTCCCAAATAAAGCAAACTACTCTACTCTAAGCAGTAAAAAACACTGTCAGAGAGGTAATTGGTGAAGAGATGAGCTGACAGGGTGTTGTACCAGATGCTGAACTGCAAGAATATCACTGGAGATCACTGGAGATCACTGAAGATATGCTGTCCCACAAGATACAGTGAAACTGTAAAGGTGTAAAGCACCATTTTTGAATCACTTTTCATTGTTTTTTTAATGAAATCTCGATGATGACTAGGACAAAATTTTACACAAGGCGAAAAGACTGAAGAAATGTACTTAAGAAACACTAACCCTTATTACTACTGCATGATATTTAAAGGACATTAACTTGTAAAATCCCTCTTGCTTCCCCGAAAACGCATTAAATAGGGCAGACAATAGCCTCTGTCAGCTTGCATCAGCATACACAATTGATAGTGGAGGTGAACTGTCAGCAAAGCAGATGGCTAATTACCCTCAATAGGTGCTATAAAATTGCCTGGCAAAGTCTTTCCCCTCTCCGAATTATGATCCTTGACGATCTTATGTCAATGTTTTTTCTTCTTTCAAAAATTGTTTTCTCAAGTGAAGTAAAGAAAATCATCCAAAAAGACTGTTATACATTTAACACATAAGAAAAAAAGTGTTACCATATTCTGCTATGTATGTTTCTCTACCCCTGGTATGGTGTCCATTACAGGCTTTGTAGACCATGACTGTTCATTCAGTATCTTTTGTTTTTATTTTCAACATAACGCTGGTTGCTATTTGGGATGCAATTGCAGGAGGAGCCCTCAGTTCTGTCTTAATCTGACTGTTTGTACTGCATCATTTTAAAATAAATTTCAGAACTAATTTTAAGGTTTAATACCAAATAAAGTTTTTCAACAGAGGCGCTAGTTTTCTCTTGCAATCCATATTAGAGTCAGAGCTGATTCTAACTAAAGTTCAAATCAGCCTTGATACTAAGCAGAGTTGAAGTTGATTCTCTTCTCAGTCCTTGCATTTAAATGTAACCAGTTGAATGAATACTAGGTGTAGCCATAGATAGATAGACAGACAGACATTTCCGCAAGCACTTGTGCTATTCAGAGTTGCAGGGGGTCTGGAGCCTATCCCAGAGATTGCAGGAGCAAGGCAGGGAACAACCCAAGATGGGGCGCCAATTCATCGCAGGGCACATTCATACACCATTGTACATATGTGTGTGTATATATCTGTATATATAATAATTTGTCTCCAGAGCTATCACAATCACAGTTCTCAAACTCAGCAATGTTCACATACCTGGGTAATCCACAGCAGCCAATCAGGACCTAAACTCAAAGACATAGAAATAAAAATCCAGAACAGCAAACTGAATATCAGCTACTGAATGCTTGGGGCTTGAGAGTTTGACTAAGGTGCTTATGTTCCTTCGATCATTGCGATGGGATCTTTAAGGACCACAGCAATCCGGGACCTTGTCTTAGCGACACCTCTTATAAAGCAGCCTTTTTGAGTGCATTAGTTTGTTTGTTTTGTTTTAGTTCGGCGCAGAGGGTGGGTTCTCATGTTTGTCTACCTGTACAGCTTCATTTCTGCAGCCATCTGAGATTTCGGATCGTGGACAAGCAGGCCTGCCAAGGAGGTTCAGAATATATTTTTTGCTAGCCTACACATATTTAGTCCCTAATTAAAATTAAAATTATTACACATGGGTCATGTTTATGGTGACTGCCTGGCCATCCGCCCATCTCTCACGCCTCAACAGGTTCAGGGTTGCTTCTGTTGTATAGTTATGTAAACAGAACCTCCTTCTGACGTTTTCCACATCCAATTACCTGACTGCTATCACATCCAAATATTCCTATGCCTGTAAACACCAGAAAGGAGTACTAGTTTATTTTCACACGCTTCCTGATAGTATTAAATTAGGGATTCACTTTTAGTAAATAAAGAGCCTTACAAGGAAATGATCAGTATAAAATTGATTCATATATAAAATTTTGGGGCTATATTTTGCTAAATATATGACAAATAATGAGTATATTTGTAATCAGTCCACAATTAGAAACTGCCTGACGGTCATTAACCAGATTAAACTTCAAAGCAACAGGTAAACATTGTAACAAATGCAAAGAAGATGGCTTTTTTCTCCGTCTGTCTTATGTTAGCGCGCAGCTTCTCAGGAGGCTGTGGGTGGGTTCATTTATGCTTTGTGTCTCGCATGTATTAAAGTCAGATAATGTGCTCGGAGGAATCTGAAAAGTGAAGCCAATTTGCAGAATACCATGTCAGAGTCCGTGGCCGTCTCAAGTCCTCTTTATTTAAGTGCTGTCTCCAAATGAAAAAAAGGTTCGAGAACAGAAAGGTACGTGAATGGATTCAAAGCAGCTGGCTGGTTCCCTCCCTCCGGTGTCCTCTCGGTTTGCCAAGTCTGATTAAATTAAAAGTACAGAGATGTTTAATGTTACAGACACAGCGGCATGAAAAGGCAAGGCTACTTCTAAGAAGAAATGTATTTCGCAGCAAATAAAATTGCATGAATTTTCTCATGTTTTTATTGCTCCATTCTCGTCTACACTTTCATCTGTGTACTGATTACATTTGTACACTAATTATATTTGTACACTAATTATGTTTGCCCCCAATTTATTTGCACTGTACTGAAAAACTGAATGAGATAAAACAATGTACACAAATATGATCGAATGTAATTACCAGTTAAATCGTATGTAGGTGGTAGTAACGCTGGATATAATTGCTTGTGTAAGTTGTACTGTTTTGGCTTAAGCTAATGACGTGCTTCAGAATAGCGGAGCTTTAGTAAAGTTGAATAGATGCATTCGCCTCTGCTTGAAGAGAAGGCAGTTTTATGCTCTTGCTTGAACCATGCGCCCTTTGAGGTGACGAACGTGGTGCAGCAATGACGCAGGAAAGTTTCACTATACGTTAAAAAAGTGTGTGTGTGTGTGTGCGCCCATGCATGTGGGAGTGGGTGTATAAAATGGTTTAATTTCTGAGTGTATTTCGACATTATTATGATTAATGTCACTTCAGTGCAGCTTACGGGATAAACTCATGGAACAGTGCAAACTTGTTGCATTGATTAATTGACTTGAAATGTCACTTTACTTGAAACACCCATGTATAATGCATTATAGAAACCTTCATAATGCATTATAATGCATTCATAAAGTATTACACACATGATGAATCCTCTATGAAGCGCCTGTGTATAATGCACTATGAACACTTCATAATGCATTATAATGGCTTATACTGACCATTATAATGCATTATGAAGGTATCTATTGTGCATTTCAGATGAGAGATCCATAAAACATTCAAAGTGCATAATAAACATGGCCATAGTTTGCTATGCCTTTTATAAATAGTAATAGCTATATTTATAATACTTTATAAATGCATTATTAAGCATTATGAAGGTATCTATAACATATTGTGATGATTGCTTTAAGTAAACTGTTACCATGACTTTTTACCAAAATCAAAAAGCCTTAACTTCTATCCATCTGGGTTCCTAGTTTACTCAGCTTGCAACTACAGAGTTAATCACATTACAATTTGCTCTGAAAGCTCCTTGAAGCACATTGGTTCTTCATGGTTGATATAGTCTTCTGATGATGTCTGACAAATACTTTTATTTCAAAATCAGGAGAAATACGTGTTGCCTACAGGCAGAGGTCATTGAACATATTGTGAGGCTCATTAGTGGTGAACATAGCGCCAGTACGAATAATTACAATACACTTCTGATCATCAGTTTATTTCCATGGGATTTTGTTTGAGTTGCGAATATTAGCAAACGTTATTGCTACTTAAGTGTTGCTACCAGAAGCCTTAAAGCAAAACCAGAAAGCTGAATGCATTTTTATAGTTTTGAAAAGCAATTTATGTAAAAATGCACCATAGATTAAGTTTCAGCTAGCTTGTCTATCTGTTTGTAATACAAAATTCATACAATTATTGTTTATTAGCATTACTGCCCTGTCTATTGCAATATTTGTCAAATGTGTATGTTTTTTTTATTAATAGACATTGTCAATGCTCACCTAATGCACCAGTCATTTTAATTTAAATGATGTAAGAGAAAATTGCCTCGAAGATCCGACGCTATGACATATAATTGCGTTACAATGCAAAGGGATCTTTAAAAAGCAGTGCTTTGATATTAACACGCCGATTTACGTGCAATTGCAGTTGTGCTTCGAATGCATGTTTGGCAAGATGTTTGAGAGGAAGGATGTGGAAATGCTCTGATTTACTAATGCATTTTTTTCCAGGAGTACATCCTGTACACCTGTACATCCCGGTGTTCATATCTGAAATTCTCCCCTTTATTGGTGATTAAATGCTACCCGAGCATTCAATCACCAAACTTTGCCTCAGACATCATTATATGGGGACTTACCGTTTATCTTTTTGCCTTGTGTTGATTATGGTTGTATGGACTAGTCATGCAGGTTTTAGATTAGAACGTGCGTTATGTATCCAGGAAGACAAGATAAGTCGCCTGCCCTGCATTGTTCCCAATTAAGATGGCAAAAATGCTTTATTTGTCATCCAGATTATAAGGGATGAGATCAGAAGGGAAGAGATGATCCTCTTATCTGTTGCCTGATATGAATCGGAATGTAGCTGAAAAGATGAATAGCCAAGATTAGTGGTATATATATCAGGCCTGAGTACAATCATGGTTAGGGAATTAGGCAAAACATTTCCAGGTTCTAGATGGTATGCTCAACCTACCAACGCCGGTTATATTATATGGACATATTAACAGTGGGTTCAATGAATACCTTAAAAAGGGCAATTATATAATATCAGATAGAAAACACGACTTAAAATTAACTAACAATTGAATAGCATTGTTCTTAAAAGTGAAATAGGCCTACTTCGGCCTACAAGGCGTCGAAACCCTGCATTCCCTTCCCACGATGATGAATGAGGATGAAATTCTGCTTTTTATTTAGCTATTGGAACAAAAAAAAACCACGGAACAACAACATGCTCGTGTTTTTATCCAGTTTTGTGCTGTTATGCAGCCCTCTGTCAGAGGATCTCTGCAGTACATTCCCTTGCACAGCAACAGCAAAAATAGACAGCACTAACCCATCTATAAGGAGCATGTAAACTCCCCAGTGCACCTTCTGAAAGGTATACAGCACATTGTTTATTTATGCCCATGCAACATTTGAGCAGCAAAGTCTTGTGATTCCTGGTGAATTTTGTGTCAACAATGCAATTAATACCATTATTTTATTTACCTTCCAAGC
Source organism: Mormyrus lacerda (assembly GCA_015163995.2). Taxonomy (NCBI): domain Eukaryota; kingdom Metazoa; phylum Chordata; class Actinopteri; order Osteoglossiformes; family Mormyridae; genus Mormyrus; species Mormyrus lacerda. The sequence continues at coordinate 888,567 of JAABNX020000122.1, read as the reverse complement.
GATTGGTCAATACTAGGGTGACCTGAGGGTTTACCTAGATGATTTTGCGCACAAGACCGGGTTACACCATGGACACTATGCCAGGGTGCACACTGTGGATGATTTAGGGTGTCATTGTTAGTCTTTGGACTGTGGGAGGAAAAACCAAGACAGCATGCAAAGTCAGAGCGGGGGCAGGATGCAAACCCCCAACCCTGCAAGTGTGAGGCAACACCGCTACCTACTGAGCCAGCGTGCCACCTGTAAGTATGAGTCATACCTTAAATTCCTGGATGGCATCCTAGATTTGGAAGTTGGGTACCTCAAAACTTTTAACTCAGTGTTTGGATGCTTATATCATGAAGACAAATAAAGCAGAAGGTGTGAAGAAGAAGGATATCCAGAGATGACATGTGGTGCGGAAGGGTCATCTATACAGGACAGCTGGTCTCTGCTTCAGGCAGCTCACACAAAGCAAAAGCCTGGATGCTGTCTAACAGGACATTGCAGGAGAAACATGGGCTGAAATGCATGTGTATACAGTTTCCGGTAGCTATAAAAATATTGAAAATATATAAATTTATATACATTATGTTCAAGGACATGTGGTATAACTTTACTTAAAGCAGTTATGATGCATTATAGATACCTTCATAATGCTTAATAACGCATTCATATTATAAACATGGCTATAACTATATATATAAAGGCATAAAACATTATAGCCGTGTTTATTATACAGTATGAATGTTTTATGAAGCTCTCACCTATAATGCATTTTAGATACCTTCATAATGCATTATAGTAATCAGTATAAGCCATTACTGTATAATACATTATGAAAGTAATTATAATTATTGGCATTTTTACCCCATTTCGTTCAAGCAGCTTTTTAAAAGTCTTTGGTATCATTAAAAATATGCTTTCTACTCAGGAAATATGAAGCATCTTAATATCAATTAACAAATTAAAGTCACATACATACGGGATATCGAAGCACTCACTCCTTAAATTTGTGACAGCAAACAGATAAAGAAAATCTACGTTGGTCTATTTGTTTAACTATGTCTTTTGACATTATTCGCAATCTGCTACATTAATGTAAATTGTGTTTGCAGTCTGATGTGTTCTTAGCTGTTATCCTTCGGCTATTTGTGTGTAAAAGCTAACCTAGTTCTAGGAATTAATGAGGGTTTGGAGGGGTCTAGGCTCTGGTGTTTGCAAGGCGTGATCATCTGAGACTCCAGTCAGTATGAGGAATCTGCAGCAGATAGGTAAGAGTTAATGGAATCAAATGTTACAGGGTCAGGTTCCGCGAGGAGTCCTGCTTTTGTGCCCTTGAGCGCATATCCAGCTGTGCCTTGGATAAAATTTAAATTTATACCCTCGTGTGAGTCACTGGGGATATGAAGTGTCCTCTAAGCAAATGAACAGGTAAATGTTTCTCTACCACAAATGATTCCGTTATAATATTCTAATGCACGAGATACACCTGTTCACATATGGTCTGTATTCATAAAAACACAATGGCATCACTGCATAGGAAGCATGGCGATCCTGTACTGACCCATTGTCCTAATGTAATAGTACCGGGCTATGAGAAGGGATGTATCATATGTCTGTTGTGATTTTATGTCCAAAGCCACACCCCCTTCACACCATTGGTTACCGGGAGGCCCCCGCCCCCCCAGTGTGCAGTGTTCACCTTTATTTGACCTTTTTCAGTTACAGCAGCATTCACACCTGTCTACAGCTTCTATTGATGCCTCAGAGCCGGCATGCATAGGTTGATGTGTTTGATTTTAATGGCCTGGTTTTAATGTCATCCCCACATGGGGCGATGTCCCCCAGCCCCCAAACACCCCACCCCCTGGTATATTGTCTTTGGGGGGCTCTTTTTTAGTGGGTGTAGATTCACAGATCAACATGCCTCGTTCATCCACTTTCTTCTTTACATTCAAAGCTGCTGTCAATATAATTATAGTAGCACCAGGAATGTTTTCAATTTAAATATTCACATTACTTGCTATCCATTCCCTGCAACAAGAGACACAATTGTATCGGCAACGGTGATTACACGAGAGTATAATATGTCTGTCTGGCGAGTTGATCTGTCAGATTGTTGTCAGACTGCTGAATTTTTGATCTTGGGATCAGAATGCTTTGTAGCAAAGAAATGACATGGAGCATGAGCATGAAAGTGAATTATAGCGGGACAATGAATGAAACTTAAGCTTCATGTTTGGGTCGAACTGACCATCGGCCGCTGGAATTAAATGGGACTTGATGCCGTTCTCGGGATGGAAGCCGACGCTCCACGCTTGCCACATCACAGATTGTGTCAGACGGGCTGAGCACTGGAGTCTAAAGATGACGATTCCCCGAACAAGCACTTCACTCTAGTGCAGGGTAACGCAATGCTACTGAGTAGCAACCAAAGACAAGCCCCTGCTGGACCCGCGATAGGGGATTGGAGCAGACAGATTTAGAGCATTTTCTGTAGTATTTTTATTGTATATGTTTTATTATTTATTTTATAGCACAAATACCAAGTCAGGGCGACTCTTGCAGACAAACATCTGTGTGTGTGTGTGTGTGTGTGTGTGAGAGAGAGAGAGAGAGAGAGAGAGAGAGAGAGAGAGAGAGAGAGAGTGTGTGCTTTCGAACCCTGTGCATCTGTACGCCCCGTAGCTCCAGGGCAGTTTCATGTCTGCAGAGAGCTTCTGCTATCTTTGAGGAACGGCGGGGTAATGAGCACCCGTCACACGGGCTTAATCTGTCACAGGGCGTCTGGCGCGCGCTCGGGCCCCGCAGCCTCCCCTGGTAACTCGGGCGGTGCCCCCGCCCATCAGCTCCGGCGCCGAGGTGACCATTCATTTCCGCTCAAATGATGGAATCCATCGCCTGGCTTTTTTTCCTGCACGGCTCGAGGGTCCAAATCCATGAATGTCAAAGATCTCTTACCCTCCCGCTCCCTGAGAGAAGCGCCATGAATAATGTCAGCTTTCACGCGGAAGGATTTCCGCATCCCGGAATTCGTCGTGACAGTGCCGAATTTATCAAGACTGCCTCGGCGTCCAGAGACGCATTAACAGCGGCGGTGTTCAAAAAATTGCGGTGCTCCTGGTTGTTGTCGTCGCATTATTATTGTCTCTTTACTCGCCGCTCAGACATCTGGTCGCAAATGACAAGGCTGCACCGCAGCGCTAATTTTCTATGACAAGCGCCATGCTTTGGGGACGCTCCGGTCGGAGCCGGGAGAACAAGCTCCAAGCGCTCAGCCCTGTCCGCCTTTGTTACTCTGCAAGGGACGCAGCGCACATGTGCGGGAGACAGACAGACGCGGTGTGATTCAATTAAACGGGATATGTGATAAAAGACAACTGGATTAATTAAGAAAATGTTTCTAAGCCTGTATAATCAGTCTCACCTGCCATAAAGTAAACACTGGGCCTGATTTCTCCATACCGCAGATTAGCAAGCCTTAGGCTAAATGACACATGTTTTAACGTTCAATCAAACCACGTAAGTTTAAATAAAAAGAATCAGTTTTCTAAAATTTGACTACACGCCACACGCAGAATAAAATTTAGTTTTACAATATTCGTATGTGCTATATACCTACAAAGGCACTGTCTTTCTTTCAACCTATTTTTTCGTTACATATTTAGCGTTGTTTTTATCCCCTTTGCTTAAGAGGATAATGGATTATACATGAAAGTCTAGTTATGAATGTTGCTATTCTCCGCCTCTCTCTCCATTTCCTGTAGCTAGTGGCTTTTACGCTAATTTGAAGGGCTAAATAAAACATTCCTGTCATATGACCCCCGTGCTTGATTTGTTTAATTTATTTTGTCGCGCGGCTGTATAATTGTCTGGACACGTCGCGTTTCAGTCGAGCTTTCCTTACACTACAAACTCCCGTCGCCTTTATTCCCAAAGAAAGCTGGTTAATTATTTGACCCTCTTGAAATGTTTTGTGTATGTATCACGATCTATGCAGAGCACGCTTTGTTTGATTTTCCTTTCTATTGCTGACAATTTGCCCACTCCTGGTTAAGTCCCTGTGAAAGCAATTTGCCCCATACACGGGAAAGGTAATGACCAGATGGTACCATTGTAAATGATGATGTACCCGTAATAAACAGTTGATAAATACCAGTTTACAGCTGGTCGTTTGTGGACAAAAACAAGGCTCCCGAACATTCTCAAGTCAATGGCAACGCCGCTGCAGAAGGATTTCAGTTTTCAGAGAGATTATTCTTGCCCATGAATATTTTGTATTCTCACAAAGAAAATAAAAGAGACAATCTGGCACCGTGGAAATGGTCCTTTGAGGGAAGGGATTCTGACGACGCACTTAAAACTCGTGAAGGTGGTTTCTGAGCATGCTCACTAACTTCTCCTCTGCCTTCCCCCCAAGAAAAGGCTTGAGGTTTGGAGAAGTTCCGCGTGGCGTTGTGGTCATTACCGTGACCAGGTTCTCCACATGAGACCGAGAGTCAAAAAACCAGGAGTGCCTCTCAGAGACAAGGTTCTCATTTACTCAGTTTGAATCTCTTCCAAACGTTATAAATTTGGACTCAATATTAGATCTATTAAAATCTTTTCAGTGGTTTTCTTTGGGAAAAAAAAACATCTCTGTAAAAAAAACCAATGGCTTTATTTCATTTTCTCCCATGTGAATAACTGTCTGTGTGTTGTCCATTTATATGTCTTTATAGAGATGCTTGATGTACACCACTTTGCACATTGTGAGAGGATCTACTGTGTTGGCAGTGAAGAGAAAAAAAACTATTAAAAGTAATATACTCAGATCTATTTCCTGTTGACACACATTGTGTTCTGTCAGTGCCACATTTCTTAATATCTTTTCATTCTCAGGTAGCATTTTTAACCTCTTGCTATTGGCCCTGACTCAGAGCTGTTGTAAAGGCTGCCAGGTTCAGGCAGAGTGAAAATGCAAAGTGTCACATTCTTGCAATAACACCATTTTGCAGCAATTTATCATTACAGACTTCGGAAAGTCCCTCATGGTTTCTAAGACTCCGCTTGTATTTTTGTGGAGAAGTTTGAAACTCTTTGTGTTCGGGCTCCAGTGCACATGATTAAGTGCTCACATGTAATAGATTTAAACGAAGCCATTTATTGTGGATACATATTTATTACTGACTTTGCATTCTGGAATGCTGGGATGCACAAACAGACAGGCATATAATGTAGCGCATATGTAATGTTTCCTTTTGTTTTTTTTGAAGGGAAATGACATCATTGATGGATTCACAGAATGCTGTGTGAGTTGTTGCCAATCCATCGCAAAGGATCCAGTTCCACAGATCTTCGTCAGATACCACTCCGGGCTTATATTTTCAATAGTTTTCAAAAATTAAACTTAAGTGGATGACTAATAAAGATACAAAACTACTAAAAGAATCACAGAAAATAAAATATTTGGTGGTTGGTTGATGCAGTATTCTTCAAATATAATTTGTTTCTGCAATTTTTACAGAATTTATACTGGAAAACACCATACTTTGATTTGCACAGATTTTATGCAAAAAAAAAAAAAAATGTCAGTGGTATAGTTAAATCAAAAAAAATCACGTGACACATACAAGGGTGTTAAACTTTCTGTTTGATATGTGGTGTAAGAAGAATTTGGGACCTGTGATCTGCTAACACTGTAAAATCAGCCCAGAAAAAGCCCATGAGGCCGGAGTTGTTTACAGTGTGTCTTACTCTGACCAGTTAGCACTTTCTCAAAGCTGGAAAGAGAAACAGCCCCTGATGTTTGCCAGATTTAAGCACCGATCATAAACAAACTGTTTATCGGAATAAGCAAGAGGGAGCAGAAAAAAAGAAGTGAGTCTCACTGTGAAGCAAGTGTCAGTTACTGATCACACGCTCATTTATCATTAATCAGTCATAGCGCTTCACGTATTTCATGCAGTTACTTTATTTCTCCATTGAGTAGAAACTAAATTACTAAGCTACTTGTGCCCCCCTCAAGTAAAATGCTACCAAAACTAAATATGGCAATATATTACAAGACATTATACGGGACAATACACTCACATACAATATGCTAAATACATCTGTGGCAGCTGTCGGTCAAAATCCATCAAGGAGGCGAGAAGGTTGCACACTTCACACTATTACAATAGTAAATATTTTGAAAGTGTTGCTATTTGACAATAAAATTTTAGCAATGAGTTAATTTGAAGTTACTTGTTTCATAATTTAATCTAAAAAATAGAAGAGGAGGTACTGTTCCTGTACAAGACAAAGAACAACCCAGGAAGGAATGCCAACCCATGGTGACATGAAACATGTCCACAAAAAAGTTTGACACATCAAAGACCAATAAAGAAAAAAAAAAGCTTAACAAATTTGTAACCTACTTTGTAGATGGACAGTAGTTTTCCTAGACAACATTAGCATTGGTCTACTAAACTTTCATCCGTGCTGAAGTCCAACTAAGTATAAGTGCTAAGAACAATCTGATTAGACACTGCCCTATCCTTCAGTCAGTATTACAGCTGTTACACCAACACTTCAAAGGGTGTCTGTAATGTAGATTGTACATAAACTGTGGCCAATGATTTGCAAGGGAGCAGAAACTTACTATCGCACAAATTCAGGTAGGTACATTTTAGGGCCCATGTGTCATTGGGTGTAGGTTATGAGAGAAGGAACATTTTAGGGGCCATGTGTCATTGGGTGTAGGTTATGAGAGATGGTACATTTTAGGGCCCATGTGTCATTGGGTGTAGGTTATGAGAGAAGGAACATATTAGGGGCCATGTGTCATTGGGTGTAGGTTATGAGAGATGGTACATTTAGGGGCCACATGTCATTGGGTGTAGGTTATGAGAGAAGGAACATTTTAGGGGCCATGTGTCATTGGGTGTAGGTTATGAGAGAAGG
>JAABNX020000122.1:849925-861970 GCA_015163995.2 Mormyrus lacerda | reverse complement strand
TATATAATATTACAAATTTTAAATGAAAACATCAATGATAAATTACAGAAATTAGCAGGTATTCAATGTTTTGTGAAATACATTAATTAATAACATAAAAATCAATATAGAAATGCACTAAAAAGAAAATGATCAGGGGGTTAATCCATTCATCATTTGTATCCATGTAAAGTCACTGCATAATTACCAGCAGCTAATTAAAATAAAAAAGGATAAAACAACAATGAAATAAATGAATAAGTGACAGCATTGTGTGTAGCCATCACATCAGGGCAATTGAGTTCTGCCAGAATTCAAAGTTGGGCCATAGCACTGCAGTTATTCACGTCAATTTAATGACTGTAAAGCAAGCCATGGAAGGCTCTTCCTTTAACATTGTTTGACACAGCTCATCTTTAAATCTAATGTATCCTATTTCACATCAAAGTCCTGATAATTACACTCACATTTTTATGCACCCTTTTTAATAGCTTATCTTCAGGTAATTAAAAATAAATCTTTATGAACTGGACGAGCTTTGACATTCTGGCTCACACTTACACGTGACCAAATGACCCTGCGACCCTGTGTTTAATACCAAGAGGGTAAGTGCCTTCTTTAATAGTAGTTAAGGAGCTATCTTTAGGCCGGGAGGAAGAGTAGAGTATGAACATGCAAATCTTGTTCCATATAAACTGCCCAGGATGCATCATACCGACCAAATCTTGGCTTGACACGTTTGTTGAGTTTGACTCTACAGATTGGTCAACGGTGAAAAGCCACCTTGTAATGACAAGCAGGAATATTGCTCAATGGAGGCTTACTGAATCAGAGAGTAACATAAAGATGGAATGTTTACAAGCTAGAGTGAAGCCCAGCCTAACCTCAGAGCTGACCTTTAATTTCCTTAAAGTAGACAGGGACAAGTTTTTCAACCGGTGCTGGTCGTTTTCTCATCTCCAAAGGTAGACAGTCTCGCTCTCTCTGGAGAGAAGTTTGCCCAGAAAATTAATTGGCTTAAATACATGAAAGATGTCTGCGCTTTCACCGCCTTCCACACCTGCCGATTGTTTTGTCTAAGGGCTGCGGTTTCAATGTTGTTCTTGGCATTTTCTGCTAGGTAGCAAAAGACATAACAATGCTGTTCCTTTCACCGAGAAAGCGCCACTGAAAACACCCAAAATGCTACACGTCAGCACTCGTGTAACTCAAAGCAAGGAGGAAACGGTGCATTTTTCACAGAAGGACACCTTCGGATTTACCCGAAAGAGACCTGTACATTCTGAGGCCATTAATACTAATCTTCACAACAGAGTCATCTGTCTACATACTCCCACCGAATGAGCTCACGTACGGATGCATTAAACAGATGTATAGACAAGGCCAGGAAATTGGACAGGACAGGCGTTCCCTCGTAGGCCTTGATGAAGAATCCTCCGCGGCCCACATGTCAACGAAACGTCAGGAAACTGGACCCACAACTGTGGCCATAAATTAAACGAGTGTTCAACTTGTTTGACAAAATATTGATTTCTGGGTACTACTTTACAATAAGGCTCCTTTTTGCCACTTATAAATGGTAGTAACTCAATAAAGAGAAAACAACGGTATAACTTGTTTAAAATTGTCTATTAATAATTTACAAAGTGGTACAACCTAGTTAATAACCAGAGTATAAACCATTCATAAACCCTTTATATGGGAAGCCTTATTGTAAAGTGGCACCATTTGTGAACCCATTTCGACACTCGTGCTCAAGCAGCAAAGTCATCATGTACTGTGCAATAAGGTCAAGGTTTATTAGCTTCCATGTTGTTATTATCATTACTCTTTAATTAGGGCCGTTGAGTGCGGCCATCTTGTATTGTTTTCCACGGTGTTGACGACAGTAATAGGAATTAGCCGGGCTTGTTCCACATCCTCATTGCCCTGGGAACTTGGGTGTCCCCCTGCACCACGTTCAGAAAAGGGTTAAACCCATTTGCATTGATGAGCTTGAATCATGACAGAGGATTGCTGGGAGGGCACTTATCTTTTTAATTAGGTTTCCCCTCGTGCCCCAGAGATAGATCTGTCCCCTTGCCCGAAGCACGCTGCATCATTTCCCCCCGCGATGCAGGATAATCAATACGTCAGTGGTGCGGCTATTCACCTAGTTCTGGCATTGAGGAATCGTCGAAAAGGATTTTTATTCTCTTTTTTTCTCGTCGGGGGCATTTAAAAAAGAAAGAAAATCAACTGTCAGCCAAAAAAGAGGAACAATGCATGAAGCACGGGGCTTTATTTAAATAAGAGGAGGCGTCTCAAGTGCTTTCATTCCCACCATGAAGGATAACTAGCCCACTGTATGAGGAAAAAGACCATCTCTGCCCCCACTGTATATAATTTGTATTCAAGGTTTTTGAAATGACATTGCAATCTGATGATGCACCAACCCATTATTTTGTCTAGCAGGACAAATATCCTGGCGTTTTTCTCTGTAGAACCAACACAATTTTTCTATGTCAGAGGTGGGTAATATGCCGGTGGTTCGGGAGCTGGGGAGTGCATAAGGAATGATGCCATTAATCCTCCTGGGCAATCTCCCGCTCTGATTATTAGAGAAATAAATTTGCATGCTGCATATGCACCAGGTGAATCACTGAGGGTGCAAATTATATTTCCTGACAGCAAGGCAGAGAATGGAGTTACACTGCCCAACCCCAGCCCCCACCAACTCCCCACCCCCCACAGCACACCCTGGAAATCCTGAGGAATTGCAATTCATTACCCTGGTGAGTGGCAAGTCCCAGGTCCCCTTTTTGGTGCTTTCAGTCACTCGCGATGAAAGCCAGGTCGCGCACGGGAGCATCCGCAGAATCACAACATGCACATCAGAGAAATAATTGTGAAAGGGGAGGAAGAAAAAAAATGAAAAGGAAAGGAATCATCAGAGGGTGCAGGCGGGCGGCACCGTGGCTTAGCCCGAGTCGCGACGGCGCGTCATGTTCGGTTCTGATAAGGTCACGTATCTCATACCGCTGCCGTCCTTTCCGGGCTGCCGAGACATGCAGCGGTACCTTAAACCCGGCTCTGTGACACGGCCGGCGGCGACATTCTGTTACGGTAACTCCGACACGTCCTTATACACGGGGCCGAGTTCCTCTCCCCGACCATCTTTCTTTTGCAAACACCTGCAGATGTCATCAGATGTACGTGTTTAGGCATTTACCCGCAAAATGCCATTAACGGTCTTTATGAAAATGTGACCCTTACATGCCGAATACATTTCACAGTGTACGTGACCTGTAGCTGGTATTTCTCCCTCGAATCAGCACACATGCTTTTGCCGTACTATTGTCCCTTGGAGAGGGAATGAAAGGGTCAGTGATATCGTGTTCATCAAGGTATCCTGTTCATTACGGCATCTTGTTCATTGTGGTATCCTGTTCGTTGTTAGCATCATTAGCATACGTCTGAATTTCTTCTATAGCAATATTAATGACATACACATGTTTGGTTGCTATTAAAAAGAGCTTCAAACTTTTCCAATTTGCTCACGTAAGAAGCCGCCAAGAACGTGTGATGATTTTAGCGCGCCCAAAGTTGTGAATGAACTGAGCCACAGTTAATGAGAGGAACGTTACTGCTTCTGTTCACTTTCAATTAGTCATGCCTTGTGGTTATGGAATCACACGTGTTCTGCTCCGCGGATGGCGCAGGGCTAAAGACAGAGAAGGCCATCGTGAATGAGTGCCAGGATTAATGACCGATTCCTCAAACTGTATTAATTATTTCAGTGCACTCTGAGATAGTGTGTCAGAAAGCTGGAAAAGCCTTAATATTTTGAATGTAGGCAGGTAAGATATTTTTTTATAATTATTTTGATTTGCAACGTGATGGATCCTCCAATTACCCAGCAGTCTGCATTTCAGGAAGCTGCAGTTGCATCACTTCCTTTACTCTTCAGCTTTTCCCCATCCTTTTCCTTGCATTATCTATTATGTGAGCAGTGGGACTTGTTCCATGGCTATTTCCCTACATCATTTTTTGTCCATACAGATTAATTGGTGGTCAACTGGAACCATGTACTTAATACCAGTACCTCCCTAGATCCTCACACACACTCAATCACTTACACAGAGGGCCATCCAGACCAAGCAGTTTATCTTGACAGTGTCTAGGTTTGTAGCAAGAGGGGCATCAGGGATCTTCCGCGTAAAACAATTCTGCTGGAAACAAAGTCAAAGCAAAAATGTCAGAAACTGCATGCTTCTGAGTAATCCCGGCATGTGTACGCACTGCTCGACATTTACTAAACCAGACCAGGTCTGTTATGTGTGAAATAAACATCAATGGTGATCAGGAAACCCATCATTCCATGTGCAACACTCCTGAACCGTACACAACATTGCACACTACAAACTACAAATTCACAGAGAAACGTTTCAAGTCACACTAGAAACCAAACCACTGGATTTATTTTTCCCCCATATCCATCCCTGCATCCGGAACCTATGGGCGCGGGCAGAGAACGAGCCAGGATGGGGCGCTAACCCATCTCTGGGCACACTCACACACCAGTCACTCACACACCAGTCACTCACACACCAGTCACTCACACATCAGTCACTCACACACCAGTCACTCACACACCAGTCACTCACACACGCACACCTACGGGAAATGTGGTAACTACAATTAGTCTCAGCATGTTTTTGGACTGTGGGGGGAAACCGGCCGAAAATGCGGACAATTTGATTTACAGTCCCTTGCACGTGACCAGGGTTACGGGTGCAGGCACCCTGCAGTCTGGCAAAGCTGTGTAAAACTTTTCAGTCCTCATGGTCCCCTTATGAGATCACTGCGAGATCACTGGGAGATCACTGGGAGATCACTGCGAGATCACTGGGAGATCACTGCGAGATCACTGCGAGATCACTGGGAGATCACTGCGAGATCACTGTGAGATCACTGCGAGATCACTGGGAGATATCACGTGTGAGGCTGCCGTAAACATGCTTGGCATCCTCCAAACCAGCACTGCGCGTTTTATGCATTTATTAGTTAATACACTTTATATGTGTCATCTCTGGCAAAACTCCAAAGTAATTCCCTTTTAGTTTCTTGTGCCTCACCATATGTTGAAGCCGGAATGGGGAATGTCGTGTTTCCGAAGGGTGGACTGTACGTCTAGCAATAACAAGCTTGAATAGTTCATTAAAAATATACGATGAAGTAAAAATAAATAATAATCATAATAATAGGACCACAATGAAAAAAAGAGGAAAATCCAACCTTTAATTCAAGAGCATTTATTCAGTGGGAAAAAAAATCCCACATTAAGAAATAATTCTTTTACATCAAACCATGTCAGCCACCTAATCTTCTCCTATAATGTTTCACAAGATGGGAGAACACAGAAAGAGGGATCTTCGACCATTCCTCTTTGCACAATCTCTCTAAATCATCCAGCGACCTGGGTCCTCTCCTCTGCACTCTCCTCTTCAGCTCACTCCACAGGTTTTCAGTGGGGTTGAGGTCTGGGGGCTGAGATGACCATGGGAGGAGCTTGATTCTGTGTCTGGTGAAGCCTTTCTGTGTAGATTTGGCCACATGTTTAGGGTCATTATCTTGCCGAAAGACCCAGGAACGACCCATCTTCAGCTATCGGGCAGAGGCTATCAGACTTTGATTTAAAATGTTCTGGTATTTCAAAGCATTCATGATACCATGCACCCTAACAAGGTTCCCAGGGCCTCTGGAAGAGAAACAGGCCCACAGCATCACCGATCCTCCCCCATACTTCACAGTGGGCATGAGGTGCTTTTTGCATACTCATCTTATGTGTTCCACCAGACCCACTTAGAGTGTTTGTTGCCCAAAAAGCTCTATCTTGGTCTCATCTGACCAAAGCACATGGTCCTAGTTGAAGCCCCAGTACTGCTTAGCGAACTCCAGACGTTTGCGTTTATGATTGCGACTGAGAAAAGGTCTTTTCCATGCATGCCTCCCAAACAGCTTGTTGGCATGTAGATAGCACCTGATGGTTGTCTTGGAGACTTTGTGACCCCAAGATGCTACCATTTCTTGCAATCCTCGTCCAGGTGTCATATCCCGGTCGTCCTCTCGTGTGCCACGCCCCCTCATCAACCCCGTGTGGAATCCCCGTGTTCATCGGCTGTTTTGAGTTGTCCTGATTAGTTTCATGTATTTAAGTCCGCGTTTCAGTTTGTTTCCCCAGTCCGGTCATTGGATTGTCAGGGTGTATTGTCACGGTGTTTTGTTTCCAGCGTTTCTGTTCTGTATGACAGTAGATCTGGGCAGGTGTAGGCGAGTGGCCATTTTCTTGTAGCCATTGCCTGATTTGTGAAGGTCGACACACATCTGCCATAATTGAATGGTGCGTTCCTTCGCCTTTCCCATGTTGAAGAGTGGTTAAGAGAAATGGCCTCTGTTTCACGTCATATTTATACCTCAGAGAAACAGGAAGTGATGAATTACTAATTTAATGTTCCTAGATACTTTAATCAACTTTGTAAACTACTGTAGAAATGACAGAAATACTTCAATTACATTTATTTCCTAGGAACTGTTAGGGGTGCCAATAATTGTGGAACAAGTGATTTTATGAAAAATAATTATTTCTTAGTCAGGGAATTTTTTTCCCTTAAAATTCACTTGAGTTGAAGGTTACAATTTTCTACAATTTTCAGTGTGAGAATATGCTTCTGCAATAAAATTTGAATTTAACACATCTTAACCAGGGGTGCCATAAATTATGGAGGGCAGTCTAATTTTAGTGTCCTGTAGTTTGTTTGTTTATTGTTTTATTATCATTATTATTTGCAAAAAGAGAAAAGCTACTTGCTATAAGAAATATTCAAAAAAGTATCTTGGTAATGATGAGTGGTTGTGTGATGGGAAAGAAATTTGGAATCCTTCTCTTTGAAAATACAGGTTCACTCCTGCTGGGATATTAAGTTGCTTGTTTTAGTTATGGGGACGACTGCCCCACAAAAAATTAAAATGGTTAAGGCAACTGGATTGTGAAATTCCTCTGTCTTAGATATAATAAAGAAGATTTTTATTCTCTTATGTTTGCAGTGACATACAACTGCACAATGCTTCCGGAGACCTGAGGACTGAATAGTGTGACCTGTTATAAGGAAATAAATATTTATTATTCAGTTACACAGTTGTGGTTTTTCTCAACGAAAGCACTCGCCATTTAAAAGACTGAAGAGCTAAATAAACCAAACCTAAATAACCTAACGAAAATGTATTTTCAACCACTAAATACCAATTACTAGGCCACTTCATTGAACCCGCTTGCCATTCGCCGTCTCTGCAGGGCTGTGAGTTGAGAACAGGGGTTAAAGCGGCTGTCATCAGGGCTCTCCGCACATGCCCCCAGGACTCAGACATAGACAGATGTCTCTGGAGGAGAAATGAAATGGTGTGAATTAGCCAGCTCATTTCCTAGCAGACTCCTTAACCTGTAAATTTCCCCCACAGCCATTATTCACACAAGTTCCGATAACATGATGCATCTAATGTGCCAAATAATTGAACAAAGGAGTAGAACATAATCTCTTAGACGTACATACTGTATCCACTGGAATACCCCGCAGACAAAGAGAAACACAGGCGCAAAATTACAGTCCCCGAAAGATATATTTCTACCTACAAAGGAATGCGCGGGCATATTTCTTCATTTCATTTGATTGACTCAAACTGTTCTGCCACCCTTCTGGGAACTCCTTATGCGCTGAAGAAACCGGATGAGTAGAAGGAAAGATGCAAGAGTGCGGCTGATAAAAATAATAATCTCCAGAAGAGTCATCTGTGATTAGGCAACTTGCACCAAATACTGTAAACTTTGATGCGTCTCTATATACTGAAGTGTTAAGTGTTAGCTGGTCAACTCACCAAAGCATATTTTAAAATATATTTAAGGAGGCACGTCACACCTCTGGGACCCGGGTTCGAGTCTCCGCTTGGGTTCCGCGTGTGTGGAGTCTGCATGTTCTCCCCGTGTCGTCGAGGGGTTTCCTCCAAGGACTCCGGTTTCTCCCCCACAGTCCGAAAACAGGCTGAGATTAAATGGAGTGGTCAAATTGCTCATAGGTGTGGCGTGTGTGACTGAATGGTGTGTGAATGTGCCCTGCGATGGGTTGGTGGCCCATCCTAGGTTATTCCCTGCCTTGTATCCATGGTCTCCAGGATGGGCTCCAGAACAGGACAAGCAGGCTTAGAAAATGGATGGATGAATCTTTACTGTGATGTCAACATTAGACCAGCATCGCACTTCCCAAACTGTGTTTTCTCTTTTAGTTAAACTAATACACAGATGCCCATTATTTATTATCTATCTGTGTTACCAAGAATGTTTCAAGGAAAGTCCCGTGCACTGTATGTAGAATCATACAACAATGAAGTGGGTGTTGCTAATCCACAGGAGCCGGTCAGACATGGTGGAGGGAGCATGTGTCCATAGTCCTGTGCCCCATAGGCCTGTGCCCATAGTCCTCTGTCCATAGTCCTGTGTACATAGTCCTGTGTCCATAGTCCTGTGCGTGTCGATGGTGCCAAATGAGGGACACGGGCATGACAGATGGTGGGAGTCGACATGCAATATGCTAAACCAGTGGTTCTCAACCTTTTTTTGCAGTGGACTGCACTATGTCCAAGTTCAAGTCTCACGAGCTAAACAAACTGGAAGTCAACAGGTAGCTTGTGGCGTCAGCTATGATACTGCAGTACTACAGATCGAAAGCTGCCAGGGGATGTGGCCATGACCAGGCTGAAGACCCCAGGGCAGCAATATCGCCGATTCAATTTTTTTCTGTTAGTCTCATGATGTGCTGGTAACTTCAGAAAGTTTACAGAGGTTGTAAAATAGACTCGGCCTCTTCAACATATTTCACATCATTATCAGAATTCAAATGGTTTTATTTTTCTCTCAATGCACAGAATGTACTTGACAATCTGAAGGGCCACAAATTCTCTTTTTCCATTTTTCTATAATGCTCTAAATTAAGGTCATGTGCAACCCATTTCCTCACAAGTTCACTAGAAGACTCGGACGGAGTTCATCTGCGGCGAGTTAAATTGTTTGATCCGATTTGAGAAGAAATGCAGAAGGTCTCACCGTCGGCAGCGTATGTCGGGAAACCATTCATTTCCCAAGTTTGATGGATTTGATGCAATCCCTTTAGCAGTCCCCTGAACACACAAGGCCGTCCTCCTGGAAGCTCAGAGGTGTATTTGTTGTGCAGAAGGGGCCGTCCACCTAACACACTGCAGACATCTCCTGGTCAGCTGTTACGTAGCAGCTGTCATGCACATTGCAAGAAGCCCTATGTTTGGTGCCGGGGATGAAAGATAAATGCCCGTGAGTCTTCAGCTGGCCAGACATGACTGCTTATTGGAGAGGAGATCTGGGAAGAGTCAGAGGAAATCACTTTGGAGTTTTGTCTAAATATTGAAGAAATTCTCTTAAAAGATTTAAAACGTTTAAGGTTTAAAATATACTGTTTTTTCCCGCTACAAATTTTTGAACACTTAAGTCTGTATATTACAGAGGATGTTATAAAAATGTGTGCAATATCAGGACCCAATTATGGCTTTAATATGCTTAAAACTTTACTCCTTTCTTGCAGTCAAACTACGAGAGTGAAATCGCTCCGTTTCAGCCCCAGGATTCCTTACGGGCTCATTGAAGAAGCCATGATAAGCTATGATACTGCCTTGCAGACCTAGTTTTACCAATGCAATTGGTGTTGTCACATTTCCGCCGTGTGACACAAATCCCATGGAGTCATTAGCCCCACATTTATGAGGGAATGTTAACACCAATGACTTATACCTGCGACTCTTACATGCATCTGACAGGTGCAACGCCTACAAGGCAACTTTGTACAATGACCTGTCACAACAATGCAGAGATTTCAAATAGCCGTGGAAATTGACATAACGCTCAGGGCTTCTACCCAATTTCATAAAAGAGCTCATGCTCACTTGCCCAACACTAGCCTTTAGAGCTGTTCCTGTTTTTCTTTAATGTTTTAATAGGAAAAGTTTCACAGTTTTCCAGCTCTGGTTTTCTTAGATTAGGGAACCTAACAAACTATAATAAACCTCCCCTGTTTGCACGTCACTCTCATCTGTGTGCGAGTATAAATGTGATTATTGATTGGACTACAGTCATGTTGTAGACAAAATAAGGTGGGATGGGGAATTTTGAGATGTGTATCTGTCAGGTTTATTTTTTATAGCAAACAATGCTTTACTGCACAACATGTCTTTTTTGGAAGCGTGTCAGTTATGAGGAAGCAGCGAACCTGTTATATCTGCACATTTGTCTGTCATTCCGTATATCGTCTTGGATGCTTATCGAAATTTAGAAAGATCTAATAATATCTTAGTTGGAGGAAATGTTGAATGTGCCACATTTAGGGGAGACTAAAAATATACCAATAAGTGGCCTTTGAAATGGGTGAGAATTTGATCACTTTTAAGGGTTATGACTTGTCAAACTCTTAGCTACCAGCTTTTTAAAAAAAAAAAAAAAAAAAATTCAGTGTTTGTGCAACCATGCTTTTATTCATTAATTTAATCCAGACAATAGACTAGAATGAAAAGAAAAATAATGAAATCTGTCTCTGTCTTTCTTCCATGCGTTTGCAATAAAATGAGGGGGAAAAAAAATGTTTATTCAGATTTTATTGTATTCTATTGCTGTTTGTTTTTTTTTCAGCTGGCCATTCTGGGAAGGCCATTTTTTTTAGATGAGCGTGTGGAACCGGAAGGTCAGCAGATGGTTTAATGGAGGACTCAAAGAATTACGGTGGGTGCGGCTGCGAGTGCGACACCATGCCATCACTATCATCCTTTGAGGCACAAGTCGCACTACACTTATTGCTGAGGAAAAAAAAAAAAACGCTTCTGAACAGTGTCTAATTCAAACCAAATGCGTAGCGTGAATGAGCGTAGTACCATAACAGAACATTTCACCCCATGTACTGTAGGAGCGAGGCAGAGCTGAGATAGGCAGGAACGACAGCTGACCTCGCCATGGACGTGAAGAAAAGCGAGCAGAATATCAGTGATGTCTACTTATGTCAATCTTACTTCACTTCAAACATTGTCCATTAGGCTGCTTTGGCTTCTGAAATAATCTATTACAGCTGCTCACAGGCCAGATGAGTGAGTCAGAGTCCTTTTATATTTTTTAAATTGAAGTAAATGCAGAATCCCTTAATCATGCAACAAAGTTGACGAAACTGAGATGGCACTAACGACGACCTTCAGACGTAGGTTCAAGGACATAAGGAGACGCCTGATTTCCAATAGGCCTTGTAAACACAAGACTCAACCCGCTCCTTTATTCTGGCAGAATACACGCTCGCATTAATTTAATGTAATTTTTCCTCATGTGGTTCCACTGCCCAGATGTCAAACGCGATGCGGTACCCAGATATGACGGGTTTAAAGTATCTACTTTCTCCACATGACAATTTGAAACATATTGTCAAAATAATGCTGAATATCAAATTGTATTTTGGAAAAAATACATAAATATATATATATAGTCGTCCCTCGCCACTTCGACTTCGCGGCTTCACTATATCGCGTTTTTTGTATGTATTCATTAACCCTGCTATTATGCTAGCATTTCCACCCATCTGTTATCTTGGGCGTGGCCGGGCGGGTCGGCGCCGACCCATGTCCTAAATCAGCCTCCCTCAACCCTCAAACATTTTTTTATCATCCAGTTTGTTTCCTTACCTCTTGGTTACCTTGTTAGGCTTCCTTATCCATGAAAAGATTTTAAAATTTGGTTTTAAAATTTTTGGTGTGGCCCTCTGAAGATGAGACGTATGATGTCAATAGAACGGCCCAGTCCAAAAAAATTGGTAAAATAAACCTCAGGAGAATTATTCAAATAAATCAAAGGTTTATATGTTACCTGACTATTACTGAGGGGTATTAGAACACAACTGTAAAAAAAAAAAAAAAATTACAATTTTTTATTTTAATAATATTACTATCAATATCAATATTATTAATATTAGTAACATC
>JAABNX020000122.1:826809-844581 GCA_015163995.2 Mormyrus lacerda | reverse complement strand
GCAGAAGAGACTGGGGGGTTCAAACAGGAGAAGTTACTTCAGTCAATAAAGGGAAGCTTTTAATAAATATATTAATAATATATTTAATAATATACACATAGTGGTTTGAAATGGGGTGGCTAACAGTGGTTAGTGGTTAGTCATTGGAGTTACCAAATTGCCCATAGGTGTGCATGTGTGAGTGACTGGTGTGTGAGTGACTGGTGTGTGAGTGTGCCCTGCGATGGGTTGGTGCCCCATCCAGGGTCGTTCCTTGCCTTGCGCTCGTAACCTCAGGTATTTGGATCCAGATCCCCGCAACCCCAAGTAGGATAAGTGGTCATAGAAAATGGATGGATGGATGGATGGATAGTGGTTTGAAATGAGTAAGTATATAAAAAAAATAGCTAATAGTTAAATAGCTAGGCACTGACACAATGCCAGGGTTAACTAGCGTAGATGTGTGTAGATGTTCTCCATTATTGAGGTGTCTTTCTGTACTGGATAGGATGCAGTACCAGCAGACAGGGAAATACTGTACCATCCTATGATTTATACATAGAAAGTGATTTAATGTGATAATTTTCAGCATTTTAGCTGATTGATATCGGTTGATGTATTTCCAGTTAATTAGACCGTTACCCATTTTATCCACATTTTAGTCTTTGCGATTTGTCTTTTGTGTAAACCATAGAACGAGAAACGTTGTCCTTCAACTTAAAACATAACCATTTTCTAAGCTACCATTCATTATCTTTAAGTGCAATAGTACTTTTGGACACAACATATCGAAACGTGAAACACGAATAGTAAGAAGGACCCAGTACCACTGCTATCAAGGCCTGGATTAAATGTCTGGCAAAGGACAAATGTCACAGTGATATTTTTTTGAATGTCGATCACATGGGAGCGACTTTTTTTTCCGCAGTGTCGTTATGTACTTGACAGCAAGTCTGCAAGGTGCCTTTTGTGAAAGTGGCAGAACTGTGTAGCCCTCAAAGAGGGAGAGGCTTCAGGTCTTCATTTCATCGGCTTATGGATCAGAATCAGTAGCAAGCCCTAGTTATTAAGCACAACAGGACATTTCATCCTTAGCACCATGTGGGCAAATCGCCGTCATTTTAGACAACGTGATATTTGATGTATCTCTGCGGCATAATGGGGCCGATTGAGATTTGTCACAATAAAATCCTAACCGCAAAAGAGCTGAAAAAGAGCGAGGATGATACGAATGTCAGGTGAATTATAAGCAATGTTGACATCAAGGGTATAATATGGATGTTTTCATCTGCAGGTATGTCGTTCACAATGATCTTTTAGCTTAAATGCTATACTGCCTCAGCGTCACATATTCACCTTGTCATTCTAATGAAGTGTTTGGACTTGATCCAGAAAAAGAACAACATTCGGCACGATTGAAGGGTATGAATGGGGAATGACAAACAGGGAAAACAGGAAAAAATTCTCTCCCCCCCTCCCTGGACAATGTGAGACTTTATGAGAAAAAAGGTCAAAATCATACAGAGGGTCTGAGGTCTGAATGGATGAATGAATGAATGAATGGATGGATGAATGGTTTGAAGACACCAAGTTTTGACACTTTTTAGTGTAGGATCTGTTCTCTTGGTTGGAGAAGGGAAGGATTTTTTTGTTTTTTTGTTGGAAGTTATGTAAGTCAAACATATTACACTTATTATTATTATTGTTGTTGATGTTGTTGTTTGTGCCATTGTTCAGTAAAAAAACACATGAAGGTGAAGACATTGAAGCGAAAGTGTGCATACATTAAGTTCAGTTAAGCATAAATAGTAAAGCCACTTTCTAGATAAAGTGAGCATTTATATGCTGAATACAGCACTTAGGCGGTATGTGTTTTGTAATTTGTCCCACGCTGCAGTCTTTTTTGGGAATCAAATTAGGCTATTTATGGATAGTTAAGTGCTGTGACATCACTCACAGATGATACATCCATCCACTTCTAATCATTTACCTAATATATGGTGGCAGGGATGCCTGGAGCTTTTCCAGGTCTTCTGGAGAACGAGGCAGGGAAACTCCTAGGATGGAATTCCACGTTCATTTCAGGGCTCAGACAGTTGCACACCAGTTTGCCTAACTTCATTATGACTGTCTGCTGGAAACCAGAATTCCCAGAATTCCGTGCTCTTTACAGAGCAAAGGGGGGTGCACGCCCAAACCTGTGGGGTGCAAGTCACATTGCCCCCTCTCCCAACAAAGTAGAGTACTGCCCTTAAAACTGAAAGCACACCAGTACAGTGTAAATAAGTACTAATGGCATGGTAATTTTGCCCTGTCTCTGAATGTGTATTCATTCATTCAAAAAGCATCAGCATATAGCTTAAGCATTTCATTTATTTTCCTCTACAGCTAAAGATAAATTAGCCAGGACAGTGTTTTATTATGCTAACACATGATGCTAATGCAGGTTAACATTATGAAACAAGTTGTACACCGAGTCTAATATGCATGGATGTATATGTGGTACTTATGAATGAAAACACGCATGAAGGCAGTAATAGCATGTTATGGGGAGTATTTCCGAACTCTGCCCCGCTAACAATTTTTCAATTCAATTTATTTTTATATATAGCGCCTTTCATGACAAAGTCATCCCAAAGCGCATTACATGGATGGGTCACGATACATTAAACATCATTAGAGAGAGCAATACAGAACAAGAAAAATGGAAGAAAGAAATAAAATGAGGAAACGTTACGATTAAGATATGCAAATGTTTCCCCGATGTTCCTACAATGTTATTCCACCATTGTAATTGCTACTACAACCAATAATAGTTACATAAACGCAAACAAAGGGCAGGGTACGACATGGTGCTTTACATATCAAAGATCATGGGGTCAAGGCTGGGCGTTGCATTCACAGTATGCGTATAAAGCAATCTTTCAAATTAAAATGCCATTATAAAACAATGTTTTTCAACATTAATTGTGTTAAAAGGATTCTTCAGGTACTAATCTTACGATCTATGGAAATAACGTTCCATTAACTAATAATTTAAGTTAGCGTCGACTGCGGTTCTGGGAATGCTCTCTGTTAGCTGGGCGCGCAGTGGTTAAGAAGCCAGTTCATGATGGTGTTTGAAGTGGAATCATGACTTGTTGCTTTTGTGCTGAAGCTTTCCTGGATGTTGACTATAATCAGAGGGGTCTGTCTTAATCTCTCCCTCCATTTCCCTCTCCACACATCTAACACTAAACAAATACGGGGGCAGGCTGCAAAGCCATCTGTGTTGTGTGGAGAGAAGGCTTCTTCAGTGCCCTGCACGCTCGGAGTCATTTACCAGCGACTTTTTATTGTACTGTTGTTAGAATGTATGTAGGTCAGCTAAGAAAAACTTTTTCTTCAATAGAAATAATTTACTTTCTTCAGCCTTGGTGTAATATGTTTTGGGAGGCACTGCCTGTCTCACGGGAGACAGTCAGGTGACTCTGATTGTTCCCAATGATTGGCTGTGTGTTTTTTCTTTTCAGAATTTGCCTCATCAGGGATCGCAGACCCAAAGCAGCTTTATAACATTAACCTGAAAATTTTTGTTTCCATGAATATGGCAATTTTTCTTTCTATAAAAAGGGAATTCCCATATAAAACTCCCCTCTAATGTCCCTGGCTCACTGTATTATTTGAGGTAGTTTGGCTATTCTCCATATTCTATAGCACACCCAATCAGACTAATTAGATACTGACTACTTTATTACAGGGTGGTTTGCAATTTTGTCTCATATGTAGATATTCTGTTTTCTCTGCACTTAAAAAAATAGGAGAATATTAAGTTGAAATGTTAAGCACATGTGTTAATTGCTTGATTAATTGGCTTTTTTAGCACACCGCAGGATGCTACTCAGGCTAAATACAACCTGGCATAGTACCAGACTAGTAAGTGATGGATGCGCTAAGACCACCAGCAGGCCGTCCAATTACAGCCCGTCACTGGTGTGATTCGGGTGCCCAACGTGGCACCCGCCAGCCCTCATTCCCAGCACGTGCCACATGTCCAGTGATGACCCCTGCAAACCTGAGTCGCTGAGCTGCAAAGATCATCATGGCGCACTCTGGGAAAGTGGGGGGGGGCGGGGATGGCTGGTTTAAATATAATTATATAAGGACTGTTCCTCCGCCCTCTGCATATAGTGTAATGCAGTCACCTGAGACCCCCAGACGGTCTAAATTTTTTTATCCCTCCCAACTCCCAGCCAATCAAAAGCACCGAATACCTGGTTCAGGTGTGTTAGGAGGGATCGGGTGTTTTCGAGAATCACTGTAATGGAGATATCTGTCTGATTTGTTTAGCACAACATCCTAGCTGGGGCTGAAATATTTCAGTTCTCTCCTTATGTCTGTTAAATCCCTTGTTCTGTCATTTCCCTCCATTTGCCCCACCCCCTTGGTAGCTGTCTTGTCGCTGACCTACCCCCCCTCCCCTTTAAGAGGTCACAAAGAGGTTTGTCTGTTTTTTTCCCCCTTTCAAGGGAGACAGGGGCTGCTTTTGCCACTTCCTGTCCCCTCTGTCACTTTTGTCTGCCCGTCCTGGGTTAACAGCACAATCCCTTTGAGTCGGAGTGGATTAGAAGCCTTTCCTGGCCAAGCCGGGGTCTCCCGGGTGCCGCTGGGCTCACTCCTTCATCCTCCGTGCCAGCAGAGCAAATCAAACAAGCCTCCCTGCCAGCCAGCTGTAACATAACCAGGCGGTGCCCCTTACGTGTCCCCTGCTGAACGCCTTGTGTTCCTCCCCAGTGCCGCTCTGCCGCGGTATGAAAAGAGTGCGTTACGGGAGCGCCAGAAAGGAAGCAGGTTCAGCCAATGGGAAGACAGGTCAGCAGAAAAGGAATAGACCAGCCGGGAGAAAGGGAGCACAATACTAGGGAAAGACGACATCTGAAGCCACCGACAAATGTCTAGAAATCGAGGATTCAAGCAGAATTTCATGGCTTATTTGACAATTTGAGAACCCTGCCCTAACTCAGCAAGACCATTTTACTCTTTACTGTCATCAATGTCACAGGGTATTTTAACCTACTAGTCCATCATTTTAAATTTCACCGAACCAAAAAGAATTCATGTCGCTTCAGGCTACTTTTAATTGTTCCTGTGGTGCAAATGTCTGGACCTGCCTGCTTTTAATGCATTTGTCTTTGCAACAATGAAGAAAGGCTTTCAGCATCTCAAAACTTCTCAAATTTTACGCTCTTCAAAAGAGCGAAGGACAGCATTGCAAACTCCTGGCGTTCTTTGAATCAGCATCTAGATGTAGCCACCTGGAATGCTTCTCTAACAGTCCTGAAGGAGTTTCCGCAAATTCGGGGCACAAGTTGGCTACATTCCTCTTGCTCTTCGATCCAACTCATCCCAAACCAGCTCTGTAGTGTCACGCCCGGCTCCGTACGATCCTCGTGTGTTCCACGCCCCCCTCATTACCTCGTGTTAATCCCTGATTGTCATCATCTGTTTCCTGTTTCTTTTGCCTTGTCCTGTGTATATTCCGTGTCTCCCTCGGTTTCCCAGATCCGTCATTAATGTTCGTGGATGTCTGCCCCGTTCGTGACAATAAACCCTGTTTTGCCTGTACTCCCAGCTGGACTTGCCTGCTTGCCCGCTTGCTCGCCCGCCCGACATGACAGAATGATGGCAGTCGCCTCCAGGTCCTCCCCCGGTTCCTTGGTGCCGGGCCTCGGGCCCGCTTCCGGCTCCATGTCGGCCGCCTCCGGGCCCCCCCTGCTCCGCCTGGGCGTCGGACGGCGCCTTCCCGGGCTCATGCTATGCCGTCGCCAGCTGCAACTTCCTCCTCCTGCCCGCCTGCGCTGCTGGTCCCTTCTGCTCACTCCTTGTCTCCTCCAGCCTTCCCTCATCCCTTTCCCTCAGCCCCTGTGGGGTTCCCTCCGGCTCCCTTCCGCCTGAGGCTCCTCCAGCCGCTGCCCATCGCTCCTTCGGGTTCCCCTTTGCCCTCCATCCCTGCCTGTCTGGTCTCCCCTGTCTGCTCCTCGTCCCTTCATTCCTCCTCTTCCTGCTCCTCCTCCTGTGTCTCCCGTGTTCACTCCTCGCCCTGTTGTTCCTCCGTTCTCTGTTCCCTCTGTGTCTCCCTTCCTGGTCTGTCTGTCTGCGTTTCCTGTTACCTGTCAAGTCTTGCCTTGGTTTCTGCCCCTGTGCCTGTTCTGTGTTTCTGTTCTGTTCCCTGTCGCTCGTTGATGTTTTGGCTTTTGTTTTCCAGGTTTGGTTCCCTCATCTCGTCCGTCGCCTCCCCTCGGGCGCGCCTTGTGTGCGGTAACGTGTGCGGGACATGACATGTAGAGTTTAGGTTGGGTATTGTTGGAGCCAGGTCATGTGTCACAGCACTCCATCTCTTTCCTTGTTCAGAAGATAAAATAATACTTTCATAACCTAGAAGTGTGCTTAGGGTCATTATATTGTTGAAAAACAAACGGTTTTCAGTAGTTGTGTCTGGACATTTGACACACTTTATGTGCTAAACTGTAAAACATATGACAGCTCTTTTCCAGAGGACCACTGGTCAGTATATACACATTCAGCATAGCAAATTATGTGTGACACTGGGGTCAATGGTCTGACCAGAGAAAACACAGGACACCGCTTCATATTCAATTAATGGGCTGACTTGGAGGTGACTTAAAACGCCTCTTACTTAAAGGTGCATGACACGTCTTACGTTAACTCACTCCGAGAGCGAGTGTTCTACACTGGAGACCAGGAGCTCATTAGATTGGTCTATATGAGCCATTCCTTTTATTCAACGTTAATTTGTGTATGTTGCTACCCTTGCATCCAAGCGTGAGATGGGGGGTAAACACATTTTACATTAATGAAGTGATTCTTGGTTGTGGTTTTTATAACTCATATTAGATCTGTTTTAGGCGTGATGTGTGTGCACATAGGTGGGTCAATGAAGGCTTCAGAGCTTTCGCAGTCAAACAAAAAGTTTTGGTAAAGATCTCCTTGATGTACACGAGTGCAGATGCAGACCCGTTTTAAATTCTAGCTAGACAGGCATGATTTATTAATTCGCATTCGAAATCAGAATTATGATGTCAGGAAACAAAACTCCAAACCCTTAATTTAGATGGAAAACATTCTTAATATGTAACATGCTTCAGCAGAACACGGGAGAGGCTTCTGTTTCATGTCAGTAACTGTGGAAATGCCCCCAGTTGCCCCGTGCAAATTTTTTGATCCTATTTTTAGCATGAAACGTTGGAATTTTCTTATGAACTTATAACCTACAAGAGCGCATTTAAAAAGACGACCAGCCTCACAGAGTTCCCACCTTCAGTCCACTTATGAAATCTTTCATCTCTTAATTTTCCTTTAAGTCTGTTGATGTTAAATTCCCCTACCCTGTTCAAACCGTCTCAGAGAATAAATATTTTATATGGAGTCTATGAGACATCTGTGAGAAGCTTAAAAAATGAATTTGTTTATCTGCATAATTGTACTTATTATTTTTAAAAACATCATTTGCATACATAAATAATACCTCAGGACTTACTAGGGCATTTTTTATATATATTTATATAAGATGGATGGATCTTCACTGAAGATCGTTTTCTTTGCAAAATGCTTTTCTCCATTAGTTTTTTGCAGGTTCTATCGCTGATTAAACTCTAACACCAGTATTTACATATTTTTTCAGCTTTCTGAGATCTTCCTGGCATTTTTTATTTCACTTGTAGAATCCATTTTTCAAGGCAAATGCCCATTTTTTAAAATGTGAAGTTTTCATTGACTTTCTCAGCAGTGATCTTTGCTTTCGAGTACAAAACAGCAACAACAGAACAACATTATACTTTGCTTTATATTCTGGCACAGTGTTTGTCTAACATGCCCAAGATGCACGGACAACTTTCTTGGGTATCATGCTGTGTCATTTTGTATATTGAGTCTGCTTTCTGCAACTTTTCATATAAATAACAGCCCATGTGTTTTGCACAAAAAATGCACAAGGTCCAAGTAAATAGATTTCTGGATGGATTTTTTCCTCTTTCTGGTGTTGAAAGTTCCTTCTTTTGCTTGAAAGTTATTTTTACAACATCATCCCTTGTCATTTGCACTACCCCCTTTTCTCCTTCCTTTTTCACCGCATAATAATTTTAAAACTGGCCTGTCAAAATATTTTTCCAGCCTGCTCCCCACTTCTTCCCTGAAATTCAACTTCTACCTTATCCAGCAAAAACACATCACATATCTTCCGGAAAAAGAATGAGTCATGAATGAACCCATCAGTACAGAATTGGTCCCCCCTTTGTAGCTATAGCAGCTGCCACTCTTCTGGGAAGGCTTTCCACAGGATTTTACAGGCTGTCTGTGGGAATGTTTTCCCATTCATCCAGAAGAGCATTTGTGAGGTCAGGAACTGATGTTGGACGTGAAGGCTTAGCTCGCAATCTCCATTCTAGTTCATCCCAAAGGTGTTTGATGGGGTTGAGGCCGGGGTCTGTGCAGCCAGTCAAGTTCTTCCACACCAAACTCACCCAACCATGTCTTTATGGACCTTGCTTTGTGCACTGGGGCACAGTCATGCCGGAACAGGAAAGGTCCTTCCCCAAACTGTTCCCACAAAGATGAAAGCATAGAGTTGTCCAATATGTCTTGGTCTGCTGAAGCATTAAGAGTTGCCTTCACTGGAACTAAGGAGCCTAGTCCAACCACAGAAAACAACCCCAGAGTCCAGTGGCGGTGAGCTTTACCCCACTCCGTCAGACGCTTGGAACTGCACTTGGTGATGTGAGGCTTGTGTGCAGCTGCTCGGCCATGGAAGCCCATTCCATTAAGCTCCTGGCGCACAGTTTTTGTGCTGAGCATAATGCCAGAGGAGGCTTGGAACTCTGCAGTTATTGAGTCAACAGAGTGTTGGTGACTTTTATGCACTATGCACCTCAGCACTGGCAACCCGCTCGGTTACTTTTTGTGGTCTGACACTTCCTGGTTGAGTTTCTGTTGTTCCTAAATGCTTACACTTTGCAATAAACAACATTTTTTAGTTTACCGTGGAATATCTAGCGGGGAAGAAATGTCATGAAGTGATTCATTGCAAAGGTGGCATCTTATGAATTCACGGAGCTGTTCAGAACACCTCATTCTTTCACAAATGTTTGGAAACCTGACTGCACGGCTAGGTGCTTGATTTTATAGACCTTTGGCAGTGAGTCTGAATGAAACACCTGAATTTACTGATTGAGAGGTGTGTCCCAAACCTTCTCCATACACAGTACACATATTCAGATTCAGCCTAGTCTCCTACGACCTCCTGCTTGCTGGTTGACCTGACTTCAGTATTGGTTTGTTTAGAAAGATAAGTGATGAGGCAGACGGACGTGCTTTTGCTGGCTTGTGGAGTGGATGTTCTCTCTCTCTCTCTCTCTCTTTCTCTCTCTCTCTCTCTCTCTCTCTCTATATATATATATATATATATATATATATATATATATATATCCAGTGCCTGTGTGTCTCTCCATTCACCCATTGTAGTTGCTCGTGTATACATGTTATCACCGTGGATTAAAGACCGAATGTACCCATCTTGCTAAATTGCATTTTCCATGTTAAAGTTGTTCAAACAGAGCATCCTGGGTAATGGCTGCAGAAGAACTGGGATTGGAGGGACGCTGTTTGCTTGTTTTGGAGGGGGGTGCAGTAGGTTTTCGTCTATCGTCAGAATAGCTACACTTCCTTCAACTAGCACTGGTGACGTTAACTTATTATTATTTATCTGTTTAATTTCGGTCGAGTATCACCACATTTTTTCCACCGTTTATGCTGCTGCACTATTTATTATTGTTGTTGACATGCAGCGTTCAGTGCGCTATTTATATACGCCCTTGTGTCCAGTGCCATGTTTTGCTGTCTGCGTGTCTGTGTGTCATTCGTGGTTCTGGGGGAATGTCTTTTTCAAACCACAGTACACCTGCATTTGGATGGTATGACAATAAAACCCATGTGATTTGCTTGCCCATCTTTCTGCAATGTTGATGATAAATTGGCAGGCGAGACCAGAAAAGACTTTAGTATCCCAACCGGAGATTAACTAGGAAGAAGGTAGGACACTGATATACTGAAGTAATAAGCATTTCAATTCACATGAGCTGGTGTGAAAAGCTAAAATGAAAAATAGTGCTTATTGCCTAGTATATCCAGCAAAGTTTGTAATTTATGTTGATGGGGTATTATTACAGTATTATTGTGTCATGTTTGGGAGTAATTTGTTATAAATTCCCAAGAATGTGGAGAATTGCAATCACACACGACGTGCACACTTGGAGAATTATTAATACTGTCAGGGGCAGCGTGTGTATTTCTGTTGGAGACATTTTCAACGGGGCAAATCCACCTGAATTTATTTTGGGAGTTTGAGGATTGATTACACTGATCGCCATTTTGTTATGGAGGACGGAATCATTGAGTAAATTGAATGAGCCGTTGAGCCTTTGAATGGGAACGAGAGAAGCTAAAGCAGGATCCATAGAAAGAGTGTAAAACTGCTGTTTATGGATTTCGGGTAAAACCTGCCAGGCAATTAGTGAAAAAATTACAGTTTTAATTCTGCCAAACAGTGTGTGATATGTGAGTGTGATGAAGCAGAAACTGCATTTCCAGCCATGTGTACATACATGTATAAATAAAGCATAAAGTGAATAATAAATTATGAACAATTTGCTTAGCAGAGAATTTTATTCACAATTAATTATGTACAGCAACTGACACCCTGAGTAGATCAATTCAGGTTAATTGCATGAGCCCCAGTTCAGAGATGTGCTACTGTGTGTGTGTGTGTGTGTGTGTGTGTCTGGATTATGGGACCAAATAATAAAAACCTGTAATCTGTGAATGCAATCAAAAAAGTAAAAGTTCCAAAAGTCTTTTGTTTGGTTAGTTATAGTTAAGGTCAGGGCTGGGTAGGGGTTAAGGTCGTCATGTTGGGATTAGAGTTTTCCCCCATAAAAATTAATGGAGAGCCCCCACAAAGACATAATTACAAAAATGTAAAAGGGGTGGGGGGTAGTTAGTGGAGCTAAAATGTAAAGCTTTGCCAAAATTGTAATTGAGTTTATTAACATTATATAATGAGTTATATGATGCATCTCTGTCCTCTGCTTGATTCCCAATCACCACAATAAGCTTCTGTGCTTTGATGCATTATCCCTGAGAATGCGATTAGAAGGAAAAAAAACTATATTCTCAAACTTACTTAAATGAACAGCTGTTATTGCAATTCTACGTAACCTTGTTAAAGCGTAATATATATTAAATTGACCTATTAAAATGAAATGAATACTGCAGCCTATTAGAAATCCCCCAGGGCCACAAGTTAATGTGACACACACACTATAGATTAATTATGTAAAGCGTGTAAATTAATCGCAGCACCTAAATTCAAATAGCCACAAGTCTGGTGCGTGTACATGTGATAACGTGTAAGGGCAGAGAACATAGGTCACTTTTTGTTCGGCAGATCTCATCCTATTTATTTTTATTTGATTTTTCCCTGACAGCTAGCCGTTAAAGGGTTAATCTTCCCTCTACTTGTTAAAAATAATTTCTTCTCTTTCGTCCAAAATATTCTATAATTATATCTCTTTCTCAGTATATTGACACATGCACACACACGGGATTCACATATATACAGTACAGTGCATATTTATATCACAGTTTTGATCAACCTCCCAGCCAATAAATCAAACATTTGATTTGGTGTCCTGATAAAACATGAACTGTGGGATTTCCTGCCAAGATAGTATGAATGATTATTCATATGTTTGGATATTCCTAAGAAACACCTCGCATACATCACGCACCGAATGAATGATTTTATGTTTTTCATGGGGTGGAAGTCAGTAGCAAAACCAGTAAGCAAAATCAATGGAAGTTTTTTTAACAGTCCATCCTCATTACATATGTAAAATGAATATGATGGAAGAGACCTCCCCCCCCCACACACACAGCCTTTATTATAGCAACAATAAGGTGTAATAATGAAGGGGAACGCAGTGATTGTTCATGGCTGTATTGAATTTTTTTTTTTTTTTACCAATGATTTTCAGCCCAGTGTTAATCTGACAGACTACAAACAATCGTGTCGGAGAATTAGAGTTAATCTGAAAGCAGTCATAACTGATTTGTCTGCTACTGTAATTGAAATTCACCCTAATTAGACCCCCACCCCCACCCCCACCCGCCCCACATCAGCCGCACTTGGGAAACTAAGAAAAAAAACTAAGCATATTGATTAGAGGGATTTAATTGAAACTGGCCTATTGAGTTAAAAGGCAAGGAACGTAAGGAAAAGACTCCCAGAGACCAGTCTCCCAGGACCACTAAAGACCTGGCGTTGTCCATGGTTAATTAATTAATTATTCCTTCTTTCTAACATTTCTGATTTCAGGAAAATTAAATGGTTAAGCAGCTAAATGGTTTCCATTGTGCTTTATTGTTATCTAATAAAACATATAAAAAGCCCATGTTCTGTAGGTTTTTGAACATAATGCATAATATTAATGCTTGTCATCTATTCAGATTTGCAAATTATATATGGTAATCAACGGGGACAAAATAAGTTAGCAGTTAATAATGAACACCACCACCGGAATATAATGATTTTCATAAACATTTTCAGCTGTTATTCAACTGTATGTGATATTCATCAGAATTGTGCATTTGAAATCTTTGCATATATTGTTTATCCGTTAAATCCAATAACTAATGTGGTAAGTTTTAACATAAACTGGGCTACATACAGTTCTTAAGGATCCATGATACAAATATTAGCTTCTGCTAGCTGACCAGATAAAAATAGCATGCTCAACATTTCTGCAAAATATGCATCAAACACAGAGTTGAATATACTGCTCCATAACGTGTAGAATAAGCAAAGCGTCTCCAGACGTCTTTGAAATCTGAGATTGATTCATATGCTACCGTGTCATTCATTACTCTCCCTAAAATGAGTGGTAAGTTTGGAAGGTGACTGGTGCATTGTGGGTCGCCGCAGTTCAGCACGGGAAACCCCATGCTGGCGGATACCTTTCCGGACTCAGCTGAAGGCTGATGAACGGCTTCCTGCATATCAGAGTTAAAGGCATACGTATACGGCATGTGGGGTAGAGGGGTGGGGGTGATGGTGGTGGGGGGGGGCAGAGGCTTTGTGCCCACGCCTGGATCCCATCCAACAGTTCCAGCAGTAAAGGAGCAGCAGAGGCATAAACCGTGCACCTATAATCCATGCCAGAGCTCACTGGGGCATAGTAAACATTTAAAAGTGATTGTCTGGTTGCGCTCTACTCATAACTACTAATGAACCTCATTGCATTTGAACCCATCAAATGATTAATCGCAGTTCATGAAATCAGCTAAGGATCAAACCAGAGATCCTATGTTTCAGATCCGGTGCCCACTGCAGGGCTTGGAAATATAAGGATGAAGTTGATCATATTTGCTCCTGCTCTCAGCCTTAAACCATGGGGGTCTGATCTATACGGCCTGCATCGTCACGTAAAGATCCCAGTTGAGCGACCAACTTAAATTGGACTTCAAAAGACAGTATTTCACCTATGGAATCTCATCTAAGGCTCCATATAGGTTGAGCGCAATCAGCGCAAATGCCATGGCTGAGATGCCATAGCTGAGGTGCCATAGGTGGGATGCCATAGAGGAGATGCCATAGATGGGATGCCATAGATAGGATGCCAAAGGTGGGATGCCGTAGACTGGAGACCATAGCTGAGGTGCCATAGGTTGGATAACACAGGTGGGATGCCATAGGTTGGATGCCATTGATAGGATGCCATAGGTAAGATGCCCTAGGTGAGATGCCATAGCTGAGGTGCCATAGGTTGAATGACACAGGTGGGATGCAATAGGTGGGATGCCATTGGTGAGATGCCATAGCTGGGGTTCCATGGGTGCGATGCCATGGATGGGATGCCACACATAACACAGTTTAATAGACCATTGTCCAGTTTATTTACATAATTCAAATCACCACAATTTGCTTCTAGTCAGATATGCAGTTCCCCCAAAAATGTTAAAGATGTTAATGATGCTTGAAAGTTTGAGCACATTTAATATGTTTGAAGATTTGCACGTGTTATCTTTACTGTAATTGAATAATGAATAATGAAATAAGGGGGCAAAGTAAAAAAAAAAAGAACCCCCCCCCCCCCCCCGATAACTGCAGTCCTTTAGAACAAAAATCATTCTGAACAGGACTGTGGATGAGTCCTTTTGCATAAATTCAATTTTCGCACTTAAATATTTCCAACATTCCAATAGATTCAGGGCTGGACCAAGTTAATTACTTTTACTGCATTTGCAAAACTCAAAGCTGACAAAGTATTAGCCTCAGTGTTACGTCCGATGTTCTGGCGAACAAGCAGGGATTGGGAAATCAGGAGCAGGCAATGGAAAGTCAGGACAAACGGGGAACCACATGGAGGAAACGTCAATGACAGATCTAGGGGAGACAGGCTAGCACAAGGTCCATATACACAAAACTAAGGGACGGACATGCAGAACCTCTGTAAACAATCAAGAATTCACACAAGGTCAATGAGAGGGCGTGGCACACAGGAGGATCGTATGAGCAAGTCATGACAGAACCCTATGGCGCACCCTGCGGGCGCGTCTCAGAGGAGGTAAAGGATGAGAGGAAACCGGGAAGACGGGACCTGAAAAACAAGACAAGATCAAAATAGGGGTACAGGGAACAGGACCGACCAACAGAACTGATAAACAACCGGTAAGGCAAGCAGACACAGGGACAGAAGGACTGGAGAGAAAGGGGAAGCACCAATGGGAGGAATGAAGGGACCAGGAGTGAACATTGGAGGCACAGGAGGGTGAGGATTATAGACAGGAGGGACGAAACAAGGAGGGTGAAAGGGATAGGATGGAGGGCAATGGGGAGCACAAGGGGGCCCTGACGGATAGAAGGCGGAAGCTGCAAGAGCGAGGTCAGAGCCGAAGGGCCCCTTAGCAGACACGAGGAGGGAGCAGGAGGGAGCGTCAGAGGGGCCGAGGAGGAAGATGGCGGGACAGGCAACGAAGGCGAGGAGGGTGAAAAAGGGGCGGCGAAGTAGAGGATGGAGCAGGAGACGTCACAGATGAAGGGGACACCACAGCTGGCGCAGGCAACCAAGGAGTCGTAGTAGGCAGGCTCGTAGGCGACCAATGAGGCGGCAGAGTCTGTAGTAGCTGCCAAGGAGTCGCCGCAGGCAAGATCACAGTCAACAGCCGAGCAGAAGCCTGGGGGACCGCTGGCGACAGCCAAGGGGAAGCAGGAGGATCTGCAGGTGAATGCCGAACAGGGACCTGGGGACCCAAGGGCGAGCCAGGGGGCAGGGTGAGTGGGACCCGACCCCTGCCCCCTCCGCTCCCCTTTAGGGACCCACTACGCTGGAGCGGGGTGGCCCACTGGAGGGGTCCCTGAGGGGAGTTCCTAATCCCCCAAAGGGGAAGGAGCTGTGTTCAGGGAATCCGGGACCACCTCAGGGACAGGGACTCAAAGGTCACGGGAGCCAGAGAAGCGGGTTCTGGAGCAGGGGATGCTGGGCTTAGAAACAGGGACGCTGGGTCTGGAGACGGGGACGCTGGAGCCATTATGGGTCACGGAGGCAGCGCCATGACCTCGGGCAGAGGTAGTGCCAGGACCTCGAGAAGAGCAGGAGGCGGAGCCAGGACCTTGGGCGGAGCCGCAGCAGGGACCATGGGTGGCTGTGGCGGAGGCGTAGGAACCTCGGGTGGTGGTGCAGGAGGTGGAGCCACAACAGGAGCCTCAGAAGGAGCACGAGGAGCAACCACAACAGGAGCCTCGGGCGGAGCCAGGGCCTCAGCCTCGACCTCGCTGGATGGTTCGTAAGCTGCCGGGACCGTAGCCTCTATGGGCAGTCCTGGGATGTCAGGAGAGCCAGGAACAGCAGGCGGGCCAGGAACTACTGGTGGGTCAGGCAGCACAGGTATAACAGGCTGGTCAGGCAGCACGGGAACTGGGAAATCAATTATTGCTGCCAGGGTTGGTGCCGTAACAGCAGGCGTTGCCCCTCATACTGCCTTGGCCCCCTTATTAGCGAGGCGTGCCTCCTGAGCCCTGCCGGATTCTCAGCAAAAGCTGCGGAGAGAGAGCAGGCCCCCAGGAAGATTGATCGGGGCTTCTTCCAGTTTCCTCTCCTTTGACCTCTTTTTTCTCCGGTTAGTGGCTGTCAGCTGAGGTTGAGCCTTCTCTGGGAGGACAGACGGTGGCTCGACAACCTGTGCCATATGCAGAGCAACTGGCTGGGTCCTCTCCTCAGTCACGCGCTATGCCAGCTGCCGGAGGTTTTTGTGCACCTCTTTCATGATCCCGGGCGGAGGCATCTCGCTTAGGAGGGTCCCACTCCAGCTGGCTAACTCTAGTGTCATGGGGTCCTCTCGGACCTCTGGCTGGTTTTGCCAGAATATCACTTCTTACAGCAGACCGAGGCCCTGGTTATCGGTCTGCCACGGTGTATCTTCAGGGAGATCTGTCATTCTGTTATGTTCAATGTTCTGGCAAACAAGCAGGGATCGGGAAATCAGGAGCAGGCAATGGAAAGTCAGGAATACGGGCTTTATTAAGAACAAACGGGGAACCACACGGAGGAAACGTCAATGACAGATCTAGGGGAGACAGGCTAGCACACGGACTAAATGCACAAAACTATCGCACGGAAACGCAGAACCTCTGAAAACAATCAGGAATTCACACGAGGTTGATGAGGGGGCGTGGCACACAGGAAGATCATACAAGCAGGTCATGACACTCAGTAAATCACATGTAGCACAATGTATACAAATATGAATCACTTCTACAAAAATCAAATGTTTGCAAGTTAAAAATACTGTAATTACATATTTATCATGTCAGTTTACTGCTACAGTTGCGTTACCATGCAAACCTTGCAGGAATGTGAGGGCTTTGTCTGAATTACATTGGGTTAAAAATGACATCAGATCCGTTACAACATAACATTAAGGAAAGTATCCATCTATGGGCGATGAAGATTTCTTTGTGTTACTGTGCCACTGTTCTTACAAAGTTTCCCTTTTATCTTCAGATCTTTTGGATTCTGTCTGCACCTTGACAGATCCTAATTTTTGTCATCTGAGAGATTCCAGGGGGATTATCTTGCAGTTAATTGGGAAAAATGTCTGATTGACAAACATGGGGTGTAATTAGCATAGCCGCACAGTCTGAAGACGCACTGATCTGGATCCGTGAACTGGCATAACAAGGCCTGCAGCTAGGAGGCTAATATGAGTGAAGCCATATGGTGTCCTGCTCATTCTTCTCTTCCCGTGATTAATGTATTTACAGGCATTATAGGCTGCTCTTCATTCAAAATACATTTATCTGACCCCCCCAAATTCTTTTTTTAATTTACAGGAGCCTTAAGCATCAGCCATTATTATGATTTCCCATTGAGAGCTATGGAATTTAAGTAAAGTTAAATAAAGTGGGAACTTCAAGACATGTTATAAAGCTGTTCCAGAGGCTTTATTGGTTAGGAAAATTAAATACAGCTATAAATGCGAGTTTAACTAGCGCTAGGAACTTGCAAAATGGCTACAAATGGCAGAGTTGCTATCTACTCCTTATCTCTGCTCCTATATGCATGAGTACAGTAATCAGCTACTGCAGCTTTTCTCCTTTCTGCACCAGGTTGGACAGCTCTGTTATGGGGGGGGGGGGGGGCAGGGGTGGTTTGCACCAGGGTAAAGGCTAATTCCCACCCAACA
>JAABNX020000122.1:804872-820242 GCA_015163995.2 Mormyrus lacerda | reverse complement strand
GCTAGATAAGATTTTAACAACTCTGAGCTATTAGTTAAGTTCTCCCCAAACAAGCTTGATGGGCTGAATGGCCTCCTGTCGTTTGTAAATTTTTTATATTCTTATTTAATGTATTGAAGAATGACTTCACTGGACTTCACTGCTGTTAGATGTAGACCATGCAGCCAGTGCAGATTGTGTGAGTGAAGCTGGGAGCTCTGAGAATGCATACCTTTTGTTCTTCTTGAGATATCCCAGTCAGATCATGCTGCCCTCCTTCCTTTGTACGAGATGGAAGCATCTCATCCACAGGGATCACATTGCTTTGGCTGTAGCGCCTCCTCGTTCATCCGTTTGCGAATTCCGGGCACGTGGTATCTCACGCACCTTGCCCCTTCATTCTCCAAATGCCAACTGTGCCCATGTATTGAGATGCCTTCTACATGCCCTGCGGGGCACCAGCTACCACTGAGCTTCAGTGGAGCTAAGTTGCAAAACACGATATCAGCTACACGTGTTCCACTGAGCGTGGGATGGAGAAACCCCACAGCCGGTAGCTTTAGCCTGACGCTAGCTCTAAAACCCTTTCAGACAAATAGGCATCGAACAGAATAAAAATCAGAATATCTAACGTGGACCACCATGTGTACATTCACAGATAGCTAACACACCAGTAACATTAATAACTTAATTAATAAGAGCCGACAAAGCAATGGAATCGGTATCTAAAATAAATTGTTTTCTTTATCTTCTAATAGAGAAGGAGAGCAGAAACTAAATTAGAGCTTAATACTGTCTAGATAGAAAGAATAAATTCAGTTTTTGAAGACATCAAACAAACTTTTGTCCAGGCAGGGAAGACTCTTGTTTCGTAATTAAAGAAGTACGGCTTTAATAAAAAACATAAAAAGGAAACGTCGGTAGAAACAGCTTCGAACAGCACTAATCTTTTGGTAATTATTTTTTAATTGAATCTTTTGAACGCGAAAGCCTGGTGCGGATGGCCGTGTTACTAGACTCATCAGAGATGCCGTCCCGTGTATCGGCAGAAGCGTAAAAAGAAGCGGGGACAAAAAGAAAAGACGGCTATCACAGATATGACTGTCTTAGCGGGGCGATGTCAACAGTGAGCGCATTTACAGTGTGCCTTGTTCCAAACGTGGTTGTGACTCGAGAATAAGCCAAGAGGTCATACGAATGAAGATACAGCTCATCTTATTCGACAAATGAAACATTGTCTTCTCTCCCACTTCTACAAAGATCTGATCTGATGAAAGGTTTGAAATTTTTTATCATCTTCCATCACAAGTAGGTCAAAATGTATCAATTTTGAAACCTTGCTAAAGCCACAGCAGATTATCTTGTTCCGCTTATATGTACAAAACCATACAGTTTATGTGTTTTTCTTTTCAAAGGGCAGGGATGGGTCTTGATAAATGAAAAGATGATGGTTCCTCTCTTCATGAAACGGCCAGTTGTGTCTCCTACCTTGTGAGTAACGCATTCCAGATTTCGAGCAGAGCCATCAATGACTGTCTTGCTTTGTAATGTGCTCTGATTTAAAGCCATAGTTTTTTAACCTCTTGGCGCATGTTAACTTGTCAAGTCGAATCCAGAGAAGTCGGGAATGGGACTAATTTGCATCTTAAGCAGAGACCAAAATTCAGAGAAGCCTGGGAATTTTTGAAGCACCGCGTTTGTCTTTGTGCTATTCAGAGGTCAGTGCTGGCTAGAGAGAAAGCTATGATATATAATAAAAATGGGAGATTATGGCACCAAAATTGTTTATTAAAAATTGTCAAAGGTAGAGCAAGTACATAGAAATGCTTCATGTTTGCATGAGAAGCCATTGTCATTCAGCAACATGTCAGTGGAATGTAAATTTTGTCACCGTAATTCTTGCAGTGCCTTTGAAGAAGCGAGGAAGGACTCCCTTCTTGATTCATGCAGGGATATGAGGCTATTTTTATTCTGTTAGTACTCTGATAATCAGAGGAGGGCTCCGGCAAGGAGCAGGGAGAATCACAAAGGCACGGACCCCTGGGTGGGATATTCCCTCTGTCATCTCAGCAGTTATCAGCAAGAAGACAATGCATGGGAGGCCAGCGGTGCTGAGGCCACTCCACCATCTTTAACTATCGAGCAAGGAATCATGGGTATGGCCATTTAATGAATAACAACAATGGTAATAATGTGGCGCGGCGGACAGTGAAGCAGAGCAGGCGTGGATACACTAAAACTTGGATGCTATCGTGTTTCCACACATAGGGTTTTTTTATTAATTTTTTGTCGGTGGACTGTGTCTGAAAACGAAGACAGCTGGGTGCCATCGGCCCCACCCCGTGAGGTGTCTGTGTCTGTGTGCGCATATACATAAATGGTTGGGGTAAATTCTATTGTCCAGTAGCGAGTGCGCACATTCCTATGCGTGTTGGACAACGACTGCATGTGTAGTAGCATGTGACCAAGTTACCCTCATTATCTTGATGATGATCATGATGTAGCAGTAGCACTAGTAATAATTATAGTAGAAGTAATTAGGCAATTATTAATGAGGCAACCTACATTCCAGTATGTCCATTTGAAATATTTAAATTCGCAGGTATGTTTTCATTGTCGTTGCAGCTAATAAACTCCCACCTAACGAACTACCAGGCAGGAACAAAAACCTCAAATTAATTAAAATTGCAAATGAACTGTGAATTTATCCATAAAACATAAGTCCTATGTTTTCCCACCGTTAATTATTTATACATTTAATAGTTCCATGTTATTGTGAAGAAAAGAAATGAACAAATTTTGCAAAGGCACTCGATATGAAGGATTTCCTATAATTTATTCCGCGATGCGGCGAGCGAAATTGCTATAGGCTCCATAAACTAATATCCTACTGAAACACTGGTCTGATTATTTCGCAGAATGATTACATTTTAGATTTAATGACTGAAGTAAAGTGTATTGAAATAATTAAAATAAAATATTATTTAGTGGAGCACATTTAGGGATACATGCTTCCAAAAGCTGCCTCACAATTGCCTTTCCTGGGGGAGCTGAGGAACAGAAAACTCATATTGCCAATAAGGGGGGGGGGGGGGATTATTGCTATTCCCTGACCAGTTGTATGAAAAAATCATTACTTTTAAAACATCTTAGAAATGTCTGAGAAAGAAGACACAAAACATGTCCAGCCATCTGCACCACTAAGTTTAGCCTCTTATAAAGTACATACAAACCCGGAGGAAAACAAAATAGTGAGATCTGCCATTTTTTAACGTCCTGTTTTGCTGAGACAAATGCTAGCTCACAGTAACAGAAAGATGGTGGCAGTATGGCATCACATGTAGTATTCTCCTTAGAAATAACCATGAGTTTCACCTTGCAGATGGCTTAATTGTACCTAAAAAATAGATCTCAGTGGGGCCCAAGAGAAACGTCACTTTATTTTCACTCCGACTATCCCAGAACATCTTAGAAGGAAGCTCCATAAGACATATAGCTAAAGTCACAGAATCATAAGAACCACAAACTCATATCTATTTTTTTTTACCTATTTTAAGTTCTGTTTCCTATAACTGGGGAAATTAATTATCAAGACCACTTTCAGTGAGGTTGTGGTGGCCTATTGGTCAGGGAAGCACATTTGTGATTAAAAGGTTGCTGTTTTGAATCCCCAACCTGCAATGTACCACCCATATGCACTTCCTCCTAGGCCCTGAATGAGCTGCCCCTTGCTGTCACGTAAGGGTTAAATGCAGAGGACACATTTTATTGTTTTGTACTGTGGTGTGTCAACAATTACTTTTACATAAATTAATCCCTTTCACTTTAAGATTAATACGTTTAAAGATTGAAGAAATGTATAAAATACAACTTTTCTCGTTTTACACGTGTGTGTCACGAATCAATATGAAGACGCAAATGAAAATGTTTTATTTACAGGAATATCAGGACTGATTTTACTTTCATCATAATCCCTGCTGATGAGTCACTGTAAAATGAAATCATTAGGAAAGTTTCTGGGGGGAAAAAACGGTGAGTCATCTATAATTGCTTATTTGCTAAGTTCGGAATTTTTCCATTGAATGCACTTTCCTGTTTACAGAACAGACACCTTTTCTACTCATTACCATAAGCTCCTCTGTACATCTTGGTGCAGCTAAATTGCCTTCCTGCACATGCCTTGTTTGTAAAGCTACCGGTTGGTATTCATTTCTACAGATGAGATGGCCTTTGATGTACTTCTTTACAGAAATGCTCATTCTCAGGTATCAGACATTGACATGTGTCCGGAATGCTCAAAACTGCCCACTGAGGGTCAAGCAAACATACGATAGGGGGCACTACCACTCTCCTGTCAGGGGCTCTGTGTGTCGCCAAAGCTGGAAAGGCCCTGCAAGGCAAGGATCAATAGACGACATGCGAGGAGGACTTTTTTTTATTTTATTTTTTCATTTTTCTGGATGTTCTATTCGTGGACTGAAGAAAGCTTGCATGAAATATGCATATAAAAAGGATACCTGTGTTTAATGTCATCGGCGATCATTTATTTGGAGACTTTCACGTGTTTCATGTTGGAACTGTCATCGAGAGAGAACATCGTTGGAGAGGTTCGAAACATCGGAATCAGGGGCAGAAGAAGAACTAAAGAGAAATGGATTTTGAGGCCGGTGTCAGAACTTTGTTCCAGGTTACTGACAGCAGCCTCTGACTGTGTGAAGCAGAATAAATGAGGAGTCAGTAATCATTTCTACAGATGAGATGGTGTTAATATTATCTAACCATCCTTCCATCCATATTCTAACCTTCTCCAGGATAGAGTAGTGAAGTGGAAAGGGAGACCTGAAGCTCTTCCAAGGCAGCACGGGGTGCGAAGTAGCATGAGGAATCGAACTGGGATCCATTCCATTGTTATTGTTTTAGTTATACACTCTACTTTATTATATATACCATGTGATCTAGCCCAAGTTGTACACAGTCAGCATAAATGTGAAACATAGTCACTCTGAAAGCTTTCGGTGACCTAAGTCTACTAAGTCTTTCAGTGACCGCAATGCTACTGATCTTTAAACCTGATCAACAAATATCATTTCTGTTTGTTATACACCCTGTTTATTTATTTGACAGGGATATTACGCTAAATGTGATGCTGCAGTGGAACCATGAGTAAAATATCCGCCATCTGCATTTCAGTAATGGAGTTTAATGTGAAGCATTAATTGAACCATATATGTAATATCGACATTATATACATTGGAGTATAAGGTACAGACTTGACTTATTGTAGTAAAAACCGTCCTACTGTAAATTAACCTGCATGCATCAAATGCAGTTGCTTAACTCGGCAAGTCAATCTTAAAACGAAAACAAGCACATATTTTGAAATTCATTTACTGTTATTAGAACCAAACAAAGTGACAATATTGTTTAGAAAGCTGAAAAGGAAGGAAAAACTACAACTACTGTACACTCAATTCTATATCTCCACTGGTGAATAACATTAACTCTAAATTACGATACATTATGCTGTTCATTGGAGAAAATAACATTTTTATTTCTGAATTATTAACAGTTCCATCAAAGGTTCATGCTTCATATTGCATTTATAATTTCTGGGTAAGGTTTCGAAGTCCTTACTGGAGACAGTGACTGTTTTCCAAAAATTTAACTCTTACTGGTATATTTTAGCATATCGCATAGGATACACACACACACACACAATATATATATACATATATATATATACAGTACTGTGCAAAAGTCATAGGCAGTCACAGAAACTGGTGAGGATCTCCATGATGTAAATCTATAATATTATGTCTGTCAAAGTGTGTTTGCCCTTAACCATTTCAAAATCTATCCTAAAGTCACACCAGTACTGGCATTATTTTCAATATACCCATGTATTTTCTGACATGATCACTAGCGCACCTCATATAGCTAATGAATACCTCAGTGACTTTATAAAACTAGTTTCATTAATTAATTAATGAAATGGCTGAGTTGAACCTGAGGAGAGGTTTAGGAGTCATAGTGGTGTTCATCTAGCCATCCAACAAGATATCAGTAGCTTTTTGGAGAACATAAGAAATTCCTTTGGGTTTTTATTGTTTTACTCATAATTTGCATATGTTGCAATATTAAAATTTTCATACTAAGAAAATATAAATTTACTACCCAGATAAATAGCTTTAAACATTTTCTAAGACTTTTGCACAGTACTGTATATATATGACTCGCTCGCTTTTATTACCCAATTCAGCTATCTTTTTCATTTTTATAGAATGAATTTGTTACTGTTTTAGAACTTTAAATAAATTGTAGACTTTATTTATTTACTGTTTCCATCACTGAGTTTCAGTTGTTTTGAAAAATAGCTGCCCACGGCACACTGGGAACAGACATTAGCTGATGGCTGAGATGTAAACAGGCAGAGCTAGATTATGGCTTCCTGCAGTCAGGGGAAAAAAAAAACCACATATGGCACATGCAGGCAATCCAGGAGGGCAAATCTGAAGGAAAGGAGAATTACAGCTTTCATTCAAACTTTACCAGCAGAATTAAGTCATCTGTCAAAAAGTACGAACGTTCGGAGTAGCAGCATCCTCGGAGTGCTGAGATGTTGCAGAATCGCAAAGGTGCGATCGATGACTGTAAACTTCGCTTTTCCGGCACGTTCCTTCAGAACACATCGGAGAGCTGGTACCTCTTAACATATGGAGGTACAGATTGTAAGACAGTGAATGCCAGCAGGAGAAAGAGCCGACTGAGGAAGGCAACACAATTTGTTAGCAGATTAATCGTAACTCCTCCATCAGGTACTTCCAGACCTGAGCTGTCCCAGAGCACGGAGGCAGAAACGGCGACATCGCTTCCCTCTGTCCGCATCTTGGCGGTGAGAACATGGTAGATTCCGTGGTGGATCAGTACGGCAGTAATTGATTTGAGGCTGCTGGTGTGGTTCCTTGCTTCTCACTGCTGTCGTCAACCTTTGACCTTGCCGGCTTCTCCAAAGTGCAGTCGACAGACAGTTGATACAAGATTCGTCTAAAAAAAAAAAAAAAGATCTATCGATTTATACACTTCTAATGCCAATCTGAAGACATTTTATATAATCCAGCCATTTGTATTTATCAGTTTGACGTCTTGTGATTACATTTAAATTAGGAATAAAGCAGATTGGTCATTCATGTAAAATATTACTTACCCAATCTACAGAATCTTGTGTGTGAATTACAATCAAGGCTGGACTGGCTATCTGACATACCAGAGATTCTCCAGGTGGGTCGAG
The DNA here is from genome assembly GCA_015163995.2 of Mormyrus lacerda. Lineage (NCBI taxonomy): Eukaryota > Metazoa > Chordata > Actinopteri > Osteoglossiformes > Mormyridae > Mormyrus > Mormyrus lacerda. The sequence goes on along the minus strand of JAABNX020000122.1, from coordinate 812,975 downwards.
GTGGTCTTGCCTCCCCCCCAAAAAAAAACACACTATTAACACATTTTATTGTATGCATGTATGTATGGTGGTCCTCTATGGGCAATCCAAGACAATCAAACCTTGGATATAGTCATTATATAGTCTTAATTTGTTTTTTTAATTGTTATACGTTGCCCCTGTATTTTCTTCTTGCTTATCATAGCTACATGCTGGCGTTAAATATTATCAGTACGGAGTTTTACATTTTACAGTGCAGGTTCCCCTTCGATCTCACCAGGTAAATCACTTCCTTTCTTGTTTCCTTGATGGTTTATTAGTAACGTAATGCGCTATTACTTTTGTTTGTTTGTTTTTCCCTCGCGACATCCATTACTAATTAAACATCTGTATCCAATTTTTTAAAAGAAAAGACTCTGTGCTCAAAGCGCTTTACATCAATTCATTGCGGCTTGTCAGCAAAGCGTCGCATTGCAAGAAATAACAATAAAGATAAAACAGAAATTGCATTATGCGGAAAGTGCGGGGGGCCCTTTGAGCGCCGAGCTCCGGCCGGCTGGGCTGTGCGCTCCTGCGGCACCGCGCTTCGCTACTGAACACGGAGACCCACTGACTGCACCGACAGATCCCAAAGTGGGCTGGCGGCGTCTTGTGAGAAGGGGATCCTGCGGGGACTGATTATTCATTCAACGGACGCTTTTGTCCAAAGTGGCTTGCGACCAGTGTTGAAAAGGCTCCTATTATATAACCCAGAGATTCGCTGAATTGCCAAACGGGGGAACTACTACTACTAATTTGTTAACTTGCTTATTCTTTTTCCCAGAGCTAATGTCCAGTCATATTTTTTTCTGAATTATAAGCGACTGGGAATTATATCAATCGATCACATTTCAATATATATTGATACTGCCAATGACATGAAGGTATTTCCACTGAATTTCAAAGATAAATCAGCTCTCTTTTCAATGGTTTCTTTTTCAATTCCTTCGACCTGTTGGTAGAGCAGCATTTTAAAAAAAACATTACTTTGATAACATCATACAAGGCATTGCATACGGAGTTTAAAAAGGGAATACTGTTATCCATTTGCCAAAACCTGTCATGACCTGCTCATCCGACCCTCGTGTGTGCCACGCCCCCTCATCAGCCCCGTGTCGAATCCCTGTGTTCATCAGATGTTTTGAGTTGTCCTGATTAGTTTCATGTATTTAAGTCCGCGTTTCAGTTTGTTTCCCTAGTCCGGTCAATAATGTCACGAGTGTCTTTGAGTCCACCCTCCCCAAATAAATCCCTGTTTTATTTTATTCATGGTTTCCTTCGCCTGCTCCTTTGCGTGTCGTGACAATACCTTCGTGTTTGGATTTTTTAATCTGATCAATGATGCATTTTCTATTGCTAAAATAGGACAGCGTGTCGGATGCTGCATTTATGCTGGCCGAATCAAACCGGAAATGAACGTCGCAGTTTATTTTTACATACTATACAGTGAATTCTGTATTTAGTTCTGTTTAGTTCTTATGCAAAATGTATTTTTAGAGTGCTGTTTATTATTTATATGAAATGAAATGAATAATGCACGCAGATTTAGTATCATAACAGATGGGATAAAATGATTCATATCCACTCTTAAAAAAAAAATAAATCTTTATTTAACAATTCCAACATGACATAAAACATCAGAGGATAGCTGGGAAACAGGCAGCATCTAGGAACAGATGGAGGTTTAAACAAGCTTGAGGAAAAACAAAGAACTCAAAGCAAGTGGGCAGAAGTGACTTCATCCTTTCAGCGTGGGGGGGGAATGAGGGCTTTTTATTTGTTTCAGTCTTGGGACTGCACCTTATTCCCTGGTGAAAAGGGGCGGGGCCTACAAGCGAGGGATGCACCCCCTCCCTCCCTCCCTGACACCCCAGCACAGACACCTCGCCCCCCTCCTCGCCGACTTCCCAGGGAAACAGCACCTGAAATCCCACACACCGTGTGGCGCTCCCCTCAAAAGGCCTGCTGACCCCATTAAGAGGATTAAAGAAGCAGAGACATGTGGTGGGGGTTTATGGCTGATATCCTCATTTTCTACTTGAAGTGATTTCCGACTTGTTAAAAACATAGCTGGGCCAATTGAGTAAGCAGTCGGTAAGTTGGTCACAAGGTTAACGGACATATCTAGAATAAATCTCAGGAGCAGCTTTATGGTCTGTGAGTATTATTTTTTAATTGGGGGACTGAGGGTCTCATATAAATAGTAGCATCACCAGCGGTACAACCTACAAACACGGAGATCCAGTATCAGACCTCCCAATACTGTGCGGTTCAGGGTGTGGATGAGTTCACCAAGCAATTTGTGGGTAGGGTCATTGAGAAGTGTGTAGGTGGAGTCACTGAGTGGTTTGTGGGTGGGGACACAGAGAGATTGTGGGTGGAGTCACTGAGAAGTTTGTGGGTGGGTTCAATAAGCAGTTTGTGGGTGGGGTCAATAAGCAGTTTGTGGGTGGGCTGACTGAACAGAGTATGTAGATGGATTTCCTGAGCTGTGTGTGGATGAATTTGCACTCTGTGATTATTGTGCCATTCATAGTTCATAATTCAAAGATTCAATCACTTGGAAGACACCTAAATACTCACTTGGGGCTTCTACCTCGAGGACACACAAAGCAATAGAGGGAGAACGTGCAAACCACACACACAGAACCAAGGATGGACTGAAGCCAATGCAAATAATGCATGAAATGAAGTAGCTGACAACATTGAGTAGCACCTTTACACATGCAGAGGAAAGTATGAGATCTTTTAACAGTTGAAAGGAGAAATATACTGGATCCACAATCGTGCTTAGAATGTTTGATCACTTGCTTAATCTTAATCACTGTTCCAGACTGTATCATGCATCATTTATTCTTTATGTAAACAGAATAGTTTTCAGCTGCATTCAGCTAGAGGTTTGGCGTGGAGCCTTCAAAAAGTCCTCTTTCTAGCTCCTGTGTGGTAAATATGGTTTACCTTTAGCATACAGCAAGTGAAGTCTGTATAAAAGAAGTCATTCACAATGCTGGCCTGCCAGCTGCACCACAGTGTGACTGATTCTGTTCAGTGTTCTCTCGGCTGTTTTAGATGGGAATTAACCTGCATTCAAACACATATCCTAAAAGCATGTCCTTTTTGAGGTGGATTTAGTAAGACTTATATGCAAATTAATACTATGCATTGATGCCTTGGTTGCATAACTAGAATATGCCTTTCATGCATGATAAGGTAATTACGGAATGCAGAAAACAGGATGCACAACAGCACTACCTGCCCTGCAGGGTGTACGACTGCAGGCTTCTCCTCTATGGCTAAAATTATACCTTTTTTCTCATTGTGAAAGGTGATACAAGAGCTTCAGAGAAATCTCTAATCCAACTTAGTGTGTTAATCCTCCTCATGGCTGGATGCTTTGTTGGGGTGTGGAGGCTTGCATGCATCAGGGGAACTAAGAGTTTCCTGATGTTTTCAGCTCCTTTTATGGTCATCCATGGCAGACAAGTCTTAGCGGGTCTTAGCTACATGAATCCAACCACCTATATCGGCCAGCGGTGATACAGGATTGTGTCAGTGGTGGATTACAATAGTGACAATGGCAGTGATGCTAATTCAAACAGTAGAAGTAGGCAATGATAAACCACTTCAGTACCTTAGCTAGAAAACCATAAAGATAGACACACCAGAATTGATATCGATGTAGTATTGCAAGACAGGACCCTGTGGTCAAAGGGTACTTCGTATACTTCGGAAAAGATCCATCAGTGTGTGATTGGTGTTTATGATGCAGTTGGCTCAAAGCAGTTGGATGTCCAGTTGCTGATTTCGCCATGCTGGAAAGGAAAACTTGCAGCTACAATGATTGATGGACGGTATAATACTGGATACAGTGTTGTGAATGATCAACTGATATTGGTTCAGTTTTCTGGATGCATCCATAATATGACATTATCTTTACACTAAGACATCACCAGATGAAGTTCACAAAAATCAAGCAGCTAACATTCCGACTTCTAAGAATTAACCTGGCGTAAAATAAACCCATAGCTTTCAAGGAAGATACCAGAAACTACGTGAGAAGTTGGACCTACTTGATAAAGAACCAGTAGAACTTTTCACAGAATTCAAAGTCATCCATGAGGAATCAAAAAATGGTCAAAATGAAAGAGAATGGTTTATATTCTAAAACTAAAGAAAGACGACCTGACAGAATGTGCAAACTAGCGTACAATGTTCCCTTCTATCACATGCCAGCAAGATTATACTAAAGACCTTTCAACACAGACTTAAGGTGTCCTATTTCAGGTATGGGGTAGACTATAATGTCAAAGGTAAAACAGAAATATGATCACTGACAAAAATATGGCTGGAATTGATCATCAGAAGAATGGGCATGGCATCGGGAAGCCCGTAAACCTGGACAGTGGACAGAGATCAAGATGGATGGTGTCAATATGGCTGCCAGGAGTCAACATGGGCTCCATAACACCTGATAAATGACTAAAGTCAATTAACGTGAAATAAATAAGGCTGTGTTAACACTGGCTTGTGTAATTGGTATAAAGAAAATAGCTGTTGGCACCCCTAGCTATTGTGTTAACATTCCAGGTTTGTGGTTTTTCAATAAACGCCTGAAAACCATAGATGCATGAATGCACACGAAGGTACAGCCAAAGCATATGCTGAAACAATGAATCCGGATGCTGTGGGGGCTTGTGTGCCTAAACGCGAAGCTCTGGACTTCAGCTTGCCCAGTATTGATTTCAAACTTATAGTATGTCTTCTGGCATCTGTGTTCCGAGTATCCGGCACCGTAGTGGCGCTGGTGTGGTTGATGTGTAGAACGAACAAGGATGTATGCTGCACCGACAGAACAGGAAGGCCAGTGGAACCACCAGTAACAGATGATAGTTCAGCTGCAGTGTTGCAGTTCATAACAGAATACAGAAGGGGAGTCAACAGACTGATTTCAGAGCCAATTAATTACACGTGCAAGTAGCTTATTATGTCAGTAGCACCACTAGCAAACCCAGGGTGTGGTGATAAGAGGCCAAGGCAGAACAAGGTTAACTAAACCTTGGGAACTGGATACGGGGCACTATGCCGCCCGGTACGGCAGCCATCAAACTGTGACGGCAAGAGGGGAAAACCCCTGAATGAAATCACCGCGTTAGACCTGTCGTCTGTCTTTCAGCCAAGAAGCAGGGTGTTCCGTTCGCCTCGCCGTCCACTCCGCAGAAAAGGGAATCCCATTTTCTGCTTTTCCAGCGGAATTCCAGGGGGTGTCTCCTATTATTATGAATTAACAATTGGTTTTCCGAGGCTTTAAAATGATCTGTAATGAAAACTCCCACAGTTCCTGCCAACTTTAATAAATCCCACTAGCTTTCTCCCTGTATTCATATGCATAATCCTCTGCTGTGTTTCTGATCACACAGATCATTATACCCTGAAACACATACACAGGGATTGCCTGGAATTACAGGCCCCGTGTGAGATGATATAGCATTATCAAATTATTACCATTACAATGTACGCTTAGACCTACACAGCAAGATAATTCAATAAGAAAGTTATACCATCTAATTTATGTTCATTGCTGTGCATGTAAAGTGTAATAATATTTCTATCTGTCAATTCATCCATCCACGGGTCCAATTCCTGTAATCGCTTGTTCTTTTCAGGGTTGCAGGGGGGGTCCAGAGCCCGTCCCAGAGGCTACAGCCACAAGTAATAATATTAAAATATGCAAATAATAAAAGGACATATTAACCTTTCGTTAAAGTCATTTCTTTTTTTTTTTTTGCATGTAATGAAAACTTAAATTTTCAAAAAATGCTATAAAGTATATCTTTAAAAGTACGCACATCACTTTTGACATACATTTGCCATTACTATACTGAAATTAGCAAACTATTTCAATATCAACATGAGACAGTTCACTATCTTTACAGAATGACGCATGATCAAATGAAACATTACATCAGGTTAAAACAAAAAACATTGTCTGCAAAAGTCTTCAAATCTGCGGTAAAACTGCGCTGTAAGGTATAATAAATATTCAAAATGTTGGTCACTTGTGATCATCTGGGTCGTTCATATCAATGGCTGATAACTTACCACCTGCGGAAATAAGGATCCTAAGTGGATCTGTCATTTATCAGGGTGCAAGTGCTGGAGAAATGAAGTTTGCAGCATGCAAAGTGTTTGAAGGGACACGTCACCAAAGCTACATCAGTATCTGTTTCTGGACATTGCTGGTGTCCCGTTCGGCTATTTCCCAAAAACGTTGATCCGCTACAGGGTCACAGTGAGCACAGGGCTGAAGACACTGGACGGGATGCCAGTCTGCATCAACACAACAGCTCTGGAAACAGAGCAAACATGGGAAGAACATGCAAAGTCCACACAGACAGAGCCAAGGGTTAGGGGTAAACCCAGAACCGCGGACGTGTCAGGCTGCCCAGCTCTGCTGCTGCCAAAGCAGCATGTCTCGGCCAGACGTGACCAATCCTAACAAAGAAAGCTTCGGCAGCAGCATCTTCATCACCGCGACGTTCTAGCCTGTATTGACTTTAACTGATTGCTGCTAACCTGTCACTGTGTGCACGCGTCCTGCTGTGGTCCCGCTTTCCCTGATCCTTTGGATCGTGCAGTTCAGTAAGGCGACACTTCAGCAGTGCCCCACAGGTAAAGGTGTTACCACGGTAATAACCGGGGTACGGGGGGGAGTACTTGCCAGTCAAAACCGCAGATAAAGGATGTTGAGATGTGACAAAGCCGAATGCGGCATTATTCAGACACTTGCATCGTAGGATAGGTTTGTTCCGCCATTACAGCGAGCAATTAACGTGTTTCATCCTTTGTCTTTTAATTGGTGGTCTCTTAATTTCCCCATAATTATTGCAGTGTTTTTTTTCCCTATTTTTTTTCCCCAGTCCTTCTGTTTGGAAGCCGAATTATCAGCTTTAAGGAGAAAAGATTTCACATCTATTAAATATGGATGAAGATGTCAACTCTATTATGTTTGGTAGTATTAAGCAGATACTACAGTATGAGAACAAGCCAGGCTAGCAAATAAAAACATGCTGTAGGAAGAGTTTAGTACTCCAGGAGTAGCATGGTAGTGTGTCGATCTTGCTGATATATTATTTTCCATAATTCTCTGCTAACTTGGCATAAACATTAAGCTGTACTATTCCACTGTGATATAGAGATGCTTAACACTGGCCAAAAATCATTTACTGGTATGGTTTTCAGTTTAATTAATCTGTGTCGTCTGTTGTGAAACTCTCAATCTCACACTGATTTAACAAAATCTATGTACCAGATAGTCAAATACTTTATATTTAGTTTGTCTGATGTAGATTAACTGTCAGTTAAGTCACTAAGTTTCTTAATATTGTCTTCTGCCCTAAATGTTATGCACCGTACAAACGGACTGATAGAATTTTTAACAAATTATATACAAGTCTAATTATAATGTATCTCAAATTCATAGTTTATTTAAATAAATGCACAGAACTTTAAATTATCTGTTTGTTTCTCAATAGATAGACACAGAGAAAATGCAAAGTACTTATGGAATCTTGTTCTTTGAAAGAAAATCAGGTAATGCTGCTAAAACGACAGCTGGTGAGTAATTTCTTGCATCAAACACGTGTTCATAGCTCTGTCCTAACCAGCCCATGAGCACGGCCCTACCACAAAACAGTAAATAGAATTAGAAGGGTATTTTAATTTAGCTGTTTGAAATGGTTTGTCACCTACTCTGATTTATTTATTTGTTGAAAGGGAGTCCATTGGCTCAGTTTCCATCTTTGTTTCAACTAATTGATCGATTGATGACAACGATAATGTTTATAATGACATTATGTGTTAACAGGAAAATACATTGATCCAATTCCAGTGTACTGGATGGGATATGCGATGCTTAAGAGTTTATTTTCACATGCGCAGTAAACAGGCAGCTGTGATGTGCAATGAAAAATCTCACTCTGCTTGTTCTTCCAAGTACCAGGAAACACAAATTAAACAGAAAATACATATTAGGGTGCTTCAATAAGACAATAAATACAACTGTAAATTATATAATAAATCATAATA
>JAABNX020000122.1:776797-790773 GCA_015163995.2 Mormyrus lacerda | reverse complement strand
CCGGCCCCCCCCCCCCCCCCCCCCCCCTTTTGTAGGGGTACGCTGCAAAGACCCTGCTCCAGGGGTATTCTGGGGCATTTCACGGGACTGGGGGGCATTGTAGACAGGCACACATTTTCACACCATAAATATAACTGAATGACACTGCTTTTAATTATATATTATTATTTTTTTTACTTTTATTCTTCATTGACATGTTCGCTCTCTTATTTCATACCAAATGCATGTTATCCCAAAAAATATAAAATTATAAAATAATCATAAAATATATTGCCTAATAATAGTTTAAAAAAAAAAAAAAAACAAGCAAAATCAAAGAAATTAATAACTTATATAGCTAATCTTTCTGCATCCTTAATATTATTATTATAATTTCAGGTCATGAAAATCAACACGAAAATTACAATGTGGGAAAAATGTTTTTTATGTTTATTTAACATTATACTAATGTATTTAATGATGCGTGTGCATGTACCTTACACTTGTTTTAAATATACATTTAGTAAACGTATTACGTATGCGGGTTTTGCACTGATCTATTATTATTTCAAAGTGTTTTCTTAGCCGTCCAAAGTGAAGCGAGGGGTACCGTTCTTCGGTAACCCCGAACTCAGCAGCATCGCTCAATTCCACCTCCAGTCCTGACCCGATGTGAACATTAGCCTAGAAAAAAAAAAGCTCCGACCGATCACAACGCACATTGCAAGAGCCCAGTCAGATCCCTCACTGTGATATCTCGCCGTGTTATACAATAGCGGCTATTTATGAGAACAATGTTCCTGACCTCTCGGTGAGTGTTTGAGATGTGCGGATACCGCAGCCCAGCCGCACCATTCCGCCTCTCTGTCATTTTTGGCGCGCGCGCACGCGCGCGGGCACATGCGGTTCCGCGCGCGCGCACGCACGCGACCCGCGCCGCGCCCGCGTGGGCCGTCGTCCTTCTCGCGGTATCTGGCAAAAAATCAAAGGAGAGAAATGAGCTGCAGTCCAAGTTTTAAATTTAATTTCATGCTGGATTAACAGCGCTCATCTGAATTGCATGTGAGCTGATCCCAGCCGTGTTTTCTTCCTGGTCTCTGGAGATTCAGCTGGAAGACCCCACCACCAGTGTGTGTGTGTGTGTGTGTGTGTGTGAGTGTGTGTCTTCTCATGATAGACAGCAAGTGGGCAGCACTTCTTGTGAAGGTCAGTGACACGCATACGCCAGGCAGGTTTGGCGTACAGCGTTCTTTGTGGAGTCACTACCCTAAAATGTGCGGAGGGAGCCCCTGGAATCAATGCTACCTGGTCCACTTAGCCGTACTCTTTCCAGAATTCATTTCATTTTCTGAACCTTTGGTCACCTCCAGACCAGACAGGATGCCGCCTCCTCCTGCCCACATGCCAAACATGCAGCGCTGGTCAGTTCTGTGATTTCCCTCCACAGCCAGTCAGACGGTCACAGACATGGTTTTTATGGTATGGGGGGAAAGTCCCAGATGAAAATGAGAATGCAGAATGGCTTTGTCCCTCTGATCTTTGTCTTTAGTTTCTTCTGATGTCTACACCCCCCCCCGGCCAAATGCCCGGCCAGCACTGCGTCCTCGTCGCAGATAGCCCACACAAGAGTGCAGCCTATAAGGTTTTCTGGGGCTGGACCATGTGACCTCGGTCGCTGACCGATGGGCACAGAGACCCTGGCCTCCCGCTGACCCCCCCCCTGGCCGGTACTCAGATCCCGAGTAAACAAAGAACCCACCGCGTCACCACAGAAAACCCGGGGCGCCGTGGTATCTGGGATGTATTCAGTCCGTAGGCGGGAAGACGAATCGGGGCCACACACATGTCGCAGGAATGCATCTTCGCATGCAATCGTGTGCTGGCCTGCTCGTGCCTGTCTGAGGAGTGCCGTGTGTGTGTGTGTGTGCGTGTGTGTCCAGTAAAAACAAGCGTTTAGGTCTCTTATTGTGTTGCATTATTGATCTTTTTTGCTAATTTATCCCTTGATTTTATTTTATGTGTTTTATTATATTAAGACCACAAGATTGTTACTGATTGTTGCTTGTAGACAGAATCCTTTTCCATTTCCTGTTGCGACAATGAACTCACCTTATTATCACTCTTTAATGTCACTCTGTTCGCAAATCGCTCCTCAGTGGCCATTCTGTTCACCTCCTTTGTGCCTCAACAATAAAAACAAATCTCTAAAAACATGCCAATGGTTATACAGCAAGTTTGGCCACGGTTTGGAAGTGCTGGACAGCGAGCCAGAGGCCGTCGTCGCGAGCCGTCATTTTCGAAACGTCATTTTCGAAACGTCAGAGAGTTCTCAAAACTCCTCATCGCCTTTATTAAACATGGGGGAGTATTTTAGCATACTCCTCTCAAAGCGAACCTTATTTTGGAGGCCGTAGAATATTTTGTCATCGCCTGCCTCTCTGGCTAGCCATGCTTGGTGGTGTGTGTGCCTGATTTGTTTGGTATCCTTTCCCTTGGTATTTTACCTCCCTTTTGACCTTTTCCTGCCGTATTTGTCCGAGATACTCTGTCAGCAGGCTCCGTAGATCAGCAAGGCGACCTGAAGCAGAGAGAGCCATCGCCAAATTACCCAGGTTAGAAGCTGCGCGGCAATTAACAAAATGTACAGGTCAAGACGGTTCACGAAAAAGGCCACGGAAAATGGAAAGGCCTGTAAAAGTATGAGTCATAATTTTACGCCATAAAGTTGTTGCAAATGGTAGTGTCAGAAATAAAACAGCTTTTATACGTTGAGTAGGCAAGCCCCAATGAAATAATTTACAGACCGTAACCATAAACAAGATTACATTAAGGTAATTATTTAACCCCTCGCAAGGCATGGTTGACTTATTGACATTGACAAGGATGACAGGCGAAGAGGAGATTCACATGGAAGCAGAAATGGCAAAATGCATGCTTAGGGATTCACACAGATACCGAAATAAGCAGGTGGGGTGGAGAATCAGCGCAGTGTGGGAGCCTGGCGACTGTAGAAGTTCAGAGTCTAAGTTTTGCCGTGTTGTGTGCAATGATCTTCCCCATTGTTGGGGATTTCTCAGTCTTCTGTGTGTATTGTACAGATGTGGCTGGACTGGTGTCTTTAACGCTGCCTTTCATTTACCTCAGAAGGCAGAGACAGGAATGACGTCACACCCATATTACACACGTTCCAGTAGAACAAGTCGGAAAGCCATTTAGCAATACCAGTTGATAACAACACATTACAGTGTATTTTGTGCCTACAAATACCATAGCAACACGTCCACAGATAAAAGCTGGACAGTACTGTGTGTACAATACATTTAATGAGACACAAATAAGTTAAATAAGTACTAATAAACAGTATTTAGCTGTAGCTTTTACTTCTGTTGAAGCGCTCAGCCACCTTGAATTCTGAGGTTGGGGATGTGTGGACCGATGTAACTTTCTGAGTCGAAATTCCAGCTTCAGGGACCATTCCAATTGAAAGTTCCTTGTTGAAATGGAACGCCCCGTACGTTGCCCTTACGGTTTAGGCGTGTGGACATTTTGTGCCCTGCGCTAACACATATCGCTTTTGGGTCTACTATTTTCCTATTGTAGGATGGAGCAGTAGGATTAGGTCCAGACTTACGGTCTGGCACCAGATCCGGGCATGCAGCGGGGAGCAATTAGTACTGTCTGGAATTAATCTGTCATCGGTTTACCTCTGCTGGTCAAGGTTGTTTATCTGCACATTTCTCTGCCAGGACCCTCGTAGAAAAGGTGAGTACAGAGCGAAAGTCTGTGTGATACACTGAGTTCTAAGGGCAGAATTCTATCATCTCCTCCTTCTCTCTTTCCTGGATCTCTGATTGTTGACAGCAAGTACCTGACTAACAGGGGCAAAAAAAGGCAACACTAGTTAAGTATCGATTTGGTGAAAAATAACAAGCAGAAATGAAGAAGTATGGTACAGGAAATAGCTTAGTGATGCTTGTTTTCATATTTGGGTGAATTATAAAAAGAATTACAGGAATTCAGATACAATGTGATGACTAGCGTATTAGAATAGATAGTTTTATGAATGGCTTTGTATAGTTCGCCAGAAGTGCCATATCGTGTCAGCTTTGCTCCCGAACTGAAATTTCACTGAAATGTTATTCAATCCTTCTGAAGGATTTTAGTGGCCGTCGAAGAACATGCCTATAATGGAGCGGGCCATGTTTTAACAATATACCTGCCATCCGTTCGAGTAATTGGTCGAAATGTTGTTCTGCTAACCACATTTCTTCCCGCAAAAAAAAAAAAAACTCAATTAGCATAATTGATTAATAATGTTCAGGGAATACCTCCCCTTTTAACACCCTGGCAGCTATTGATATTATGTTTGCGGAGATAATGGAAACTCTGCATCAGCAAATTAGTTGAAAAATGGCAGCATAATCAGTCTAGGTTGATTCAGGTTTTTCTCCAGAGCATCATTCAGGCCGTGCATCATATTTTATCATGTGATCTGCGGCCAGTGGCTGGGAGTTATACAGTGGTGGGACATAATTAGCATTGTGTGTAGTGTGGAGGCCAGCATTTCCAGTAATTTATTGCAGCATATGGGCGCCTGTTCCGTTTTTTTTGTAGGGACTTTGCCTCGTTTTAAGATCTGGCCTTTCATTTAGTCGATGTAATGAGTATAGTAACTGCAATGCAAATCGATCAAATAAATTTACCATGTTTTGTCCTGCACCAGGCGCCATCATCCAATAAACGAGTGGAAATGTTAACATGCTTCGGGTTTAATACCGACAACGGACACATAAACACAAACCATCTTTGCTGCTGTCCTTCCTTGATCATCCATACATTTTCTGAAACTGCTTGTCTGATTCAGGGTTGCGGGGAGTCTGGAGCCTATGTCAGAGGCTTTGGGCGCAAGGCTGGGTACGGCCCAGGATGGGACGCCAACCCACCGCAGGGTGCCAACCCATCACAGGGCACACTCACACACCATTCACTCACACATGCATGAGGTAGACCAGTGATACTGTTAAAAAGGTTCCCATTTTCCCACAATGCATCATTTGAGATATGCTTAAGATGGGTTTGGTTTACTTAAACAGTTTATACTTTAGTAATAGTCCATATTTTTGCATTTATTAATATATTTAGTTGAGCTACATAGTCACCTAAGTGTAATCAGCTAGCAGTATTCATTAAAAAGTTCCTTCCCTTGTATCCTTGAGAAATTTGCACATCAGATACCATCTCAGTAACAAATATCCGGTTGAAAAGTGCAACATTTGAAGCTGCAAATGATTTGAGCGAATCTTCTATATAACGTGACACGGCACAAAGGCATGTCTGTGCACCTCCAGCTAGGTGTTTATTTAATGTGAATCTCGGCTGCTGAGCCAGGGGCGTTAGGTAATTGTTATGCAAATAGTCATTAATACCATCAAAATGTGATTTGGGAGATCTGGCTGTCAAAGAAAGAGCAATTTGCATTACTACCGATGGGATTCATTTTGGACTGGCTCGGTGCCAGCAGAGAATGTGGCTGTCTCGCTGCCTTCCGGGGTCTTCCGGTGCCTTCCCGGCTCATGTTGGGGGGAGATAGAGTTATCCATTAGAGGTCAATTGTCTCAGTACCACGCGGGCGACTCAAACGGGCTCCCTTGCGGCTGCTTAGAGTCGCCGCTGCTGCTCGGATTTCGGATCTCGTAAACTTTGGAGAGGTCACCCCTCTGCGGTTTGTTCCGTTGTACCGTAAACAAGTAGGAAGGCGGGGGGGGGACTGCCGTCACCTGTGACTGCCCGCCGATAAGGACAAAAAGCGTGCAGTCAGGCGTCCGGGCAGCAATAACAAAAAAATCACATTAAGGCAGGAAAAACAAAGCTGATTGGTTTGCATGCATATAGCCCCCTTTAGACCAGCATCAAAAGCAAGTATGCATCTTACCTGAAGGGATGGTGCGACTTATTTAGTTAAAACCACAATCAGTATTTACAATTAGTACAAAAGAAAATTCTATAAAGATTATAACTATCTGTTTCTTTACATTAGTTAACAGTTAACATTTGTGACCATTTCATCACTAAACACGGTAAATATTAAAAAAAAAAAAATGGCACTTGTGATTTTTTTTCATGTAAATAATGCATGTGATATGTCCAAGATAAAAAAAAATTGTAAATAAAATATACCACTTAAAGACTGCTAGCATTTGCATTAAATAATAGTTCAGAAGTGTGTACAGTTAGGACAGGAGATCTGACTCAAGAGCTTCAGTTATTGAGTTTTACTCTTTTAGGTACATTGGTGTGATACTTTTGTATAATTTTGACATGCATTAAACTTGATGAGTACTTAATGCTTACAGCTTGGATTTTTACAGCGGGCAAGTTCATTCAGATGTGAAAGATAAGAAAAACGAAAACCTTCAACCTCATAGCAAATTCAGATTTAGTTACTAATAATGCTCCCTGCGTATAATATGGTTTGCCTGGAGACATGAAACAGCTGATCTACTGCTATAAGTCAGCTGTTTATGCCAAAATAAAACACGCGATGCACGCTAAAAAGATAAAATTGTTTGTGAGAAATTCCAAGCATCCATTTGTTATATGTTTGCGAGGCTCCGGCAAACTGACCTCTGGCACCCTACGCAGCAGGAAGTCACACCCAGAACAGTGGACACGCTCAGCGCTGATACATGTACCGTAAATACCGGCCCGGCTACGGATTCATTAGTTCCCAGTCCCTCTGAGCCCGTCTGTCTGTTTGCTGACTGCTCCTGGGACAAGCCATTTAGCTCTCTGAATGTCAAGGTCATCATTTTCTACCGCAGAAGGTCAGGGATATACTCCCATCAAATGGGCAGTATCAAACAAAGCGGAGGTTGACTTAACTCCCAGGTAGAAGGTCCATTGTCTTTTTCTGTCAATAAACAATTGTGCGGGCTAAAGGTCTCTGTGGGGCCAATGCCCAGCCTGTCGCTCTCAGAACCGGTTTGCTGTCACAGTAGGATCCTCTTCAGATTAAGTTACTTTAATCTTTAATATATAGCGTTTAGGAAACATACATAAATTGTAATATTATGATTTTGGTTTGTGCAACAAGTCTTTCATCAACAAAAACACCAAAAATGCATTATGATGAAACAGTTTATAATTCCTGTTATTATTCCCATTCATGCATGCTTTCTGGACTTGTTTTGGTTTTTAAACTGTTACTGTGCTACAAAAATGACATGCAGGCAGCATGCATTGGTGTAGTTTAGTAGTAGATAGTTCTGTATGAGTATACATGTAGAACCTCGTCAGTATCACCAGTGTGTGCAATGAGAACTGCTTCACCCGTGGAAAAAATCTACCAAGAACTGCAAAACGCAACTCTCCGTCCCTTTGTTTGACGTTAGCAAAGACGTTATTTAAAGCTAAAATTCTGGAATTTGAAGTGATATATTTTATTCTTTCTATTTAGTTTTTTATTGCATATTATATCTTATCCTAAGAAAATATTTGCATCATTGTGCGATTTGTCACAATTGGAACCCATGTTCATAGGAATTCTTATGAATCCATCCGTTGCATGAGTCATTGCTAAAACGATTGTACAAATGATGGACGAAACAACACTCTAACTGTCGGGGTAACCTTCCAAATAGATCCCAGAGGTCTAGCAGACCACACCCCAAAGTCTAAGTGAGAAGCTCCACCAGGAATGGTGCTACACAGAAGACACTATAGAGGCTTATTGGCAAAAGTCACTTTAAGCTTGATTAGATGATTTAAGGAGGAAAGTAAGTGATGGCACTGGACAGTAATTCACAAAGAGTTAAAAGGTTTGTTTTTAGAGGGCAGGGATTGTTTGTTTGTTCAGCAGAAGGGTGACAAGAACCTGTGTGAAGGCCCTGGGGAACATCTGCAGATGAGTGTTGAGAGAAGGAGGAATGTATATAAATGAGGTCAGGTGCTGGTGACTGAAGGTGAGCAGAAAGCAGGACATCCCTGGGGGGCTGCTGGTTTTATGGGCCAGTCTGAAAAAATGTCCTACTTCTCATGCTGGTCCTCAGAAAGAAACCT
The DNA here is from genome assembly GCA_015163995.2 of Mormyrus lacerda. Classification (NCBI taxonomy): domain Eukaryota; kingdom Metazoa; phylum Chordata; class Actinopteri; order Osteoglossiformes; family Mormyridae; genus Mormyrus; species Mormyrus lacerda. The sequence continues at coordinate 782,736 of JAABNX020000122.1, read as the reverse complement.
TTTTCACTTTTGACCGAAATCCTCACATTAAGTTGTGCACTTTCCCGCAGTTTGCTCTGCAGGTAGGAACAAATATTAATTATCAACACCCATTATCATCTTACAGTATATATATAGAACTTCTTGTCTTTCATCTTGACCAGACGACACATGTTTTGGGGAAAATGACTGGGGGAAAAAAGAGTAATTTGAACCACCAAAACAATTGTTAGGATAATTATAATACTAACACAGCTGAAGAAAGTATCCCAAAAACAATCGCAGCCTTTCATATCCCGCAGCAGCGTATGGCTGGAATTCTCATTGCGGGACAATTATACTGCAGGTGTGCAGAAGTGAGAAAATGGAGATTGGAGGTCTTGTGCTTTATGGCGGATGAGACGGAATGGAGGTGGCAGTGGGGGGGGGGGCGGGCTTTGGAATTTGAGGGGTAGCCACACATTTACAAACAGATCAAAGGAGCGCTGTAAGCAGCAATGTCGCCACGGCCAGACTAGCCAGAGCCCCCTGAAGCGGCTGCCCGCAACCTCTGCCTCTCCCTCAGCGCTCATTTGCATATTCCCTGCCACGCCCCATAAATTCTTAAAGGAGCACACGCTTATTTCTTCATAAATTATCCCTACATCATTTTCAAATTACAGAGATTTATTCGCACACGTATGGAAAGGTGAAGAGCAGCGGCCTCCTTGTCTTTTTATGACCAAATATGACAGAAGGTGACAGCCTCCCCCCAAGACCCCCACCACAATGTGCATGGCAAAGACAAAAGCTTCCTTTGTCGGAATACAGTAATCTGTACGTGTTTTTCAACAGCCATTACATTTTTATTAATACTTGTTCGCTATTGGCCACATGGAACAATGTCAGTCCATCGCAGTTGATCCCTTCTTTGTCCCTGCCTCTCTCCACAATGTGGCTGCACCCCTTCCTCTCTCAGAGTGACCCTACCTGATCCTCCACTGAGCCCTGACGACGTTCTTCATTCAGCATCCTCTTCGCCCCTTCCTAGCCGCTCTGTACTGCCACAGAGGACCATATGTGGCTGTAGTGGTATGTTAGATTCGCGTAAGCCGCCGTTCATTTTAGTGTCCGTATCGACCTTCCACACACCACGCACGCTCCCTCGTATCGCACGTCCATTCCCCTTTCACTGAGAGCACCCCTGCAGCTTAGCTCTTCAAGTTTCTCCTGGATCGGTGGCGCCTTCCGTGGCAGAACGCAGAACTGCGTCGCCCCGGAAGGCGCGGGCTGTTATGACGGCCGACTTCACCGGTAACAGTTGCGATAATAATGGAAAGCAGAGGAGGCCAAAATAACAGCTTTTCATTTACATTTTACATTACATTTTCATTTACACTAGGGCCGTTATCCCCCCCCAATGCTTATTACCAGGCGTCTGGTGCGGGACTGCTTGCGATTACTCCTGCTGAGAGAGGTAATGGGGGAGAAAGACAGGGGGTACCTTGCAGCTGATGAATACTGGGGTCTGCTCCCAGAGGGGGCACAGGGAGCCGCAAACCTGCCCCGCCTGCCGCTCTGCCAGCTCCCCCCACCCCGCCCCCCCGGTATGGGTCTTAGCGCCCCCTGCAGCCCAGGTGGCCAGGAACAAGATCGGAGTTCAGAGGTAGAAAGTTCATGTTCAGAAAGTCAAAATCCAGACCGCGATTTTGTTTCTGCCAACCAGAACCCTGTGACTGTGACTCTTTACACTCGACCAGTTGATAGGAATAAAATTTACTTTCTAGACCCGAACTATCTACCTATACCGGAGGTGGCCAAGAGACACGACTTGTCCATGTCCGACTCAGCTGTTGGAGTTCTGTATGGAAGCATTCGGGATGACATCATCTCCAGAGTGTCCTCTGGACCTGCTAATGTATGTCATCACTCACTTTTAAAAATACCACACACAAAGTGGTCCAATCACCTGAAGGCTCTCCAGACATGTGACCCTAATCCTGCACACCAGAGGTACAAATCTGACAGGAGGTAGATCAGTGATACAGTAGATCAAGTGCTCATCGATTAAATCTTTTAACAATAAATATTTTGAAACATTGTGTCATATTATAATACAACACAGATCAAACCATAGGGAGCTTAAAAGTTTCCTAAAACACATAGACATTCTGAATGATAACTTAATGATACACTGTGCAATAGCTGTCCTCCGCAACGGCTTACTAGCTACAAGCTAAACCGAACAGTTTTTTTGTCATTATTTTTAAAACACGTGTTTAATTTAGCAGTCATTGATTCACATTAGCCGTGGTTATGTGTCCATGTAAAAGAATCAAGCAGTACGCATTTCCTCCAGGTGATATGTCAGATTTTGTGTTTTTTGACATGAAAGTATTGAAATATTAGCTAGCCATACACATATTGAGATAAAATTGTTGAATGGTGATGGATGACGCGATAAAGTTATGTTAATGATCATTGAAAACCTTTCATTTCCTAAATATAAACCAAAACATACACGGGAACTAATATTTGAATGTAAATGATCCTGCTCAAGGAGTTACAGCATAATGTTTAAGGACACCCAGATCTATGATAGAATAGGCGTACAGCAAATTAATGAACAGTGAAATTACTTGAGAAAGGTTTACATCTCATTTATTCATTTATTTGTTCTACGAGCGAATGTTATGTTGTTACGTTGACTAGGCATCATTTTTGTGTCGGCACTCATAAATCAGACTGGCTACTTAATAATGACACTGCATTTGGACGTTGCTAATAAAAGTATGCTTGTGTGTACACATATGCTCTTATAACATCTTTGTCTAATATGTCTGATGTGTGACGCCTCTTAGAACAAGGGATGTTCAAGTATGTAACTGTGTACCACAGAATGCAGAAAAACCAGCATCTTCAGCAGCAGGTACTATAGAAAATGGAATACCTGTACCTACAGTACAGCAACATGTACTATGGAATTACAGAAATGCTGACATCTTCTGAAGCATGGACCACAGGATACAGAAAGACCTGCATTTACAGCAGCGTTTACCAAAGCATACAGAAAGACCTGCATTTGCATCATGAAAATGAAACATACTATCTAGTTTGTGGGCAAAGTTATTTCCATCTTTATTTAAAATGTAAGTTCTGTAAAAATGCTGCAGAACTTTTTGAAAAGTCAGTGTCATGAGATATTATGCACAAATGCAGGAGACTTTCCCTTTTTTTCTGAGCACTTCTCGTTCACATCTGCATTAGCGGAGTCACGGAAAGCACGTGGGATTTCGCGCATTTGCAGCCCTGGGTGGCACTAATTGGCCAAAAGCGGCCGAGATGCAGCAATCTTGCATATGGCGAATATGCGATAGAAAGTTAATGGTCACTTTAGCCCAGTGCTTGTGGCAAAGGCAGGCAGCCGCCGCAAATCACAGGGAAAGGAAATGGGAGCGAGACTCTCGAAAATGTGGAAGTGGGAGCTAATAGCTGTGACATATGCATATAAGAAACGCACATTCGGAGGAGTTCATTTACTCGCTCCCGGCCCACCGCACACCGGTGCCGGAAAATTGCACTCTTTCTGCAGCAGAGTCATTATCCGCATTCGTCAATATTATAAACATTACCACTTAAGGCATCATTACGGTTTGCGCAGGTGTTGGTTTTCGAATGTGTTTAAAAGGAGGCGATCTACAAGTACCCTCGGCGTTCGCAAAAAAAAAACATCCTGTCGCAAAAATTCTACCATCCACAATCACTTTTGTACTGCAAACATCAGCCCCTTCGCCATCTCCTTTAAATAACAAAAAAAAATGACAAGAAAAATGCCTTTAATGAGTTAACACAAGCAATCAGTGTCATGCATCCTGTGCGGCAATTAGTCTCGGCACGGCGGCGGTTCTGTAAAATGGAGAGCTCAGCATATTGGGCATGTCAGTGCCAAGGTGCAGTCATGCCCTCTCCCCAGTTGGCCCTCTGCGGGAAGGGGTAAGGGAGGGGGGGCGAGCGGGGGCTCCCATCCACACAGCATATGCCGGAAACACCTGAGCGTCGACCAGCACCACCTGCCCTCGCCTCCACCGGCACCTCCTGATCACTATCACCGCCAAGAGTTAACATCCTAATTGCGTAACGTCTGCCAGGGCGAGCTGAGGGTCAGCTCGCCCGCAGAGGACCCCGAGCTACGGGTACAGGCCAGCGTCCCACATTAATCCTCCCTGTATGAAGGATGGCGCATGTTAAATATCTGCTGCCATTGCAGTTTGGCCAGGTACAGTGCTGAGAGAAATATGGACTGGGAGGCAGAACGTGCACAGCCCTAAAGAGGCAACAGGGCGGCGCTCCAGTGGCGGAGTTACATTTCGGGGCCTCCGCCGCGGGAAAGGTCACGCGGATGATTTATTGGAGGAATATCGTCGAGCCGCGTGTTGACGGCTGGCTGTCCAGCCTCACGCCGGGTTCGCTCTTACCCTCAGCAGAGTGTTCAGTCCAGCTACCGGCGAAACACCGACAGGCTGAAGAGATAGAGGAGTGATCATGACACCTACAGTGCGGCCTGGGTATTTTGGGCAAGGAAATTATTAAAGAAATTGTGGACGTTAATACAAGAATATATATAGTTTCCGGGGTAAACTCTGAACCCTGTGACCTTGAATAAGACAAACTATATAGTGAATGAACAAATGGACGAACAAACGAATGAATGAATCAATCAATCAATCAATGATTGAATGAATAATATCAAACTAATAGTGATATTTTGTTCATTTTTATTCATAAATGCTTTTTCCCAGTGAGGTATAACATAAATGCAAGAACGTCCCAGTATCAGATACCACAGCACCACCAAGCAGAGTCATTCAGAGTGACTTCTTTAGCCAGTGACTATGGTTTCTCTCCGTTATGACGCCATATGTAACTTTTAGAGACTATTTTGTATCGCACCAGATATATCTTATTAATCAGCAATAATTAATACATAGTAATTATAAATGGAATGCAGCTCTTGAATTCCGAAGCAGAACAAAATAAAGATTAACACACACAAACTCCGGGGGAAATTTTACATTCGCATTTCTTTTTATTGTGTATTGTATATACAAGCATCTGTTTCAAGCTGGACTAAATTGAGCGAAGGACAGGGGGCTGTAATTGCCCTACAGCTGGACTTTACCTCCCGTCGTAAGTGAGGAATTCTCAGCAGGCCCATAATCATAATCCAACATTATTAACTCTGCGGACATTTTATTTTATTATCCTTTTGAACTGTTGGGGAATGGCGGTGGTGTGTCGTTAAACTCCTGTCAGACTCGATTGCGCGGGGGGGTGAGGGGGGGGGGGGTGGTTTGCAAGCTGGCCCTCTGCAGTGCCGCATTAACACTGATGCTTAAATACGCCCAGCAGTTGTTTGGCCTAATTTCCACCCCTGTTGTGATGCGCTTCAGCTGCAATTTAGCACTGCTTCAGAATTGGCTGGGTTGCCATTTAAAAGCCAGTAAGGCATGAGCCTAGCCTTGGCGGTGCCCCTTGACTGCCCATGGATGTGCCGGCCTTCCCCCCCCGCCTCCCAAAGGCGATCACCTGTCACAGTGCCCATGTGCGTGAGTGTGCCCCATGCGGGACACGGCCTCACGCATCGCAACCCCGTACCGAGTTCCAAAGCGTCTTTAGAGTAGCCGTTGAATTCTTGTATTTGGAGTAGTTCAGGTAGAGTCAGTGATGCTTCAACAGCGATGCAGCGAGTCGGGCCGTTCAGTTATAACCAGAGCAAGATAATGCTTAAGTTGAACAAATCGTTCCTGGGCTTCCCAACAAGGGAACTGTTACCCCCCTTCTGGAAAGAGGGGTGCAGGTTGGAACCAGTGCACAAATACAGTATATACAATATATATATATATATATATACAAAATATATATATATATATATATATATATATATATATATATGTGTGTGTGTGTGTGTGTGTGTGTGTGTG
>JAABNX020000122.1:762078-776072 GCA_015163995.2 Mormyrus lacerda | reverse complement strand
TCGTCTTGCTGAGGAACTACATTCAATAATTGATTGCATTTTTAAAAATATATATTTTTTTATAAATCTGGTGTCAGCAAGGCTTAAATTAATTGTACCGGGGCCCAAAATTCTCCTGTACCGTAGGTGAAAACTTTATTGCATATTGATATTGATGGATCATTTTTAATTTAATAACACGTGGAGGCTCTTTGCTATAAGTCAATTACAGATTTCATGCATATAAATCCACGCGTCGCGTGTGTGAATAGGCTTTGAAATGCACATGCTATAACTGTACATATCCTGTCACTGAGGAAATGCATTTAACAGGGCATTAAACTAAAAGCTCTGCCTGAATGGAAATCACCTTTCAAATTACACGTCCTCATTTGCAAGGTTCCCCAACACAAATAAACATTGAATGTAGCTAAATAACCATTGATAGATTACATTACAGCAAATCAAAATGTGCCCTTGTTACTGTCGTGCATGTCAGCGTTCACTAATGCTGATAAAAATGATTTCTGTGCAGCCGCTGGTTCCGGCTCCGTACCACGCCTGTGAATCAGGGGGCACAGCAAAGCTTTGGCAGCGATGCGTCCAGGATGTTGGGCTTGTGTCCCCTCCCCGGTCAGCCACCCACAGGAAAAGACACGCACTCGTAGTCTCCAAAACGAATGAGGCTCAAAAACAAACAAACAAACAAACAAAAAATGTTTAAGGCTTGCCGAAAATAAGCATTTGTTTGGCACTAAGTTTAATGTTCGTGGGGAAATGCTGTCATTCTTTACCAATTGTGAATTGTATTTTCTAGTATATATTTTCCGTTTACTGAACCCTTGAAATTCCATATTTTAAAAAAACAATACTGCCCAATCAAAGAGTAAAACATCCAACCCCCATCGATATGAGTGGTGGTACAATCCCGCCTAAGTGTCTCATAAACCTTAAGCAGCACAGATCCTTCCGTTGTCTGTCTCCCTCCTGCACTTCCCACACAGCGACACTCTCTGCTCTGTCTGGATTTTTACGCCGCAGACGGGTCTGTCGGGGGGGGCTTCAATCGCTCTCTTTCTGTCAGTCCAGTAAAAATGATGCCTAACTGGTTTGGAAAATAGAAGATAAAAAGTGGTGTGAAACATGGAGGCGGGTCTCTGGGAAAGAGGCACCCTGGATCACCTTAGAGAAATGTCGTTCTGGTGTCAGCGTTGACCTCGCTGGACCAAAGCGTGCCGCTCCATGTGGCATCATATACCCCGGCGGCGAGACCCTCTCACACCGACAAAAAGGGCAGGGTGAGTGCCCGCTTCCTCCCAGACGTCCCCTGTGCGTAGCGGTGCGTCAGGCCCCTATGCCCAGCATGCTCTGCTCCGTGCCAAAGGATGCGCACGCCGACCCTGGCACGTTTATCCGGCACAGCTGCTGTGGGACACGCCGCTGACAAATCACCAGCTTCTGCCGTATCACGCTCCCATCTGTAAATAAATAAGTGAATGGTGAAGCAGTGCTTTACACTATGGGGGGACCTGCAAAGATGTGTTTTTTGTTTTTAGACCCTTTTTGAACAAAAAAAAAACATTTTCAGCCTTGCTTGGCTAAACACATATAGATGTAACAGTATAGTATAGTATAGTATAGTATAGTATATCTATCTACTGTATAATATGATGTATTATATTAAGATATATTAAGGAGGCACAGTCACTCAGCAGGCAGCACTGTTGCCTCCAAAGTAAGTTTGACTCCTGCCCCCAGGTCTGTGTATGTGGATCTTGATTATTCTGCCTGGATTGTGCAGGTTTCCTGGACTTACTCTGCTTTCCAGCATAGTGCAAAAACACATCTTTGTGAGCATGTGCCCCATCATTGACCAGGGTCCCATCCAGGGCATTCCCCTGCATCATGCCCTGTGAATGAATTTTACTATTATAAGAAATCACCTTAAACACAATTACAACCACCCACTGTTTCATGTACAACGGTCATACTCCATACTCAGTTTTTTTGTTTAATTTTTCACGAAATGACATATTTAACAACATTTTGTACATTGTATTTTCAAGGATCTCTCTCACTTGCATTGTTGTCAGACAGTTTTTTATTACCGTTGTATTTGCACTTGGTCGCTAACTGACGTCACTAAACGAGGGCTGGCTGTACGGCATCGTCTTCCATCTGGGGCTAAGAACTGCAAAAAAGCCAACACTTCAAGTCCTCAACAGTGGATGTCAGTGTCAGTGTGTAGTGCGGAGGTTGGCTGGACTTGTAAACAACTTAAGTTTTGCTGCCTCTTCTGTCTTGCGTGACATTGATGCCTTTCTCAATATCACGTCATATGGAGGATATATTAAATACAATTTAGCAGGAAAAATCTGACACAGGAATAACATTCTCCATCTGTGTTATCAGTTCTGTACCACCAAAAATATCACTATGGCGAAATTATCAAGGGCTAAATTAACACTATCAGTGTTGAATCAGCACTGGTAAGTGTTCATGGGGATAGTTTAATTTTTCTGGCGCCTCAGCTTTGTTGAATACTTAAAAAAATGCTTCTTTTGAATACTTCTAAGGTACATTTCCCACGGGGATTATTAAGGATTTCTGCTTAGGTCATCTGAGGCAAGACACAATATGTTGAACATAACTATTTTCAGTAGTAATACTGATTACTGAAGCAGAAAGGTAGAGAGTGAAACTGAACCAGTTAAGGAAGACTAGATTAAACCATGGTGACCTGGTGTTATGGACAGGATGGATTATAAATATGGAAGAGATTAGGAGGTGGGTGCTAGTCATGGAGAATTTGACAAGAAGTGAGGGATTTAGAAGCTCAGGATTGGCTGTGATAAACCTTCTGATAGCCATATACAGGGAAGAATAATTATCGGAATAAATGAGAATAGTGTCAGGCTACAAATTCAAGCCGCAGTGTAAAATTGGTCCTGTGACCATCCTTGTCACATCAGTGGTGTCTTGAAACTGGGAATCAGCAGTTTAGCGCCTATCAGGACGGCCCATGCCTGTGCGGTCAATGCGCCCATGGATTCGCTCAAGGTCACGGTCATCCCAGTTCATCTGAAGCTGCAGCATACCACAAACGGGTAATACGTGCGTCAATGTACACTAGCAGACCAATAACAATATGCACTGCATGTTGCTAGTGATGCATCTATATGAATCGCAGGAAATGAGATGATAGTGGTACCGGAATGTGGCACAGGAATTTCCCGCTAAAGATTGGGGCTGGATTTAAACATGCAGCTGTGGAACCGTGAGCTACCACACTGCTGGCAGTACGGGCCACTTGTTATACGCAGAACATATCAATTACCGTTTTAAGTTCTTATTCAGCCTGACTTTTTTATCTATTTTAAAAAAGGAACACACCACAAAATTTAAGGTATTAGACCTGATTTTTTTTCCTGCTATCCTAGTCTCCTCATGATAAAAGCAGCACAGAGTTCATCATAACCAACATTTTAATATTTCGTTCAATATACCTATGTACACAAACTACTGACCCTGGACTTTGAATTGCTGATGTGGAATCCTGACCCACCGTTTTGAAAATATCATGTTTTTCATACAGTTTCAATAGACATTTTAATGGTCGATGGATTCCACGTCCGTGGAAAGTTAAAAGCAGCGGGGGCTCCTTGGGAAAGCCGCACCCCGACATCCCCACCTTCTTCCGAACGACGGGCAATTTGCCAATTAGAGCTCTTCATTGACACGGATAAAATGAAATGGAACAAAAACAATAATACGGTGGCCTTTGCGCGCGTGCGTGCGTGCGCCCATGTGCGCGACTGCGTGTTCAGGCAATTTAAATTTCAAGTCCATATTATGTTAATTTCAAGGGTCCTCTCCAAATAATTCTATTAAGTGCTGAGTGCTTCCATAGCCTCTAAAGTGTGAACATAATTTCACCTCCTGTAATACCTGCGAAGCTGGTTATTTCTCTGCTGTGAGCCGGAGCATAAGAACTCAGAATTATCATTGGCACTATCTGCATACAGGAATCTTTGAGTAAAACATCACAGGTAGAATGTCAGCCTTTTCTAAAAGGTATCATTAAACTGTGTTATTATTCTGTCCCCCCTCCCCCCGCCCAGAGAATCCTCCCCCAGCCCGATGACATGGGTGCTAATGGGGCCTTCATAAAAACCCGACACCGTTATGGAATACATTTTTGTCTTTTAGGTTGTACTGCGAAAAAAGAAAAAAAAATTCCCATGCAGCATTGTGCAAAGAGCCATATGCAGTCAATGGAAATGCTTAAAGCTGGTTTTCTATGTACTAAGTGTCTATGCGTTCAGAATAACAACAACGAAAACACAGTTTGAACATATGCAAAGTAACACTAACACGATAAAAATTAACAATAATTTTATTTACCAAATCTCTCCTCAGAGGCACCTCAGTCATTCCATGCATCCGTTAAATTTCACCACCGGCTTATTTCATTAATTAACTTAATTAGTTTAATAACTGAGATATTGACCAGCCAAACAAGGTGTGCTAGTGGTCTAGTCAAAAAATACACGAGTGTATTATACTCTCAAACAAATACTGGTGTGACTTTGAGAGGTTTTGAACTGGCTAAGCTAACACCTCGACGGGCAAAATATCATAGTTTTACACCAACATGAAGATCGTTTAAACCTCATTCTCTTTGATTACCTGAGACTTTTGCACAGTACTGTATGAGAACAGAATTAGCACGGTTCCCCCCCTGGGTAGCCACCTCTCTTTGGCTGCGCCCCACTCTCTGAGTTAGCTGGTGTATATACTTAAGCAGGATTGACCAATCATCAGCGGGGTGTAAAAATGAAAGGGAACACCAGCGGGCCCCTGGCGTTGTCATCAACCATCAATTATCATCTGCAGCACTCATGTTGCTGCGCTAACCTGCTTAATTAAGTGGGTGTTATCCAATTATGGTGTGAAAGTCCACATGGTATCTTATCAGTCATAGATTTTCCTTACGCGCCTGCCCCCCCCCTCCGCCCCCCTAACCACAGAATGTTCTCTTTGATGTTTGTGTGTCTGGAAGCTGCTCACTATTTTGAATCGACATCTGTACGACGAAGGTCGTTCATTCCTACGGATACGGCTCGACTTTAAAGAGATCAGGGATTTTCAGGACGGTAAACATATCATCCATTGCGGAAATGTGTGTGGATCTGCGTGCCTTTTTCTTCCCGTGCCTTTGCTTTGCGACGTGCATTTCTTGCGCGCGTGCTCTTCCGTGTCGGGATTCAAAGGAAGGAGGGACAAGAAATGCTAATGCGCGGTACAGAAAAGGGAGCTATTTTCATTCAGGCACGGCTCAGGCAGCGTGTGGGTGCGCACACTCGTGTGGGCTGCAGGGGGGTGCAGGTCAACACCCCTTCCCACAGCTCGACTCGCTCGCCGTACGTGCCACCCCGCCGGGTTAAAGCGCAGCCGTGCGATCCCAGCACGCGGAAACTTGCCCAGGACGCGCCGCACTCTACGAGCTCACAAACAGACGGCGTTCTACACGTTTGCTTTACTTTTGGTCTGACACCTTTTTCTGATCACCATTTTAAAAATGCATTACACCAGTGCTAATATTAGCGTATGGCACAGAGAAAGTCTTCCTTGATAGAGTATAGCTATTAAAAAATAAATTTAAGAAAATTATAGTTTTTTGAGTTCATCTTCTGTTTTACCAAAAACTGATACCTTATATTTGTCAGTGTTTACATTATGTACATTTTGAACCTGAAATATTTTTTTCTGTTGTGAATGACCCCTGGATATGTAACAAGTCCCTCCCCCATTTTCCCCATCCTGTGTCAGGGTTCTCTCTCCATTCCCCCCCCATTTATCAGGTGGCTGACACAGTCATTTACATTTTCATCGCATCCCACATATCGAATCTCCGCTGCGGCCACTCGGATTCATACATCCGCGTATATACCCCACAGTTAGGGGGCGCTGCTAGCTTCCTCGGTTTGGCCCGGCCCCACCCATCTTGCCAGCACTATCCGTTTCCGTGTCGGTACATTCTGCCACGACGTCGATGGGGGACACAAACTGCGAGGCGCAGGCCGTGATGGAGATGAGTCACAGGAACTCCCGTTTATGTCTGTCACGGTGCCGCTCCGCAGCACTCACTCAGCCGAGCATCACGGCGTTAATGAAGTAACCTCACGTCCGTATCGACTGGCCTGTCAAACTCTCCACTCCGCTCCTTAATAGAGGCTATTTGGTCCGGGTTTAAAATGGGCTTAGCTGTGGTTGGGGGGAGGCTATACACAGCTACGCAGTGCATTCCACATGCCCTCCAGAGGTTACTGCCGGCTACGTCGTGCAGATTATTTGTTATACACGGAAGGGGCGGGGCTTCATGCATTTCACACTGCATAAAAGTGAAGGATGCCGCGCTCACCCGTCTGAAGTACGCCCCACGTAGGATCATTGCTCATGAGTGGTTTTGATGAAATAGCACCGGACCCGTGTTCTTATTCCCGTCTGTGAGAATTATTCATACAACACGCCACCCAGCGGACCTGCCATTCATTATTATTATAAACTGCATTCTGTAACAAAAGCCATAAACCTGTAAATAATTTCATATCAAAGGTGCTACAATAACTCACTGTATCCATACCATTCCAGTAATATTGGTTTTACCACAGTATATGTAGTATATACTCCTTATAAATTAGTTTTCTCTGCAGTAGAATAATGTGTCCATTCGAAACAATTCATATGCATGACGCCATGAGAATCAAGAGTCATTCGGATTTTGGATTTAGATTTACATCTGCTTTTGGTTGTACTGTAATATTTGCACAGGCGATTCTGTAATTTTAATTTTAGATTAATTCTGTAATTTTGATTCTTGAATTTCTCCATTTGAACGAGCTACCTGAGTCTGCAGTTAGGATGCACCTGTAAGCTAGATAAAATTCTGTCCATACTCAGAAATTTCGAACCAAACTTATAAGGATCTCATCATACTCTGAAAGTTCTCACTATACTCAGAAAGATCTCATCATACTCAGAGAGATCTAACTATACTCAGCACAGCTCCTCCCTCTATAATACCCATCACTCTACATGTAAAAAGCTTATATATCTGGAAAATACATCATTCAAATACTAATAGAAAGATGCCTTTGCGTGAAATGTTAGAAATTTGACAATTTCCAGTTTGTCGGCTGCTTATTCTAAGCTTAAAGTTGTCTAACTGTAATTTTGTTTTAAGTAGTGTGGGACGGTGAACTTCCACCCATAGCCCTGGGGGTCTGAATGTCCCCTGGCCCTCTGCATGTACATATAGAATATTACACTTAACTTCATATGTATTTCCTCCCACAGTCCAGAAAGACTCTAAAATTGCATTTAAAAGTGCATTTATGCAATGTAATGGGCTGGCATCTCCTCCTGGGTGCCCCCTGCTTTGTGCCCTGTGATGGGCTGGCGTCTCCTCCTGTGTGCCCCCTGCTTTGTGCCCTGTGATGGGCTGGCGTCTCCTCCTGGGTGCCCCCTGCTTTGTGCCCTGTGATGGGCTGGCGTCTCCTCCTGGGTGCCCCCTGCTTTGTGCCCTGTGATGGGCTGGCGTCTTCTCCTGGGTGCCCCCTGCTTTGTGCCCTGTGTTTTCTATGAGTAGCTCCAGGCTCAAAGCAACCCAGCAGGAAATAATGGATTTTTAATACTTGGTCAGTCACTGGGTGACATACAACTAATATACAAGGAGAAAATGTAAACTACAATTCTACAGTATGTATTTATAGCATTTCATTTGAAATCAAATGTTAAAAAGGGGATTTGACACCCAGAAAAAGTAATGCAGCATAATTAGCTATTGAATATGTTTTAGTAATTATCTTCCAGACACATTTACCTAAAGCAACTTGTTCGTAGTTTACATTTAATATATCTGCACTGCGGGGAATTTGTTCCTTACTTTGGAAATTATAAACCGCAGTGACTGTTCTGGTACCTGCAATAAAAAAGCAAAACTCGCACACGTATGGCTGGCCTTTCTGTAGAAGCATTCCATAGTTCTGACTAGCATGTCAAGCATGCTATAGCCCATAATTTGGCATAAAGCTGAAATACTAGCATATTGTAGTACAGTGTGATTAGATCACATATTTAATGTATAAGGTACAGTTGTACAGTAGTAAACATTAAATAGTGGTAATGCTTCATTTGCGGGGGCACAAATAATTTGGTCACTCATTTACTTCTCAAGTACAAATTATGAACAAACAGTAGTAACTGCATGAAATACATGAACCTTTATGACTGATTAATGACGGACAAACACGGGATCAGCACATAACTAACACTTAGTTTCTGGTTAATTAATTCATTAAGTCAGAATGTACGGCTACATTACTTGTGCCGCCTCGAGTGAAGTGTTACCTATAAATAACTGTATTATACAAACATAGGACAGAGAAATAGGCAGTACATTTGCAGGAATTTGCTAAAAAGTATTCCGTAAATAAGCTGGATACATAAAGGAATGGTAGGGATACTCCTGTAAGCAGTGATATCTACTATCTACCTACTCCTGGTCTTCATACGGTGAAAGGTGAAGCAGAGACCATTCAGATTTTTAATACATTTTCTCATTCTTCTAGGGAGATTTTTGAAAGTGTTTCCACCCTTTAGAGCAAATTAAGCCTTTGATCACGGTCTTGGCTCCTCATCAGGAGTTTAAAGTTTCAGTAATAAGGCAAAATCAATAGTTCTGCTCTGTAAGATGTGCAAAATCTTTTTCTCTGCATTATGCAGTTCTGGGCTGACAGTGTTTTTCATTAAAATGACGGCCATTATCATATCATGCGACACCTTCAAAGAACGCAGTATTTGTTCTATAAACTGCGCACGCTGTTTCACATGCGATTCATCTTAGCCGCCACTCCCAGTCGGGCCAAAAGGTAACTTGTCTGGAAATTGACAACATTTAGAGATTGCTTTAGCAAATCTTTAAATGCTAATCTAATAGGCCAAATTTTCCTAGCCCTATCCAAGCAGCGTTTTTTTTCTAACCACAGAATGAAGTTATTTAACATAAAACTGGAATAATGGCGATGATCCATGGCAAGGTAGGCATCCACTGACGTTTAAATGGCACATGGGGGCTTTTTGTCAGAAGTTAAAAGAGATTCTTTAACATAATTTAAGTCTTTGGAGTCTGGGGAACGTATAGCACAAACGTTAGTACTATATTTAACAAGGCAGTCTTTTTAGTCTAGCGATCTGACATAGCAGTGCATAAAACGTAAAACGGCAGGATGTATTGATCACAGTTCCCAAGTACGTCTGCATCACGGTGGTTGTCAGATTTGGCTTTATGCGTTCACGCATTTTTCAGAACTACTTCTCCACTACAAGGTCACAGCATTTTGCTTTACTGCTCTCAAGTATTATATAAAAATGTGCATCTAAAAAAAAAGCAGATTCTTTGTAGAGAATGGTGATTTCAGTTTTTATTATTCATTCGGGAACTTGCAGACCTAAATCTTACAAAACGGCTAATGAAACCACTTTGGTTCTGTAGAAATGAAAGTGCATGAATGAAATAGATTTTTTTCATTTGAACATTTGGGTTATAGTGACACAGGTGATGCAGCTATTTCATAGAAAAAGTGGATAACAGGAAGAAAGCGTAATAATCACATCAACTGTGAAAGCATTTGAAGAGATCATTTTACCATGTAAAACACACATGGCAGCGAAATGTTTTATTTTCGAAACTATATTTTACCATTTGATACAAGCGCTCTGTTAATACGAAGGACTTTTCCCATCTCTCTGCTGCTTTCAGCAGATCTCCATGATATGCGGTGGGCACTGGGTTGCTCTCCTTCTGCTCCCTCCCCATGCCCACAGCCTTCCTGACATTCGCTGCTGGCTGGAGAACAGAGGGATTTCACCACCCGTCTCCCCGAATGAGAAATGTGTTCCTGCACACCACTGATGACAAAGGAGAGCTTCAGCTTGCTGGTCACCGTTAGCCTTCTGGAAATTTACGAAAATTTGAATAACATTCACTGAGTGTCCATTCCACACTGACTCCACTGAGGATTCATTCCACGCTGACTCCTCTGAGGATTCATTCCATGCTGACTCCTCTGAGTGTCCATTCCACACTGACTCCTCTGAGGATTCATTCCACGCTGACTCCTCTGAGTGTCCATTCCACGCTGACTCCACGCTGACTCCTCTGAGTGTCCATTCCACGCTGACTCCTCTGAGGATTCATTCCACGCTGACTCCTCTGAGTGTCCATTCCATGCTGACTCCTCTGAGTGTCCATTCCACGCTGACTCCTCTGAGTGTCCATTCCACGCTGACTCCTCTGTGGATTCATTCCACGCTGACTCCTCTGTGGATTCATTCCACGCTGACTCCTCTGAGTGTCCATTCCACGCTGACGACTCTGAGGATTCATTCCACGCTGACTCCTCTGAGTGTCCATTCCACGCTGACTCCTCTGAGTATCCATTCCACGCCGACTCCTCTGAGGATTCATTCCACGCCGACTCCTCTGAGTGTCCATTCCACGCTGACTCCTCTGAGGATTTATTCCACGCTGACTCCTCTGAGTGTCCATTCCACGCTGACTCCTCTGTGGATTCATTCCACGCTGACTCCTCTGAGTGTTCATTCCACGCTGACTCCTCTGCGTGTCCATTCCACGCTGACTCCTCTGAGGATTCATTCCACGCTGACTCCTCTGAGTGTCCATTCCACGCTGACTCCTCTGAGGATTCATTCCATGCTGACTCCTCTGAGGATTCATTCCACGCTGACTCCTCTGAGTGTCCATCCACGCTGACTCCTCTGAGTGTCCATTCCACGCTGACTCCTCTGAGGATTCATTCCATGCTGGTTCCTCTGAATCTCTGTTCCACACTGAATCTGCTGAGTGTTCATTCCACACAGACTCCTCCGAGTCACTGTTTCACACTGACTCCCCTAAATTTCTATTCCACACAGACTCCCAGGGGCGGGCAGGTAGGCAGGAGGGGCAGCGAGGGCAGTTGGGCAGTTGCCCTGCCCCACCCCCACGAGGGCCCCTTCCCAACATCAAATCTAACATGTATATGAAACATTAGTAAGGATTCAGGCTCTGACATCACACATATATTGTGGACTTGTGACGTGCTGCTTTTATATTTTTATCTCATGGTGGGAGTCATAACACAAGAATATTTGGTACAATATTTAAAACTATTTTGAAATGTAATAGTTTGTAATGGTTTGTAGTCAAACTCTGCTGAAGAGGCGTGTATTTAATGAAAAAAGCATGTTTGTGGAATTTGCTAAATTCCGCAGGACATGATGGGTACGATATTTGGAGGCTACTTAAATTTCATCATCTGCAACTGGTGCAAGCGGGTATGGTCCATTTTTGCCGCAGGGCCCAGGGTGCGGGTGTTCCCCCTCTACAGACTTCTCTCTTTATCTATTCCACACTGGCCCAGAGGAGTCTTCAATGCACGCTGACTCCTCCGAGTCTCTGTTCCACACTGACTCCTCCGAGTGTCCATCCCATGATGCTCCTTTTAAACATTTCTGCCGTCTTCCAACTATATAAAGAGCGAGTGGCTATTTTAGCGAACCCATCCCTACATGACTAATGAAATGACTAATGATATTAATGGTATTAAAGCTGCGATACAGCTACCAGAACCCAAACGAAGATGAACACGTCTGCAGGATGTTGAGGGACTTGTTTAGTTAAACGTTCAGCTTTGCCGAAGGCCACCTGCCAAGCATTTCTTTGTGTGTATTGATGACACAAGGCACCACAAGGCACCACAAGGCACCGCAAGGCACCACAAGGCACCGCAAGGCACCGCAAGGCACCACAAGGCACCGCAAGGCACCTCCAGGCACCTCCAGGCACCGCAAGGCACCACAAGGCACCACAAGGCACCGCAAGGCACTGCAAGGCACCACAAGGCACCGCAAGGCACCACAAGGCACCGCAAGGCACCTCCAGGCACCGCAAGGCACCACAAGGCACCTCCAGGCACCGCAAGGCACCACAAGGCACCGCAAGGCACCGCAAGGCAGCCTAACGCAACAACATGCTTGTGCTTCTGAAGCACATGTTGCCAGACTGAATCAGACGACTATAAATATCACGTAATGCACCAAAAAACAGGGTCGAGATTAAGTACATGGGCTGTACGGATATGAAGGCTCAAGTTCAAGCAATGGACTTAACCTAGACGAGGACCATAAATAACTAGTTATATGGAGAGTCGGTTATCCAGTGATATAATCTGGTCAAAACCATCATCTTGACTGCTACTTATACATCTAAGTCTGCTGCAGCAGTGTTCCCCACCCCCCAAACCAGGATTTTGCGTAGGGCTCTCATTGTTTGGGGCCCCCTTGTAGGCCAGAAACCATCACCGCAGTGGGGTGGCCCAAAGTGACTTTTTGAACCGGGCCCCAGAAACGACAGACCCACCCCTGATAGTCTGTGATCATCTTATCTGATGAAAAAGGTGGGTCTTGCCATATTTATGCTACGTTCGGACATCTGTGCGTGAGAAGGAATGGCTCACATCATGAGAGGGTGAAGATGAATCGCGTGTAATTATTCATGCTCCCAGTGCGGTCAGTCCACCCATCTTGCCCACACCGTGGAAATTAAGGAGCAATGTATAGAAATTATAGGAGACATTACACAGCTTGGATTCATTTTTCCATCGGCCAGCTTGGGGTGAGCATCTGAGTATCTTCATCTTTTGAATTGCTTAATTTCACTATAGATTTACAGTCTCCTTGCAGGCTGTCACTGATTTAGATCCTCCGTACGGAGCCATTTCTTAAGTAGAGAGGTGTAGTACACTGACAGCCAGCACCTAAGGTGTGGAGATGGATTCATCAATGCAGAAAGTCGAAAATATTCATATAAATAAAATACTCGAAGGGATGAATGAATGACAGACACACATCATTCTGTTAAATTCATATCCTCAATCAAACCATTGTGATTTTCATGATCATATTTTTTATTATTTTTCAAGTTTATCGTTCACCAGGTTCAGCACCAAACAATAAAGAGAAAGAAATTAAATTAGTAGCTTATAAAATAATGTTTAAAATAATGCTTGTGCCACACATGAAATGATTGTTACAAGGAGCACTTTCATAGAAACATGGAAACTGGAGTACATCAGCTTATATATATCCAAGATGGATTCAGAAACATTAGATTTCCTAGACTTTCACTCTTTTTACCAGTAATAAATCTAATATGCTGGATTATCATGAAAAATCACCTTCCAAACCTGTATGAAACAGGTACTGTAATTACCACCTGCTGTTATGGCCGTCACAGTCAAAATAGTAAGTACCACTAAAGTAATTACAGCATGTGGGTAATTACTGCGTGGGAAAAATATATTTATAGCTTGATTCATAACCATCATGCCAAAGTTGAGAAGCTGAAAGATGAACCACGAATGACCCTTTGAATATGGGAAGGAAGCTGTATTACAATATTAAAACACCAATTTAAACACTTAAGTGTGTAAAAAATCAGTTCCAGTACGTGTCAAACAGTGCTTTTTGAACTTCACTGGCCAGTGGGTGCTGCCCTAACAAGATTACGAGTGTCACACAGCAGACGTGCTCAGATGTTGCTCAGAATATTCAGAGCGTTCTGCCCGAAAGTATCACAGCTTGTGATCAGGGCATTTGTCCAAGGAGGAAAGAACTGATTATAATATACTAGTGAGGCGGCACACCTGTGTGCTAATGTGAGGCTTAATGTTTAAGAGGACTTCAGCGTGTTTGACCTTGTATCTTCAACCAACGTCGTTAATAACCATCTGGCCAGCAAGCGTCACACTTCGTTTTGGCCTGTAATTAAAATCATGCCTTATTTCACTTGTTGCACTCACAAAAACACTGAAACAAAACACTGCAAAAAGTCTTTGTGAACGGTATCAGATACCCCCCCCCCAGCTCTGGGCAAATAAATCATGTTCCTT
>JAABNX020000122.1:743655-760438 GCA_015163995.2 Mormyrus lacerda | reverse complement strand
CAACATCAAGATGATGAACAGTGTGGATGAGGGGCCTTCAAACAGAAGCACAAAGGCCTGAAAAGTGGGCAGGGGATGCAAGGGCAGGGCTGCAGATGCGGAGCGCAGATGAATGGCTGTTTGTCACTGAGAGCATCCCGCCGGCACGCATGCGTCCTAAGAAGGGATGAAGCGTTCCGTTTGGGGGGTGGCCCGTCACGAACGCACGCCCCCCCCCAGGACCGCACGGCAAATGTAGGGCTGAAGGGCGCAGCGCCAGCTCCATAAAATTATTATACAGTAGGCTGGCATAGAAGATGCATCCATTCCCCCCGCCCGCCCCCCCGCCAGGTCCTCAACGCCACACGTGCATCTACCGCTCTTTGACAATCGGAGGTCCTGGTATATTCCAGGATCGCAGCAAAAAATTTCACACGTTGCTAGCATCTGGTTACAATTTTTTTTTTTATGCAAGATAAGGAAACTCTCAAAACAGTTTTAAACAGAGTTGAGAATATAAAAAGGAAATATCATTTTTACAGGTGCTTGAACAGGTTGTATATCCCGTGCATGGATTTTTACGCACAAACGAACATGCATCTTTCTCGCTTTCTCTCAGAAGCAGAAGTGTCCGAACGGCAAAACCTTTGGAACTTTCTGCATCTCAGCAGAGGAAACTGTCCAGGGTTCTAGACCCTAGATGTCATGGGATCCCTGTTTAGCGTGCGAATCAGCCCATGGTAGTGGGGGCAGAAACCCCAGTCTTTTAGGCTCCAGGGTCTTTCACAGGCTGCACACAGCCTCATCCCTGTACTGTTCATGTCAGTAATATATTATATTACCATATTATGTTAACAAAAGCATTTTCCAAATGTTTGACTTCCTAGCCTACGTAAAAACATTCCGCGTTTTGTTTTTATACAAGATATGGAAATAATTTTTAACACTGAATATTTGATGAATGTACCACTGTAGAAATAATTAAAAATCATTGACATAAAAATCTACATAGTTTGAATTGAAAATAATAAATCATAATTTATTAGCTAGTATACATATACATGAAAGAGGACTGAAGTGCTGAGGTGGGGGGGCAGGGTGACGCTTTCGGCAGAGTCTGCGATTTCAGCACATTACTGCGGAGTGGACAATGCGAATGGGATCCCAGGGGCCTCTCATCCCGCGCGCACTGGCGAGATTCACCGAAAATGGAGCGTTTCAATCCGGCGTGACGGGTTAGACGGGACCTCATTGACTCAGAAAGGGCTGGAACTCTTTCTGCGGGTTTGGCGGGCGCCCCCGTCGACAAAGCCTCAATTAATTTCTGACTCGCTTGTGAGGACCCACCTCGGAGGCGATGCCGCCGTCAGAGAGCGGCGGTTGAGGTCCCGTGTGTGAGGAGCGGGAAGAGGTGGAGCCCCAGGCAGGATGGGAGGGGCCAGCTGGTTCTAGGCCATAAACTGGGTCTGACTGACCCTTGGTGCGGCCCCTCTGTGTGGAGACTTCACTCTCATGCCATCCGTACAAAGTTATACAATGGCATGACATCGCGCCCCCCCCACCCCCTCATCGCAGGACCCCAGTGTAACATACAAACATGGGGGAGAATTTTCACAATAACTTGCAAAACAGGCAGGCAAAAGGGTTTACATACATAGTGCAACGTCTATAAATGTCTGCAAACGTTAAGTCAGACAGCAGCAGCGTAACGGAGAGGAGAATAAATGTTGTGACTAAAAATAAATAACAAATAGATAAAGTGACTGCGATGATGAGTTCAGGCCAGTGGAGGAAAACGATATGAGATTAAATGTCCAGGTTTAACAAACTTCAGCTCCACATCCGTCATCCACGGTGGTTTACTTTACAGAGAATGTATATTTAGGTTCAGCAGTTCAGCAGTAAGAACCGACATGACATGGTTTTGATCTGAATATGAAAATTAGTTGCACTGGTCAAGCCCTGCATATCTGTGTGTGTTTAATTACAAGCATGTGAATGAGTCTAAGTTTACATTTAAGTACATGGTGGCGCCATGGAAAATTTCAGGGGTTTTATTTCTGGATATTAGCGGTTCCCAAAGCGGGGTTTGACTGGTCCGATACCGAGATGGTCCCGGCTGTGGGAAGTTTGGCGACGGGACCCATCTGTGACTTGACCTACCAAACCTGCGGTCCACCCTGCTCAGAACCACCCAGATACCCTAAAAACTTTGCTCTGAGCAGTTCAAAGTTTTTCTTTTTTGAAAAAAAAATAATCTTGGTGGTAACATTGTTGGCTACGAGAAGAAACGTAATTATCGAGCAAAGGTTCCCACAGCTAGTATGGTGGAGTCATTCTCCTCAGCCAAGCTGTCAGTTAACGAGAGAGGATTTGTACACAAAGTACGCAAGTGCTTACACCAGCTATCGGATCGTCTCACACCGCAAATGCGGCAATACGAACGCCTGTAATTTCAAATGTTACCATTTTCAATGAAGGAACAAAATCATGATTTGATGAGTTGGGGCACAAATTCAATTTCAAGTTTTTAAGACATAAATATGGAATCAATATCTTATCTTAGTAAAGCCTGTTGAAAGATGCTTTTGTAACATGCTGTTTGTCATACATCACTTTGGACAAGAGTATCTGCCAAATTAAAAAATGTAGACGTAAAATGTAAACATTAAACTGCACAAATTAATAATGGCCCTAATCCTGTCGTGCAGAAAACAAATGAGATCATCTAAATGTGGTAAAGTAAGAAGTAAAATGATGAGAAAATTAACTTGTATGCATATAATAAGATGATTATTAAGTTTTTTAGTAAAATTGATTAGGTTAGCAGTGATGTAGACCCATAGCACAGAGCAGGACTATAGACCATTTAAAGGAGATATATGATGTGGCATCCTGCAGAGTGAAACAGACTTTGCAGTTAATCCGTACAGATTCAGTACAGACTCTTTGCACTGATGTGAATCTAAAAAGTCTAGCAAAGAAGCAACAGTCCCAGAAGGTCTTTGAGTCACTTCAAATGCAGCACAAAAAAAATCAAAGAAGAAAGAGCAGTTTTAATTGGGCACTGTTGAAAAACAGTATGTTTTCCAAACAGGTGTGAAGGTAGAATCTTGGGAACATCACAGTGCTGCTGTCTCTTGTTGGGTGACAAGTTTATTAAGGCGATTAGTACACGTGTCGAAATATCACAGAACATGTCTTATGTGCAGGATTTCTAATGCGCTTTATGTTGGGTGAAGTGCTTTTTTTTTGCCTTTCACTGCAGCAGGAAGTTAGGACGGAGTCTTGCCTGGTCTTTACTCTAATCTCCCAAACTGTGCTCTCCGAGACAGAAATTAAGTCATAGTTAAGTACTCGGTTTCCAGGATAACCTCAACGTGGTTCGTTCGGAACAGGTATCAAAGGCAGCGACGATAAAAGAATTTCTGAGGCGCGGACGTGGACGGTATGTACAGGGAAGTTTACGCTTTAAAGCGGAGCAGTTCGGTAAAACTTTGCGCTGATATATGCCAGGTCTGACCATGGGCTGCACGTCTCTCTCCGTCGGTGCGTCTCAGAAGGCTCAGCCGCTCCCAGCGCCGGGCCGTCTGTGTCCTGGCACCAGCCAGTCGCACCAGACTGAAGATACTAGTTTAATCCTCTAGCTTTATTGACATTTCTCTTCATATTCAAGGACCGACAGGCGAGGCTCCTGAAACGAAGCGACTCTGCCAGCCTAACGGCGAGATGCAATAAATTCTCCACCTGTTATCCACAAGTGTTCCCCGTCGCCGATGAATATTGCCAGAATAACGGTATGATAATAGCGGAATCTGACCTCATATGTGGGGAGGAAAAAAAAGTTTGGAGAGGGAAAAAGATGAAAAAAAAGATGACAAACTGCTCCTGGTCTTTATTTAAATACTCAACCAGTCTTCGTTATAAGCACAGATTTCGAGCTCTGTCCCCTGTGGGATGAAAGTGACACTTTTTTCATTTTTTTTTTTTTTTGTTTGTGTTGGTTGAAATCTGTGGCACTGGCTTGCAGTCAGTAAGAAGAGCGGCTCCTCATATATTAGCCGGCCTGCTGTGTGATCTGAGCACCCCCAGGTCGTGCCTGTGCTCTGTGCGGACAGGCTAATTCACTGCTAAGCACTCTGTGCTTTAGCCATTGTCTCTCTGTTTATCCCTCGCACAAGGCTCTCAGTCGGCGCTGACGGCGCCCTCCGGTCGCTAATGACCGCCCCGTCGAGGGGCTCCCAAATGCTTTCATTCCTTCTTTGCTGGGCATTCTTCGCAGTTTCTCCTAGCAGCCGTTCGGAGAATCACAAATGCTTTGATTGGACCTGTCTGGGGCTCCAGCTTTTAGCCATTATGGTGGGAGTCAAGACAGCGTTCCTCAAGCTGTCGGTGCAACCTCTGCAGCTCCTGTCATATCATCGCTGAACTGTCCTGACATAACATGATCAAATGTGGTTCTTTTCCACAAAACTTCTGCTCTTCCCGTCTCTGATTCCACGGAACGCTGCCCCCCTTTGCTTAATCTGCACACCGGACTTGGGGAAAGTTTCTCTTCCTGCGAGCTCCCTTTCAGGGCAAAATCCAGCATTATTATGCTATCATGTTGCACCATGGAAATTTCCAAGTCCTTTTCTCATAAATACAAAGCAAGATTCCCATACTTATACATTCTCTACTTAAGGATCTTAAAATCTGAGAAACAATGTTAATGATTAATTCCCCCCCTTCAAAATAAAAGTCCCTCTCCTGTATTAAATGGACAAACCTAGATAAAGCACTTAAAAGTCTTTCAAGGGGGAACCTCCTCTTATCAGTGATGTTGATATTTTCAAAGACGTACCCCCACCCCCACCCCCACCAACAAGAAATTTCACTGTGTGTCCATTTATATAGGTTTATTAGGCTACAGCCCTTTTAGTTGTTAGGTCGAGTAAATAAATAAGGATATGTGTACAAATTTATAAACGCAGGTGGGCTGCGGGGACAGGCGGCGGCAGAGTGGCGCGGCGGTGCTCTGACGCAGATGTACAGCTGCTCACACGAGCTGTCTCACCTTTTGCCCCCCTGTCGTCTGACGCGTTTGATTTTCCGCAGCCATATATCAATGAGTGTTGCATGCTGACATCTCATTTTGCAGGCTGCTTTGGTCAAGGAGGCTGTGTTTTGCATATCACTGGCCAACCTGCCAGCCACCCCCCCAAATAAACCATCCCACCCCCATCACAGTGATCTTTAAAGACAATGCAATCCCCCCCCACCCCCGTCTCCGTCCTCCCATCCATTTTAAGGGATATGTCTCCCAGCTTTCCCTTCATGGAACGAGACATCAATTCCAGAACCTTCAGGATGCAAATCTCCCTTTCCCGCATTCTAACTCCGACACGCGTGACCTCTTCTTTTCGGACAAAGGCAAACATTCACACCAGCCCTCCATCAGCATATTTGATCATTTCACAGATACATTTTTAAAAATCATAAAATCTCAGTTAACATAGATGGTGAACTGAAACTAGAGGGACATAAATCCATACTGACACACAGTTCAGGGAGAAACACACTCTGCTGTTGGGGCTAACAGGCAAATCTAGATTTCACATTCAAAACACCAGCTGAAATACTATTTAAGTACCTGTGGCTTATAAATAGTTCATCTAAATCTGTATATCTAGAACAACACTTTCATATTAGTGTAATATTTTGCAGTCAAAATATTTATCTAAAATAAAAATAAAGTGTCACCAGTCTAAAACTTGAAAACTGAAAAACTTTAACTCAAAATAGTATTTGAACTGCAGCTAGGGTTGCGGGTAAAGATAAGCATTGTCGTAATTTACTGCATTCGCAATATGTTTTATCGCAATCTCTTCATTTAGAATGACACCGGAACACGATACATGGTAAGTGTGATAAAATAACGCGGTAGATAAGCGCCGTCACGGCACCGGGCGCGCGGCTGGCGCCGGTGCTCTCCCCTAATTGCGCCGCGGATTCCTGAAAGGCACCCGGGCCCAATGAGCGCTTCCGTGACCTGCCTGGGAATTTAAATCGTGGAGAGCCATCGTAATATTTAGTTGCGCCGGAGGTGATGGGAGTGATAGGTGCGCGGGCACGCGACGGCGTTAAGACTGGGTTACGAAAATAGGACCGGGGTGGGCGGACGGGGAACGGGAAGTATAGCGGTATCATATGGATATCTGATGCAATAAACTGATGGCTTTTTTCATGCCAGAAAAGAGAGTGTCTGCCTTTTAAGTGGTGAGGGCTGTCATATTCTGCATTTGTGAGTGGGGGGGGGAGGGGGGGGGCGTCGTGAATGTCACTTTCAAGTGTAGCTCCGGTGCTCTTTTAATGAGGGACGGGTCTCTGCTTCAGAGTCAGTTGAGGGGCCAAGGAGGAGCTGCCCCCCCCCATAGCCCAATCCTCCCAGGACCTGACAGCTCCAGATAAATCGGCCTGCACGCCACGCCTCTTCCCCTCCCTCCGCCACCTGCAGTGGGAGGAGAGCGCTAATTTTCCGCGAAGTGAGAATGTGTGTGTGTGTGTGTGTGTGTGTGTGTGTGTGTGAGGGGGGGTATGACATACACACAGGTCAGACATAGGATACCAGCTCACAAACAAAAGCCTCTTCTTCCCTTTCAAAGGGAGAGGTAAGTCACCCCAAGCTTCTCCATACTCTAAAACACATATACATGCATTTAAAGTGATTTATAATGCAATTATTGGTTTTAATCAGAATACTCTACATCAAGGGGACAGAGTACTGGTTGATTTATTAGTTAGCGTCGTCCCGTACAATTTCGGCTGCAGAGTAGTTCAGCAAGTCCCCCCCCCCCGGGTGTCCAGGTATTTTTTTCTACAACATTCGCACTTAGCAGTCGACACTGAAACACAAGTGGAACTAACAGCGGCCCGTCATGTAATCCCATTATTAACAAAACAATTATTTGGCATGGAAGACTCTTTTAAATTCCACCTCGCTAACCTGGTTGGAACGATTCTGACGGGTTCCTGGTGGGTTCAGATGTTTTATATTAATTACGGAGGCTGATGCCACAGCTGCAGCGTCGAAAGAGCAGGGCGTCGTGTGTGCTGGCGTCCACCGGTCACGTGACCCCTCTCCGCAACGCCACCATCGCTGGGATTTAATGCAGGGTTTGTTCCGCTTTTATGAAAATGAAGGACCTTTTTTTTCCATTAAAATTGTATCAGCTTTATTTTATTATTTTATTTTATCAGTAATGGAAAAAAATACTGTGTCGTTTGTCTGCTTTCTGTATGATGTATTCCGAGTAATTCAATTAGCTGCTACTTCAGTGTTTGCAGTGACACATGTCACAACCAGACAAGCTAAATGTCATGGAAAGACATTAAGACAACAAGGGATCCACACATTGTTGACTGCATTACACGGTTCCATACAGGACACTCAGATGCATGGAGCTGTCCAAATGATGTCACAGCACCTTAAAAAAGCTACGAGAAAGAGATTTATCGAGGGGCAGCTATTACACAGTAAGGATAAGAAACTGAACTAAAGTTGATGATTTAGTAAGAATCTGAAAACATGCATCCATGCATATACAGATGAAAAAATACAGAGAGCCAGATTCATTAGGATAAAACGAGAATTTAATTAAAAAAAAAAAAAAACGCACTGCAAACCGGTAGTATTGCCTTCTCGGGGAATAAATTGAAGTAATGTAAATGCAAAGTTAGTTGGACAACGAGTCTAGAAAAAAATCAGTTGTATTAATATGCAAATGACTTCAAAGACAACTTGTTTAAAAAGAAACTATGCAAAAAAGGATAAATGGCAGTTAAAGGTGGGAGAGGAACAGCGGCGGCGCGCAGATCGAGCGTGATAATGAGCCGCCTTGTTTGTCCCACTTTTTAATGTTTACATTTCCCGCAGTTTCGCGTCTCGCTGCGATAAATAAAACGTGCGCGTATAAATTGTAGGCGAGACCTGCAGGATGGCACTAGGGAAAGGTTACAAAACAAGAATAAGTATGAAGGGCTAGAGGATGGGGGGGGGGGCTTGCTTGCATTGTTGTTTTTATCACGTCGGCCCGTTCGTTTTATAAGCTCCGTGCCTTTAAAAAACGGCAGAAAGAAGGGGGCACGGGCTGAAATTAATCTTTGGTGATGAAGCGGAGGCGCGCTCAGACAAAAGGGACTGGGAGAAGTTGCGGTGATTGATGAATGAAGTAAAGGTGTCAGAAATGTATTATGTAAATTGGCGGAGGCACAGACCATTTCAGAGGGAATGAGAATGAGGATTACAGTGTACCTGTCACCAAGGCTGTCCCTCAGACGTGGCGGTTCCGTGCCATCTTTAATCTAATCACAAAGGGATCCTCAATTGGCTCTTTTCGCTCAATTATGATAGGAGTTTTTTTTCTGATTAATTAAACAAATATTTTAAACAGCTTTGCATTATGACTGTACAGCGTGAGTGCGTGGTTTTTATTTGCCTGTGCTTGTTTTTTGCGTTTGTTTCAATTGTTTTTTTGTTCCCTTTTCTGGTTCTGACGTGACAGGCGGCTGTCGTCATCAGTCCCGTAAATTGGACATCTCTCACATCAGTGACAGGTGCCAGGTATAGTCAGACCCTGGGGATTCATCTTCTCTCCCTTTGTTCATGTATGTAATTAATTAATAACCAAGATTAGATAGATAGATAGAACTACCCTGTTCCTGAACTAAAGTATGGTTTTCATGTAAAAGCCAGTCTGCAAATAATGTATTTACTCAGTCCATGCTCTTCAATAGCTTTCACTACATGCTAATTAAAACATTCATAGTTAACCACTGTTAATTCCTTAGTTTCTAAGCTTGGTAGTTAATAACCAAGCTGGTGATAACAGCATTGAACGAATGGAGCAGAACATGATCTATACAATTACCACAATGTAATTAACTCTTGCATCCATCTTCTCATATCACACGGTTCTTTTTTTGTCGTTGTTGTATGTTAGAATAATTTGCCAGTTACTTTCTTCCAGTGAAGAATTCAGTAAAATTCAGCGAGTTCCATATGCTCAGTAACTTCTTCAGCAAGTGATCTAATGAATGAAATGAGTTCTAACAAGGTCATTTACAGTATTTTGTCTTTGCTATCTGATTTGTTTATTAATCTGTAAATCTATAATGTGATAAAATTGCTATTTGGTTGACAATATTATTCCGTAATCTCACTGCTTGATATTTCGCTAGAGTGATTAAGTTACTTTTAAGTTAATGTCCTTCCAGTGCTTTGACTGTCAGCTTTCACATTGTAGCTCTGCGTCCTCAAACACTACGCCATCTGCTGGAGGATAAAGAAAGCGGCGTCTCTGCTGGAGATCTGAATCAGGACATGAAACGTCCCCCCACAGCAAAAAAAATCTACAGTATATTGTTCAAAATGCTACGAATCACTGCTCTAATGATTTTATTTGTATTTGTGATTTTTTTTTTTTTTACTTTACAGAAGTGTGTAAAAAGTTTTTTTTTTTTTTCCATTTTTTTACAGGCTGTGACACATTTGGACAGGACCTTTCAGAAAAACAGCTCCCTCCTCCCTCCAGGTCGGTAATAAACTGCTGGACCCTTAAGAGGGATGTTACTGAGGGCAAGAAGAACAAAAAATCAAACACTTCTTCCTATTAGATGACTCACTTCCATCATGCACATAAACTGTAAATACATGTATGGTGTAAAGTCTTATTGTGTGTCATACAAAATCTTGCCATGATAATACATAATTCTTATTATATATTTGAATTCCACACAAAAAATACCATAAGATTCACCTCTGGTGATTCGTGTGACAAAAAGAAAGTAAAAATCTGTTGATCAGTGTAAACAAAAAAAAACAATGTTGTTTTTAAGTGATTAATTGCTATTGTTGACACAGCAATGAAGTGCGTCTTCCGCGTTTAACCCATGTGTGACATAGTAGTGGGCAGCTATTATTTTGCGCCTGGGGAGCAGTGCCTGGGGGCGGTACTTTGCTCAGGATACCTCAATAGTACCTTGCAGGTTGGGGATTCAAACCAGCAACCTTTTGGTCACACACATGCTTCCCTAACCACTAGGCCACCACTGCCCATATGATGAAGCAGTCTGATGTTCTGAAGGATTTCTGTTTGTACCCATCATATCATATAAGCTAAACTGCAGCCACGATACCCAGGGTTATCATGAGTACAGACCCTCTGCAGTTTGAAAGCTGACATAACAGGACAACACAGGTTAGTTCCAGGGAAAGCTTGGGTATTGAGCTTATATCCACCAGGGAACGTCGACGATATTATGGTAGGAATTTCTCTGCTTTATGCCTGAACGGAAAAATGTGTCTCTTTCTTATACATTAACCACTGTGAGTAAGTAATATGTGTATTGTACATTTTCTTGTCTAGGTCGCCATAATGTCCATTACTGTGAATACGAGACCCGAAAGCTTCCTTTCGACTTTTAGTGATTCCACACCATCTCTATATCCTGCTCATACTGACAAGCCCATCTGCAGAATTCAAAATAAGGCAGTGATTTTAAAATGATACCCACTTTGTATGAGGGTTGAAGTCATGTTGCACTTCGATCCAGTCATAACACTGAAAACCCCCAAACCACCCAACACCGTTAGCTTAGCAACCGAATTATAAAGCAACAAGACTAAGTACCAGTATAAACAAATACAGACAGCTAACGCAAAAAACGAGGTGAACAGTGGAAAAATCAGAGCCTACTTTGCTTTCCAGTACTTATTCAATGAAGCAGGCACAAGCAGACACGGGTAACGTCGACTAGGGGTTATTATCGTGATTATCGTGATACTACGTTTTATGATGCTGTTTTAATTCTCAAAAACAGTACCGATTTTGAATTACTAGTTCACATGCATAGATTTGTGGCAGACTGTGGTTCATTTTGTCTTGTGTTTAAACCGCAACCACTAGACAGCATGTGACGCCTCCACTCTAACATAACAACGTAAACTGAGACGGGAAGTACAGTAACGGTGCACCGCTAATGTTAGCATTAGCAAATCCAGCTGACCAGTAAGGTTACCACTGGTGGGAGATTCATTAGACTGGCGTACAGAGCTGAGATTTGGGCTCGTTTTGTCTTCCACAATAAAGAAGGCACTGAGGAGGTCGACAAGAGCCATGCTGATACCGGTCTCACAGTTCTGATTACAGAAAAAAAGTAAACTTCATTTTTTAACTCAGATTCTATGCGTATGGCTGTGTGTTGGCTGTGCGTTCTTTATACTACGACAGTTTCCCTAAAATTTTATGTAAAAAATCGCGACATATCACCTCGCTTACAGTATCACAATATATTGATTCATAACCCTATATCATGATATGTATCGATTCACCAGATTCTTGCCGATACACGGCCCTTCTGTAGACACGGTCCTTGGCAACACTACCAGCTGCCTCACAGCTGACAGCAATCGTAGAACCGGTGGACAATCAGTAGCTAATGGGGGAAAGGCAATTTTCCACACCCTCACACCTGTCCACAGTCCGGAGGCAGTAGCATCTAGTGAAAACGTCCTACTCAAAGTCACCGTTTAATAAACACAGACGGGCAATCCATCACCATACCTACACAGGACAATGTTAAAAGGTCAACGGTAGCTGATCCAATTTTGCACTAAATTGGGAACCGTGTCAATAGAAACAGATAGATATGTACCGGGCCACCTTAACATAGATACTCCTCTAACTGCTAAGGTAGGGAGCAGCATTGTTTCCAAGCTCAGTGAGGCTAACCTCCGTTTATCGTTTATCAAAGCTACAATCTCTCCAGATTAGCTCATTTTATTACGCGCCTTAATTATCAGGCTATTACAGTACAGACATGCTTTCATATGTTATGACTGGAGATGCACATAACTGTTACGCAGTACGCATTCACTGTAGAAAGCTATATGCATGGTGACTTCTTGTCATGACAGCGCAAATGCGTACTTATTTTACGTGCATTTGCGCTGTTATGACAAGAAATCACTCTTAACCTCTATACTGTGAATGACGTATTTTTTTTGGTTTTTTTTTCACAAATGCGTGTAAAATAAGTTCACTTTTCTACTGTTACGACAAGACATTGCCACACAATAAATGCACATTCGCGTACCAGTTATGTAAATACCTAGCTATGATAGTTTTTATTATGGACTCCCTCGTCAAGAAAACGCTACCGCTCTGTTTAATAAGAACCATATGATCGAAGCCTTAGACCTCCAGAGGGACGGAGTGGAAGAAGTTTTTCTTAATCTGTGTTTATGTTCGGCAGTCACGATTCCTTTTAACGCTTTTTAGAAGTTAAGAACTTCCCCCCGGATTACAGCGGGTGTCCGATTCAGGTCCTAGAGGGTCAGCATCCTTTTAGAAAATGATTCTGTGTCAAACTTACATCAGGAACATAAGGTGAGATTAAGCGCTGTCATTATAATTATCCGAATAAAGCAATTAAGCACTGAATGTAAATCTGGCGATCCCAAGTATGCAGATGACTACAGCCATGACTGATAAATGAGACGCATGAGATAATCTGTGCGAAACGAGAAGAAATCATCGTTTCCGGACGAAGTCGCCTATTAGGCGCCCACAAACACAGCTCACCGCACTCTGCCACATGGCTAACAAACGTTACTAAATGTCACCCTGTCACATGGGACAGGTGATTCTATAACTCACAGAGGAGGATGTGCCATTGAGAAAAATGAAAGGCAGCAGGTAGCAGCCCTCAGCGTGTGTGTCCTGTCTCTGTCCTCCATAGGTGCAAGGGGTCGACTTTGACTGGAACACTCTGTCTTGGTGCCTTGGTTTACTTGCCTCTTCAGGGTGCATTAAATGGCTGAGGTAGTCAGATTCCCCTGCCTGGCTATTTTTCAAGTGAGACGTCTCCCTTATTCTGCTCAGAGAATAGCATATTCCCCCCCCGTCTCATTTGTATTTTATCTGACCTTTCACCCTAAGCCCTCCCCTCCCCCCCCCCATAACGGGGGCTCCTGCCATTGCTGTGCATACATCCATATATGCACCCTTATTTACGTATCGCCACATATATTTGCATTATCACTGTGACAATATCCACCTGATATTACCCAGATGCCAGGGCATTTACATACATCCCCCAGCGTGCAGATCTGCTTAGTCTGCACCTCAGCCTTCATACCTCACGTGGGAAGCACGGCTCTCTGGAGACTGTCACCGCACCGCACTTAGATAAATGATCAGAGGGGCCAGCCGCCGCATGTGCGGCCGCTTTCACAATAAACGGGAACCCTCCGAATTCCACAGACGTTCCTAAAGTTGGAGAGCGTTCCATTTTTTTCTGAAAGGTCGCGAAGGGGTAAATTTTATCATTTAATTATCACATACATCACGTTTTACCCTGGGGTTGTAGCTCAATTCATTCTGCTGTGAGTTTGATACGTATCTGTTGTCGTTATTTATTTTTTGACTAATATGGTTTTAGATGCCGCACATGAGGGAAAATTGTATTTGTACTGTGTGGTCTGTGAGTCTGTTCCTATATGTAACGTCGCCAGTGTAAGGTATGGAGATCCAGTCTGGGGATAGAGTAACCGCTTACGGATCTTCCATTTCAAAAGAACAGGCCCAGGAGGACTCAACAGAGAAAGGACACATTTCTCAGTGTGGAACAGCGGCACGCGACACCTGTAATCTTGTTTAAGTAATTGGAAATAAAGTACAATTTTACAAAAAATTATACTTGTATGTTTGTTTTAAATCTTTTAGAAGCATATATATTAAATGCTGAGAGGACACCTAAAAATGTAAAAAGCAAGTTTTCAGATAATTTTCAACTTTTCCTGAGAATATTACTTCTGTCAGCTAACAGACACTAACTTAACTCTCACCGAGCAACTATATCCTCACTATTCGTTTGGGCTTTTAACAAATCGATGTGACGCTAAAAATGCACCCTACCCAAAAGAACTTACGAATATGCATATTTTCGTAGTATTGGACATACTCCAGAAAGGCTTTTGTAGCATGTCCATGCATATACATCTTTTTTTTTTTAGTGTTTGGACATTTTGTGAAAACAAATCCTTCAAATAGACAATTCCACAATCCTGATGTATTTCGTCTGTATGTGCACTATTAGACATTATATCCTCCATTGCTCTACTCTGCAATTATACATATTTTAACACAAATTGGGAAATTATTGACGCAGGCTTTAACAGTTAACGGATTTGTGAACTAATACCTTTACTGCTGATCTGTAAGCATTAAATATAAGCCGTTAAAACGCTCCGTATTATGTTATAAAATTGCATTATAATTATATTGTTAGAATGTGGTCATTTTGGGTTACAGCCATTATGTGAGCTAAGGGTGGCGCATGGCACAGTCTAATTTGTGAATTATGCCCGTCAGTTCAGGTGCACGCTATCACGGAAATACACTCGGGGGGGCTGATGAGACGCGTCACCAAAATAACGGGCCGATGCACTATGCCGCTTCTGCTCCTCCGGAGGTCAGGACACAACGAGGGAAAACGAGGGAGGTCTGCCCGTGAATCCGCGTGCGCGCGGTGCCGTCGGAACACGCGCTAGCCCGCAGCGGCCGTCGTTCCCCGCATTACCCCCATTACTCATTACCCACCCTGCATCAGCCGCTGCCGTGGCGACAGCGCCGTCATTACCATAAATCCGGGAATGCTTCTATTAGACATAAAGCATTCATAAAACATTCACTTGGTGTTGGTGAAAGTAGAGGTATATTTAAAATAAAATAAATAATGCATAATGTGAGTTACAATAGCAGAGTGTGTTTTCCTGAATTTTAAATGTAGTGCATGTTATTTTTGTTTTTTTTGTTCCATGTACATTTCAAAGGTAGCAAAACATCCGTCTAATATGTCAGAGTATTTACTTATGGAACAAATGTTATCTTTTAGTAAGATTTATTCATAACTTGGTCAGATCTACAAGTCAGGAAATAACAGGAAAGTACACAAGATTAAAAAATAAACACATTGCGCATGTCATATTTTTGTGAGGAATACTTCATCGTAAAATTCATCATCATAGTCATAATACACTAGAAAACAATGTTTGTTGTCCCCTTGCAATGCCTTTCTTATCTGCCGTACTTCCCATAAGCATTATTAGTGATACTGAAGAATTAAATCTGCTCATGTATGACCGTTTGGAAGTCAAATTGTGGCAGGAAATAGTTTGCTGTTGTTCAAAAATTTCTTTTGCATAAGTAATGTAATTCAGTAATGCTCAGGGTCTTACATTGAAATTGTAAGAGCATCAAGTATGATCTTAAATTAACATTAATCTACTTAGTTAAAAATCACTCTGATTATCAGATTAGTGAGATTATTTTGTGAGCTTTAAATCTCTGTTTATGCTTTTGTCTGGGTATTTGTTTCTTCGCATCATAATCTGGATTTGTACTCCGGAAAGGTGTGATGGTTTTATCAGTTAATTTTATGTTAGGGGAATGCTTGAAGGATGAAGTCACATGGTGCATATGCCTCCCAGGGATAGGCTGTTGCCTAGACACAGCGAGAGAGGGAACACCATTTACAATGATGAATTAACTCAAGAAGGTGGGTGACAGTAATCTCTGTCACTAGAAGTGTTAGCTGTCCAAGTCCTGTCATTTTATGCATCTCACATAAAACAGATGCACCAAGACACTTAAAAAATATTCTTTGTACAAAAGTAATCATTATACATGGTGGAGGCTGCGAATCTGTCATTTAGATTTATTTATTTTTTTTTCATTTTTTAAAAAAAACAAGAAGGTGGATATTAATTTCTAGAAAGGTGCGTTAAGTAATACAGGAACTTTGTCAGCAGGAGTTTATTCACTTGAGTGACTGTTCATTACCAT
Organism: Mormyrus lacerda; assembly: GCA_015163995.2. Lineage (NCBI taxonomy): Eukaryota > Metazoa > Chordata > Actinopteri > Osteoglossiformes > Mormyridae > Mormyrus > Mormyrus lacerda. The sequence continues at coordinate 744,572 of JAABNX020000122.1, read as the reverse complement.
TACGTGATGGAACAGCCCGAGAAAATGCTTATGCAAAGATATCTCAATTACAGAACTACATGACCAATCCACTAAATAAACCAGTGCATCGAATTTCAACCAGACGGCCGTTGTCCATTAATCGATGGCCGTGACCACAGAAACAGTGCTGCAAATTCTCAGTGCTGACCAATAAGATAAATGCAGAAATGGATAAACAAACAAACAAAAAAAACTATTTAAGTGTCCTGGATAAGACAGGCAGATAAACAAATAGAACCCTCATTTATATATATATATATATATTGCATGCAAATATATTTAAATATATAAATAGTTTTGAACATTCTTTTTTTTATTACACTACCAAAGTATTTTATGCAGTAGCTATTTATGATGATTAATTTGGTTCATTAGTGTAAATGAATATTCGATAATGTACATTTTATGTAGAGGGGAGCAAGAGATGAGCACAGAACGTTTTAGTTCAGTTTATCCAGGGACACAGTCTGCATGTACGCAAACACTTTTTCTAAATGTGCGTTAAGGAGCCTTATTTGGAGATGGGGCGGCGGCGCCGGGGAAGCCGCGGGTTTTCGGAAGTGGCGCGAAATGACGGCACACCCATCCGGAGCCCCCGTTGAAGCCCGCAGCCGCACCCGGGAGCCGGGGACCGAGGCAAAAGCATCCTGCAGACAGATGCAAAGGCCCTCCCTTTGTTTCTGAATGAGGTGGCTAACAGCTCATCTCAGCACACTAAAAATAAAGGAGATTGGTAGAAAGGAGATCCAACAGGACGCGGGGGAAACCCCCCAGGGGCTGTAGCCTCCGGATCCCTGATTTACATCCAGCACAAAGATTTATGAGATGCTCGCCCAGAATAATTCGAAGCTGCAAGATTTTGGAAGAGATGGGTTGGGGGGCAGGGGGCACACAGC
>JAABNX020000122.1:728599-743620 GCA_015163995.2 Mormyrus lacerda | reverse complement strand
CTCTGTTCAAAACAGCGATTATTTTTGGAGCCGATTATGCATGTGCACCTGATCAAGGTGTCACCTGTGCCTTCTTGTCCAGCATGATGGAAGGGACCAATTCACTCCCTTTTACCTCCTTGCAGCAGGAAGAGTCTCCTAAGCTCAGGAAGGGACTGTCCGTGCACACATCGGTTATTAGAGGGAGTAATGGCTGAACACATTAGATGAAGGAGGTATGGTAACGGGGAATTGGGATCTGGAGCGTAGAGTTTCCGTTTGCACTCCTGGACATTTGGGGCCTCCACTAAAAGAGTCCTGGGGTCATTAAGTCCAAGCAGATGACAGGAAGTGTCCCCACGGAACACCTCTTTCCACGCCAAGGGAAATATCCTCAGGCCTGATTTGTGCCCCGATGTTATTATTATTATTTTTTCTATGTTTGCATTATATGATTCGTGCTGCGTAACGTATAAAAACGAGGCCTGTAATATAGGAACGAAAGAAGGATATTGATGGATGGGAACGGAAAATGTAACGGAGGAATCCGTGTGCTGAAGCCGATGTCGTGTGTCCTGAGGACCTTCTCCCATGCAGCATTTATCAAAGCTGTCAAAAAAAAGCCGACAGAAAGCTGACGAAGAAACGTCAATGCCTTTGGAAGTGCGTTTATCAGCTAATTCATTGACTGATCCTCATCTAATTACTGACTGGCCTCCAAGTGCAAAAAATGTATCTGCGGTGAAGCAGATGGGTAACATATTCAGCTACATGTGTTACTTATCGCTGTATCGGATATCTGTGTGTGCTTTTGTTCCGCCGTATTTTTTTGAATATTTAAACACGGCAGAAGAAGGGGCCCTATTAAAATGTTACTCTACTCCAGGGACTGACACTGGTTTGATCGATGTGAAGGTGATGAAGACGTACCCAGCAGACCTTGCTTGAGATATTATGGACGGGGTCTGCAGTGTAGGCTGGGCAACGGGGGTGCGGGAAGGGGGGGGGCCTCGGTAATAATGAACACACACACGAGAGTTTTTGTTTTCTCTCTTTTACGTTCAGCGCTGTTGGTGTTGTATCCATGGAGGATGCATTTGCACAGCTTCTGTCTTGTTCCTCTGATGCTGTTAATGACGTGTTGCACCCCGTCACGCCGGCCCAACGTCGCCGTCTCGCAGTTCCATAATCGCTGCTCTGAATTTGACCCCGGCAGAGGCAAATCTAGGATTTTTAAGGTGGGGAGCCCATAATTCATACTGAGGGGCCAGCCATATCATTGGCCAATAACGTGTTTTGAATCTGAGAGTGACAGGGGGAGGAGAAATCTTGTGGGGGCCAATCAGCTTTCATCTGCAGCCAGTGCCCCTGTGATTCCACCCCTGGGTACGCCCCTAAACCCCTGTTGATTGGTCCTCCTGATGGTACTAGCTTCCTCCAGGAGAAATTGCAGATCTAACTTCCCTTTAGGTGAAAGACTGTGTTAGAGAATCTGGAAATGGGCGGACACTGGGGTACGCCTTGCCTCTGACCTCGCTGTCACAGTCTGGCCAGTTTCTACACCGCTGGGCCGAAAACCCAACGCGGACCGCCGGCTGCACGTCATCGCCTTTCCAGAGAAGGCCGAGATACGATCCGGGTGCCCATAGTGGCTAGAGGTGCAGCTTCACCCCATAACTGACCTGGCTCGTGCAAGCTGTGAAAGTGCTCACATTAGCAGCCCTCTGCGAGGATCCCGAGTGACAAACCGCTAGACCCCAGCCTGCACAATTTAATTAGAGCCAGAGACCTGGAGAGGTGCTGGTGTTCAAATGACTGACAGCAAGAGACACAGCAGTGGCACTAAATTGCATGTTATTAACAACTCTCAGTCTCCGTCCGATAAACCACAACTGAAGCAAGAGTGAGGAAGAAGAGAGAGAGCGAAGGGAAAAAAAGGCAAATTATGGAAAATGCTCAGCACACAATAGGAGGCGATATATTATGCTTGGCTTTCACAAAAGCACTGTCCCCGTCTATCTTTTGGACTGGAAATGAACATCATCTGAATAAAAGCCTCACCGCATTTTCACTCTCATTAGCCACAGCGGGGTGGTGCTTAATTTGCCCAGGCGCTGCAGTGAGAAGCACAGACTACATTTTACTGGCTATCACCCAGTCCCTGTTACGGCAGGTGATGTACGGGAAAAGGAACTGGGGAAGCTTCAGCTACGGTGTATCACTATGCAACACTGCCGGAGTATAAAACGAGCAGGGGAGTGACGGCAGTAAAGGGAGACCACAAGTGAATCTGGCGAAAGTTAGTCAGGGCTGAATAATTTGTGCGGCCTCTCTCACATTTCTTTTACTATCTGCAGGGATGGACATAACTGCTACGCAAATAGACATTCACCTTTAAAAGCGATCCGTGCGGCAATCGAATGTCGTTACGGCGCAAATGCGTACTTATCTTATGTGTATTTGCACCAATATGGCAAGAAATTGTTGTGCATTTTAAGCTTTATTCTTTTATACAAATTAGCATATAAAAGTTGCAACGCAGAATCGTCTCTCGTCATAGCAGTGGAAATGCACATGAGGTACACAGGCATTTGCGCAGTGACAACAATCGACTGCCGCACGTTATCTATTTTAAAGGCGAATGTGTACTTGCGCTCTAGTTATGTCCATCCCTGCCTTTCTGTACTTGGTTTTCTGGCCTATATGATTAGAGAGCTCCCACAATGGGCATCCTGTTATGCGTCCTTCACTCGTCATTCCCGGTTCATTTTTGAGTTTCACAGAATGACACTGAATGAACCAGTTTTGAGATATTAAAGGTCAGAGATCCGAGTCCTGTTCTATACCCTTTAAAGCTCATAAAAATGTTCTGAGGGCAGAAAGAAAAACGATTGGTTCAGGGAGATAACCAATCAGATTGTAGAGGAGGTGGGTCTGAGCAACTGCTGGAGGTGGGACCAACCAGTCAGATGTCTCAGTCCCGCCTCCCCTTTTTGCTTGAGCCCACCTCCTCTACAATCTGATTGGTTATCTCCCTGAACCAGTCATTTATCGCTCTGCCCTCAGAACATTTTTGCACAAGTAAAACTCCCACGAGCTTTAACTTAACATCTGACTGTGCTCAATCATAAAAATGTAAACAGCTCTATATATTCATGGCTGGTTCAGTAGGTAGCTCTGTGTCAGTATGCGTGTATAACCCACTGCCTCATCCTCCTATGGCTGCAACCTCGCTGCCCACTAGGAAAAGATGGCGAGCCGCTGTTGAATGATACAGAGAGCAACCCCAATGTGTTTGTTTGTGTTTGCTCAAAACCTTGTCAATGAACTTAGGTATCACGTTGCACCTTTTCTGGGTGCCCCAGTCAGTGATTAGTGAGGGGCATTTGGAGTCCCTCTATATAAAGTCAGCCCTGACAGCCTGAAACCCAATCATTCCCCATAATAACAGCACAGATACATCACCCGGAGTCAAAGTCACAAGTCAATAAATCCATTCCTCTCTGCGTTTCTGGATCAGTGTCGGGTAAAGACGCGTTCCTGAGTCGTCAAGCTCCGCAGTCCATCACCACAAGGTCATCCGGTGTGTAAACTGAAATCTCCACTCGACAAAGTGAAAACTTGTCTCAACTCACAGTAGCGATGCCAGCGGCCATGTTTTGTCACTGCCAGACCTGGATATGTTGACTTCTGGCGTGCGCACATGCTGAGAGGAGGGCCGCATTGCAGGCATGCCCAAGCAAAGTGCTGGAAGCTTGCAGGATCCACCTGGAGACTGGTCATATGCGCATTCTTGTACCAGAACCTTGAGTTTAAGAAAGGTACCCAACATTTTTGTTGGTTTTACTTTAATCCAGAAGAAAAAAAGAATACTTCAAACAGGATAATTTAAAACTGCATGCGCTGAAAGTTTCCTTGAATCGTTATTGTATATTGGTCTGGAAAATTGCAGTTTCCAAAATGATGGTGCTAAAAGGCTTAATAACGGAATCTATCCACGCAGTGAGGAATTACGTCATTTACATTTTTCCAGTCAATGCTACGTCTGACGCCATCGCACAGTTTATTATGGGGGGGGGGGGGAGCGGGCAGGGATGGTACTGTACTTCTTCTGGTGTTGTGGAATCAGCCACAAAATGAAAGGCGCATTAGCAAGCGGTAGGCATAACCTTCTGCTTTGTTTGCCTTACAGTCCCGTAATCCGTCTTTAATTGAATGTCACCTGGTCACATGCGAGCGGAGGCGTCGGTGCCGGTATGCGGGTGCAGGCGAGGGGATCACAGGCTTGTGGGTATGACCAGCCCTCAGCAATATCTCCCCAGATTCCTTTAGCTACTGAGGGTTTCTGCTCCAGGCCCTAATGCTGTATTATAGCTTGATGTAATTTATCATTCACATCACATCACAGAACGTTTCGGGACCCATTATGATGTCAATACGAAGTCAATGCATAGTTAGATGACATGATTTACCGTTCCGGTGCAGACCAGCTGCATGTGTTTGTATGGATGACTGTAACCCACCGCCATATATGTGGCGTTGAGTTTTCTAAGTCAATTTGATTCATCTTCAATACATTTAAACGGATGCTACAATGATGCTAATGGGACAGCTATGTCAAAATTTAGAATTCGGTGACCAGTGGTCATTGTTAACACAGCACACAACAACGAAATGTGTCCTCTGCATTTAACCCATTTGCGATTTTCGTGTCATAGCAGGGGGCAGCTAATTCAGTGCCGGGGGTGCCTGGGGACGGTACCTTGCTCAGGGTACCTCAGTGGTGACATGCTGGTGGGGGATTCAAACCTGCAATCTTTCGATTACAAGTGTGCTTCCCTGACCATCAAGCCAGCACTGCCCACAAAATGCAAATGCAAACAGTTTCTGTCATTTTTCTAAACATCCTCTAGTATTCAGTCACTGTTTTATGTATTCTATGAATTTTTCACATCTCTCTACTGATAAGATATATTGACTTTGTATATGAGATGATCTCAATGATATACAGTCAATATATGAATAATAGACAATGTGTCATGTCTTCAGGATTGAGATCACCATTAAAAATGATAAAGATAATATGGAATATATTAACCGACGGGAGATACTGTCTAACTGATGCTATCTACTTATCAAAAGCGCTTAATATGCCTTCCTTTAAAGAGGCTGCATATCGGTCCAATCAGCATTCAGTGAAGGTGTGCAGGAGTCTGTGCTGGGAAGCGTAGCGCAAAGCTAACACTAATTAGCTGGGAATTGGTGACTGGAAGCTTGTTAAATGGTTATCCTTTAAGGGTACGCCAACCCTCAGAAGCGTGTACTGTACGAGTGAGGGGTCCATTGGGCCAGGCTTCTCCTGCACTGCGTCGGGCTCACGCTAACGGTCCGGGGGGGCATTCTCCTGGGGAAAGGGCCCGAGATCTGAAACCTTTAGCCCAAGAAGAACCCAGATCCACTTTCACCTGAAGGGCTGACAGCAGCTGTATTAAAATCCAAGCCTTGATCACTGATATAAAACAAACGGTTCTTATGTCACAGTCTGCATAATTAAAGCCATCTTGCCAAGCAGCTACATACAAAAGTCTTTTTTAATCACCGTTTTACTCACTTTTACATACAGCCAAACTCAGTCACTGTGATGCATATTGCAGAAATACGGATTATGAAGGCAATTACATGTATGGTGCTGGAGTTATTGCTGTCAGTGTAGGAAATTAATATGTTACTCTGCCAGAACTGGGGCCTGTTGAACTGGGGCGTGTTACTGGGCATCTTGGTTTACAGGATTCCTCCCAGTCTCAAGGATCTCCCACTTTACGCGTTCTCTTCATGGAGTGTCTCCTATGTTTTCAGAATGCCTCATAACTCAAGCTGGTTTTGAACTAGCAGTCTGAGTGCAACATACATCAGTCGCATTAGTAGCTGACCTGCATGTTAACTAATTGCATTCCAGATAAATTATTTTTGAAACCGGGTCTCTGAACTTATTTGCATAATTAATTTAACTATAAATAGCTTGCTTAGTTTGTCGCAAAAATAGCATGTATTTTATCTATTAATGGAATTCCGGCACTACTTTGTTTTTATGTGTTTATTTATTTATTGTTTATAAATAAATACAAGAACTGTATTAAATGTGCGGTTATGTGATATGATAACATTTAGCTGACTGTGACTAAATGTAAAACAAAACTGAAATTGTACATTATGTGTTTCAGCTATGAAACTGTAATCAATTAATGAATAAGCATAAATTTCAAAAAATTACACACCGCCAACAACGTCAGCCAGGGCCATATTTTGTTCATGAGCTTACATCTTGCGCATATAGGTGAATGGCTGTAATAATGTTACGGACAAGAATATCATTGCAAATTGGATCATAAATACATGTATAATGTGTATTTCTGTAAAAAGATGCATTTTTCATTCCTGACCCAGAAAATGTGAAGGTTTAAAGCATCTATCATTTTGCATAAAAGAGCATAAGTGTTCTTTACACTTCGGTAAAATTAGGTGTTAAAATGAAAGAGGCGGCATTAACGTTCGTTCTAATATGAGCAATTATCAAACATTTCAGTGATATTTTACGACGAATCTGTGCATTTAAACAGGCGGCGGCGGATCCGCATGCCGTCGCCTCCTTCCTGATGGCTGGTCCAATTAAACGGCGACAGAGGCCAGGTGGCGGTGGGGTGGTCCAGGATCAGCGTGACGGAGCCCTAGAAAAACAGAGGGAAAATAAGCCGGATTTCATTTATTTGTTAAACATGAAGCCGTTGATCCATTGTTTGGAATAATTAGGGGACTTAGTCAGAGAGCTTCCCTCTCTATTGCATTTCCTGTGGAACACTGACATCCTGAAAAGCTATGGAAAACTTCTCCATTTTAAGCAGGTATTTCACAACACCTGCTGGTTTTTAGTTTACGAGGAAATACGGCGCTTGAGAGACAAATATAGGTCGTTTTTTTTTCTTAACTCGTTCTTTCACGCCTGATTATTTATACTGTATCACCCACATGTTAGAAAGTGCTGAGTTACAGTAGGAATCATACAGGGACGCACTTCTAAATTGATTGACGGCACACGGGGAAACCTCACCTCTCTCTTTCACAGTGTTAAATGATGGAACGCAGACGGAAAGCACCCAGGATACTACAAGACGTTAAACAAGTACAATATAAAATAGGGCACTGCCATTGTTACCATAAGTACAGCGGAGAATCTGTGCTGCGTGTGCCTTATTTAGGATGTCTAGGTGTCTGCTACGTCTGCGCAGGCACCTGGCGTGCATTCCTGCCAGAAAGTCACGGCCTACTTAAAAGGTTAGCCAGATCAGACCACTTTACGCTTACCTGCCATGCTTTGTATATTTAGTACCGCAGCCTCCTCTGCTCCATATGGTGGTTTCACGGTCTGCATTAGCCGCTGATATAACTGACCGCCCGAGTAACCTTAAGGACCTCAGTGTAACAACCCACACCATAGTTTCCACTGTGATTTAATTTAATAAGGGCCCTCTTTCAACGCGTAAGTAAAAGCCACAATGATTTGTGGATTCCCGGAGCGTTCTTCACAGGAGCACGGAGCAGTTTCCCTACTGGAATAAAACGTCTTCAGTTAGGCACCGTTTCTGTGCTGAAGCTCGGGAACATAGCGACATATTGGCCTATGAAGTCACTGCCCTCCAATCAGGGGCTGGCAGAGGTCATCCCACTATCTGAGCTGCACCCTGCGCCCTAATTGGCTATTAACTGCTCACGCCCACGCTATGTAGCCCCGCCCCCACCCCAATCATCATCCTAGGACATGCTGGCTACAAAATGAGATTTTTATTATCGGTGGCAGTCGACACCATTTTTACCAGGTTTCGTAACTAAAATAGTTGGTAATGATTCACGATGAGCAGCAGGTGGGCCCGTGTTTTCGAAGGTGGAGCCCTGACCAGAGCGATCGTACCCATGAGATACTTAACCTACATTCCGTCTGTAAAAAAACAAAACATAAATATCTATATATACCTGATTGTATAATGGGCTAAGTGAGAAACACATTAGAATGCAGCATCGGCTGAGGAACCACACACAATAAACTTACGAAATGATCCCTTTTGGAAGGAATGAGGTGGAAATGTATGTGCGTCTCACCGCATAACACCATTTCGTCGGCCGGTAATGAGATGTGTACTGTATAAAATAGTTCAACAGCGCTGGTTTTATCACTTTCTCGAAGTAGGCTTACACACAATGATAGCACACCATTTGTTAACTAAGGGAGATTTGCATTTTTATTACAAAGGTTTTTTTCTATCCTAGTCATACTGTAGTCAAACTACAGTAGTCATACTATAGTCATCAAGTAGAGTGCCTTTTAATGGTAATAGTTTTAATAAACAAGCATCGGTTTGTCTGGCATCTGCGTAAGGGGATATTGAGACTGCGACACAATACCTTCTCGTGTAGAACAAGGCCATGCTGGAGTCAACTGACCTCGCACTCTGAATTAATATAAGGTTTCAAATGCTCTTCTAAATGCTGCATAACATTAAACCCAGGTCACTCCAATCCAGAGTAGTTTCACACATCTTAGGAAGTTCATTACTGGTGGGTCCCAGGAACGACCTGATTTCAGTTCTTTCACATTTTGAGGACACTACTTTGTTCAATTGCCCTACATGGAAGCGTTGTCTAATGGGGACAGTTGATTATATTACTACACTTATTTTATTTAATGCCCAAAACAGGAGGTAATTTAAAAAATCTAGGGCAACTAATCATGCATTTTTTTCCCCTTCTTATGTATCCGTTACTTTTGTGCCTCTCCTCCGTATGGCAGCTGCGCCAAGACTCCAGATCTGACCGGTGACACACTTTAGAGGCGCACAGAGCAAAGTAGCTGCTCGCCCGTTATTCACCGGCGACCCCTCAGTTACGAACATCGCCGGGGACGACACAGCTGTGGCAGCGCACCGAGGAAGAGGAGGATCACCGGAGGGGTCACATTAGGTGGTCTCGCATTACATTCCGCAACGTGACAGGAGCAGACGTTATAAATTGTGGTTTTGGTTTGGATTTACGGGGGGGTGGGTTAAGGGGCCTGGGACGCATGTCGCCAGTGTATATTAGAACATTTAGAACATTAGAACATGCAAATAGCCACAGATAAATTTCAGATCTCTGTCTGCCCAGCTTAGCAAAGCCCCAGCCCTGTGTAGCCACGGTCGTCCACAGAGCTGCCTGATGCTTCTGTGCTGTTTGTTTATTTTTTCTCAATTGTTATCATGGTTTTTGGATGCGATCGCATATCTCTTACGCTCTAATATATAATTGCAGTGTCATTAAATGTACTTGTGTCAAAACTGTGATAAGCATGAATTCTACTGTCATCGCCGGCCTTCTAATCATTGCAAGGACCCTTAACCAAACTAAAACCACCCAATCAGATTTAATCATACGAGCCTGGAGCCCAAGCCAGGAAATACAAGGATTTCAGTCCATTAAAGGACGCACTTACGTACTGCGGGCAATTTAGAGCCATTTAGACCGGATGCTTTTGGAATTGGAGGAATTGGAAAAGGTGTAAGTAGAAGAGTCTGACATAAACACTGGGAGAAGATGCATCAGGATCTGCCCACAAAGAGCCAGGGTTAGATACGCAACCCATAGCCCTACAGCCGGCCTGTATACACACAGATACGTAATGAAACAGGGGAGCACTTTCTATGAATGGCATGTCTATAAGAATCTATGAGCACATTCATAACACATTATAATGCATTCATAAAGCATTACAAACACAACTATAAATATTTGTAAAAAGGCATAACACATTATAGCCATGTTTATTATGCATTATGAATGCTTTATGAAGCTGTCATCTATAGATCAGTACCGTACATAGTGCAGTACAAGGCATCCTTAATGCTTATACTGATCATTATAATGCATTATGAAGGTTTTTATAGTGCATTATATATGGGAGCTTTAACCCTTGTTCAGCATTTTGTGTGTGCTAAATCCTTTGCTGCTGCTGTGTATACGTACAGGATTTTGAAAGGTTTGAGAGAGAAGGTAACGCATCTATCCATGGGAATTTCACATGTTTAAATAGTTCACCACTTTCCCAAAAGACTGTGTACGGCATACACCATAATCTTGTACTATTATTGAAAGGTATCTTTATTGCCAGAGGAACATGACCGGTGGAAATTTATCAGAATTAAGGCTAATCTGTGGCACCGCTCTGCCGGCTCAGCCTACCTAATAACAATGTGACTTAAACCTCTGCTATAGTGTCATTCCTAGTGTCTCCCTTATGTTTTGAAAGTGAAACACTAAAAATGTAACACAATAAAATGCACGTGTCTTCGGAACGTATTTATTTATGCGCCACCCAGTGGTAGAGCACAAAAGCCGGAAGAGCGCACGTTTAAGGACTACCGGCTAATCTCATGCTACAGATGAATGGGTCAAGCTAGTTAATGAAGTGGTTAAACTGTGAGCAGAGCAATTTGTTTCAAACAAATATTAGCAGCAGCCACAACGCTCAGAAGCCGACTGGCTTGTGATCGAAGCGTCGCAGAGTCAAATGGCAAAACGGATACTTCTGAAGCACCTATAAGAATGGCAGCTATCTGGAACGGGGCTGTATGGGTCGTGCAGGAAGTGGGAACTGGTTCCTTAATGACTCAGTGAGCTGAAAAGCTCATTGGCAGGTTTGCAGTTCAGGCTATGGCTGGACTCAGAGAGACTGGCACTTAACTGGCAGCCGTCCACCTGGGGGGGCAGGGGCTGGGGGCTGCCAGGTTATGTAAGATGACCGCTGCATAAGCAGACAGCTGGGACAGGCAGGACCCTGCGGGTGGCTGTGCTTTGCGCTGGACATGTGATACTCCTCTAATGAGCTCTGCTCTGGAATCAGATCCTCACTTTGGTATGCGGACGGCCACATTATTAGCTTGTTTGCATATTTCAAGCAGGAGCTACCAGCAGGCATGAAAAACGCTGTTAATTTTCTCATTTTTTTTAATTTTTTTTTTTTTCCTGGCCCTAAGCTGAGTTGACATTACCGCCATTTAGAGAGCTGGGTTGGGCGCATCTCATGCAACGGACAGCACCGATGACTGGAAATTGCTGGATTTTCAAGAGGGGAATTGGAGGAATTGCCGAGAAACGAAAAAAGTGCTGAAGGTTATAATAGAACAATTAAAACTTTCAGTTCTAGCAAGTTTTTAAAAACTTTCAAAATAACGATACGCGTACACATACGAAATTAAACGGAGCATTAATTGCATCGTTACGTTCGATTGGACGCTTTTACGAAACCGCGACTGCATTATTTAGTATAGCAATGATAAGCCAGGAGTAACAGCCAGTGCAAACAAGCAAAGCTTTCTGCAGCAGGGAACAGGCGCCGGCTTTTCTGCCCACAGCACACATGAGTCGCACATAAAGGGACGGGCAGTGACTCTGCAGTGCAAGCCAGCGAGTAGGACCCAGGTACAAAAGGAGGGACACAAGCAGGATTGTAGCAATCAGACCAACATCCAGACACACCAAGCTTCAAAACAACACGACAAACAAGGTAATAAGGATCTAACATCAAATTATAAGACTAAGGCAGCCCATGAACCGAAAAGGGAAAAAGGTCATTCTGAGCAGCGTGCTCCACTGGACGACTGTTTAAATGAACTGTCGGTGCTTCCTGGTGTGATCAGTTCTCGTTCCCTCCTGGAACAACCGACAAAGGGAACGACATCCAACAAAAAACTGCAATGTTTAAAACACACTTTCAGGAATACTACTAATTCTGTGCATTAAAAGCTGGATTCTAAAAATGTCTTTTTCAGCAGAATGCAAAATTGTTTTCACAGTGGTGAGTCCATCACTTGGCTTTCATGGACCTACAGGGTCTCCTAGAGGTTCACCTGCCGGTTAATTTTCGACAGAGATCCTGAAAATCTTGCCCATTGCTTCTCCTGATCCTGCCTGGGACATTGGTTCATTTCTCCATGCTTTTTGAGTATCTGGTTATACTGACTTATCGGATGTTTGGATGGAGAAAACCAGAGCGCCTAGAGAACATCTCGAAATGCATAAAAACATTTGTCATGATCTGTCCTATTAGGTCCATGTTGCACTCCAGTTGAATCCCAGGCTGAATTCCACACTGACAGACAGCACTCCACCTGGGCCCATTTGAACCATCAAGAAAACTTGACAAGAAAAACCATAAATTGCAATGAAATTTCTCAGGAAAAAACGAACACTGTCTAGCATTAAACTTTAATGCTAGTGAGAGTCCTGCAATCTGCATTACATTAATGAATGTTAATTTTACCGCAATGTCACACTCTTTTATTTGATTGTTATATTTTCACCAGTGAATGATTGGGTATACTGGTTTGAAAATGACATTTTCACAAATAAACATTGCTCTTTTTTTTTTTTTCAAATTCACACTGGAATTGCCTGTTCACAAAACTACTGTATAATTAACCATCATATGTGTGCAACTGCGTAGTATGTACAGGTCATCATCGACTTACGACCTACACGACTTTTATTCTGAGACTGCAGATATTTGGTCGCGGCTGGCAGCATGAGCGCCATATAACTGCAATGAACTAAGGAAGAAGATTGTGATAAAAAGGTTAAAAACCACCAAACAGTATGACTTAAAGATGATATCATTTTATTATATAATATACCATATGTGATATTTTTTGCATATAAAATAAAGGGCTGACTTCAGTGAGAACAGTGGGAGCCGATCACTGACCTGTAGATATATATATATGTGTGTGTGTGTGTGTATTAACATTTGCCCCATGAAAAAATAAGCTAATAAAGGACTTGTTGCTCTTCTCTTTCTGGTTTTTATTTATGTCTTCCTTTTATCCAGCCAGATTGTAAAAAAAAAAAAGACAGGAGAGGAGAGGAAGAATGTGTAATTTCAGTACCTGCTGAGTCTGGGCGCAGTGCTGCACCTCCTGGTGTGGGGGAAGGGACACCTTCAGCATGCGCAACCCAGACTAGCTTGGACCCACCCGGGCCAAAGTTACGACACACTTTCAATAGGTTTCCTACAGAAAGGTGTGGAAAAGCTTTTAAAAACCCAGGAGATTGATTAAAAGCCAAGGTGAAGTTAAGCAGCCCAGGACAGAAATCAGACACCCAGCTGTTGGGTAAAGATTTACATCAAAATCTGCAGCCTGATTCTTTAGGGATCGGCCGATGGCTGTAAGTGTAATTTAATGTTTTATGTCCATGTATTTAAACAGCACTATTCTATGAACTTTGTCCCTGGTTACCGATGGTAACATGTGGAGGGGGAGGAGCCTATTGATGTTCCATTTCACTGTTCGCCAAGGAAATCAGACTTGAAGTGCAAAGCAATCACTTTACTATAGAGATTCACTATTCATTTTAATTGCATTAAGCCATGTTGAAGTACAAATATTGCTATTTTAGGAAGGTATTTTTCATTATTAAAAATACTGTTATATACTACAATTTCTCCTGAAAATTAAAATTAAATGAAAATGCTTGTAGTACATTTTTTAATAATCATTGGAAAAAAGCCTCAACAACCGCTTGTTTATGTTTCTGTGGATGTACTTGTCTGTTCAAACCTTTACATTGTTGCCATGATTAAGTGTCCTTAGTTTTTGAAAGTGAGATGAACTTTAACACTTGTGCCAGACAGGATGCAGAATGTGCCCAGGCAGCTGGAAAAATAATCTGGGATACAGCTGTAATCCATCACGTTGTTCAGCTCCTCTATGTGTGTGTCAGTTTTCTAGGCTATTTTCTATTGGATGATTGTTTGCAGCCCCTAAACCTCATCCTGTTACTTTCAAGTTTTTATTCTTAAACATGGAGGTAAACAAGGACCAGATCCCTATTTTTTATCTAAAATATATCTGGGGAAATTGGTAGTAGCAGAGGTAGAAACTCCGTATTCAGTGATTTTGGTGCGAAACTTCAGAAACACAATGAAATATTGCATAAATGTGAACGCTAGGTGTCTTGCTATGCCTAAATTTAGTACACTGTTTAATATTGTGGTCTGAGGTATGCCTGCTAGTTAGAAACACAAAAACAAGCACGCAGGTTTTAATAATGAGAGCCCTGCCCTCTGTCACACACAGAATTGAACATGCAGACTGACCTGCTCTTGACCTAGTCATATATTTGCTGAATACGTAGAGCAAATAAACAATTCCACTAGAACAGACAGCTGTCAACATCATCAGTCTGATCTGAGATCAGTAAGATACGTTTCTGAGTGTCAGTTTTGTGAACAAAAGCATGAAAAAATTGTACACTTCGAAGAGGTGGAAATAAAATTTTGCTCACATTGCATTCGACCGGATATGAAGTGGTCTTCATCGAGATACATATATATATTTTTTGGCTTGCAATCTTTTCTTTTTGATGCTTGACACTGTGAGCTCTGTTGTGGTGTCAAAAGAAGGAATACTGCAAAATAAAGGACTGCACCACAGGCAAAAAAATTAGGCAATCGGGTGGCCATGTTTTATGGATACTCCTTGTGTGTGTATCGGAGAGGAGTCATGTGACCGTGATCGTCACACAGAGGCAGACGTAAGGGCTTCAGACAGACGGCAAAGTGTTTAGAAGACTCCGTATCCACGGCGCTGCGTCCGCTTCCAGGAATTTTCCTCAAGTCATTTAGATTTGTGACATCTGTTAGGATTCATTTGTCCCTTGATGGCTGCAGACACGCCGATACCTTGCGGTGGGAATAGCGGATGAGTCAGCGATGTGCTTAAATGAATAATCATGACTCTGAATGCCAAGGTGGGGGTCCCTGGACGCCGTGCATTTGACGCGGTCCGTACAGATGTGAGAGGAGTCTGAGCTCCTTCCTCCTTCATATTAACACACAAGGAACCAGTTTTCCTGACATCGCTGCCCTGGCTGCCACAATGGCTGTCCAGTCGACGTCGCCTCCGCAGCCCTTTTAACGCAAGTGGCAGGGGGTGGGTAATGCGGGGGGGGGGGGGTGGGAAA
>JAABNX020000122.1:718482-728499 GCA_015163995.2 Mormyrus lacerda | reverse complement strand
CCGGGGCCCCACCGCATCCCACTGTGTCAGCAGCCCCCCCCCCCCATTCCAGTGCGAAACAAACCAGGCCTGCTGGAAGGTTCTGACTTCTGTGTTCCTTCACAGCTGCGTTTCTAAATCGGGTCAACATCTACTGGGCAAATACAAGTCCCTCCGCGCGAGAGGGGCCCGAGCTCACTCTGTGTTTTTAAAAGACGATCTCGCTTCACAGACAGTCAGCTGACGGCTAGGGAGCTTTTAGAAAACACGACATAAATACGTCAGGAAACGTGCAACGCCAGTCTTCTCATATCCGTATCCTGAAGTATCTCTTTATTTTGTGTTTATTATTATTGTTTTCCAATTTCAAGCGGTCAGCTATGAACAAACCATTATTATGAATCTAGACCTATTTTGTACTTTTTTTGTGTTATATTTCTGTGACAAACCTTTTTTTTCTGAATTTTTATGAATTTTCTATAGTACAGTCCAGTTTAGCATTCAGTGCTAAAATTCTGAATTATATATCAGAATGAGAACTGACACAAGCCACCGAATTGTGTTAATGATTTAAGATTCAGATGCCTTCACCACATTATTCTTGCAAATTATTTATCAACGCTACATAAAATGAATCTGAAAACAAACAGCTCAGGTCCACAGAAAAAAAACCACCACAGACTGAAGACCCTAAACGGAGACCTGATGATTCTACATCCCTTGTTGTGCAAAATGTACCTGTAGTTGGAAGAATAGCATAAAATACCACAGGTGGTATTCTACACGGGAATATTTTTGCAAATAAATGAATATTTAAACATCTTCAGTAAAACTGTGCCTCATATTTACAGAGCTACGGCATTCAAACAAAAGCGCATTTAAGGGCATAGGAAAGAGTTTGACATTTGGGGGGGGGGGACACACCAATTTTTAATTGAATAATTTGTTGGGAGGGGGATGAATGAAGACAAATTATACATCCCCCTGGTTCCTACCCCCCTGAGTACATTAAACTGTCACAAACACCATATTCAATATGATTCTATAATGAAGTCTCCAGATTTATACGCCGTATTAATAGCAGGTGCTGTTCGGTTATAATGCTAATCTTGTTGAACAAATCATGCTCGCTGACAGTCTGCATGTTCAATTCTGCGTGCGACGGAGGGCAAGGCTCTCGAGGGCACATTTGACATCAGACCATTTCCTTTCCAGAGAATTCCACCAAACTAGCTTTATAAGAATTTGAAGTTCACCATTTGGGGGGGGGGGGGGAGGGGGGGGCATGAACGAAGGAAGAGAAAAGAGAGGTGAGACTGACAGTTTTCCTTTTTTCATCTCTGACAGCTCCTCACCCGTACTCACGTTTATATCTAGCGCTGCTCTCAGCCGTTCCATCCTCACCCGCTCATTTATCCTGAGCGTTCTCTCCGTCTTACGGTTTGTTTTAGTTGGTCCTGCCACAACCGAGGGGTTCCACTAAAATGGAAAAATACATTTCAGGTTGAACCCGTAATGGCGTCTCAGCTGCTTCAGCACGTGGGCATTTACTCAGATCCATCTCAGCGTAATGTGGATTTAATTCAGCTACCGGAACGAGCAATTTATTACACAAGATTCTACGTGTTTTTATTAATTTTGTTACTTATATAGTATATCTCCTCATTATTCATCCACTATTCATTTGTTTGTTCATTTGAAATGATCATATATTTTTACCTTGATGCCTTTAGGTGTAATAATTCTTTGCATTGCTTTGCCGCTCTGATAATACCATGAATCTATATTGAATTTTCTGGACTAGACTGTCCAGGCGGACTGTTCCATTGGACCTTATCCAAATGTCTCATTTCACTTACTTGTATGAACTCTATGTTGCGGGTTAGTCATCACTACTTTATGTCATATAACTTTAGTGATTTCCTTTATTTTACTTTAACGTGACCAGTTTCACCAAAACAAATCTCTCGTACTCGGACTTTCACATAGGGTATAAGGTCGATTCTGGTTCTGACTCTTGAAGAGCGCGTTCCGCGTTAACGGGGCTCCTGGCAATTCCAAGGCCGTGCTGGGAGTTTGCCCGCAGCCGCAGCCGCAGCCAGGGAGAGCCCTCACAGGTGATGGAGCTGACAGTCCATCGTGCGCGTGATGTAGCATCGGCTAAATCGGAGGAACGCCCACATGTGCTGCTCCGCCCCTCCCCGCCCCCTGTCGCCGTTCATCTCGTACCCGTTCCATCACCGTCAAGCGGAAACATCTGCATGCCGGCCTCTTTGTTTATCTAAGGCAGGAGACGGGACAGGAAGGGGCGTAACATCCCTTAACACGCGGCGTATCGTCCAGACAAACTTTCTTAACACTGTGTAAAGATCTTTAAGTTGCTGTGGACTGATATTACTGCAGATAAATTCCAACGGCTGGGGATCAGCCTTGTGGGAAGATATCAGCCGCGATGTCATGCATGTAGCGCCAAGGAAACACGGCGGCCATGTGTGAGGCAACCACCTTTCATGGGAACCTTTGGACATTATGTAACATCCCTCCTTCTTTCTTCCATCTGCTTATCAAGCACCGAGTTGTGGGCATATTATGCAACAGATTCGGCAAATATATGATTACACTATTAATCAGGATTATGTATATGAATTCATTAAAGTGTTTATTTTGTTGATTTTAGGCCAGATATTGAAGATTGATAAACAAGTCTAAGTGGTTTGTTGGTCTAAGGGTGCGATTCTCACTTAGGGTGAGAGAGGTTCTGTGTTTGGCTGCCAGACAAGGCCAGGTATTTTTTTTTTTGGGGTGGGGGGTGGTAGTCAGTGGTGGTCAGGTATTATTATTATTATATGATGTCACAAAGTGCAAAGGATAATTTCCCAAACAATGATCTAGTAGTTTCACATTCAAGGAGCAATCACTGGCGATGATAGACCTCTTCTGGGATTTGACACACTACGGATCAATGGACCTTCAGCAAACACACGGGGATGGCCAAATGTCCTCAGAGAGGCATGTGTTATTTTGTACGAGGGCTTTTTCTTTCCTGTTTCATAATTTGATAATAATATTCTTTGATTAACCAAACTCCCTTTCTGCCTTGACATGTACTAGCAGATTTGTAGATATCCTTTGTAAACCTCTCTCTGGGTTAAGTGATGAGAAAATATCCAGCACAGTCAGTTAAATACTTTATTAATATGCATTACGGTAAAGGTCTTTAGCGTTCAAAAGGCAGCAAAAGCTTAAGGACAGTAGAAAATGTAAGCCTAAAGGCTTGGGATGTGGAAAAAAAGATCTGTAGATAAAATAGAATTGTAATTCGGTGTAACTTGATGTTGATTTTGTAAATGGCAAGACAGGGTGAGAATTTCTGCAAGAGATAGCCGGTGTCAGGGGAGTGTGAAACACCAGTAACACCTATTGTGTTGGAGAGCGCAACGTCCTTCTGGCAGAGATAGGAGAGGAGAAGCTTCTGCCACGTCACGTCAGACGCACCGCGGAGCTGTCGGACCGCGAGGGCCGGAGCAGAGCCGCTGGCCACGCAGAGACAGCGCGTCGCATTACAGCGGTCCAGAGGACAAGCACTGGTGACAAAGAGTGCTGCCTCAGAGCACCATCACGCATCAAGGGAAGCGGCCCTGACTCACAGCAGACATGTTTAAAAACATACGGTGCATTGGACATAAGTAAAAAGGTTTGGATGTGTGATTGATTGACCCCCTGCTAGGGACAACACTGGACCACAAGACTAAAAGTAGCCCTTTCTCAAGTAAGACCTTTGCAGGACATTGCAACTCCTACCAGCCAGTTACCTGCCTGTATTTTTATATTGCATGTATGTCCTCAAGACCAGTGTAATCCCTGGATGCACTTCTAGTTGAAAGATTTTTAAATAATTCCGTTAATATTTTTTAACTTGTTCAAGGTCAGCAACACAATATTATTTTTTCAACATAATGACAGAACACTGTCACTGTACAATAGCCAACTGTTATAAGTAGCTTACAAATAAAATGTAAAAAAGCATCTTTCCATTATTTATTTTACTGAAAAACAATACAGAAGTACAACATATTATGCCACAATAATGCAACATAAAACTAATTATACTACCTGGTGTTAACGGTGACCTGTAGTATTATGACAACAGTATTGGGTCTAATATTGTGACTAGATTCTTACGTTTGGCTGTAAGAAGGTCTAAGACAATGAGTTATTGTTGTTAGAGTCCTGAACTGGGCTGGAATTAAAGAGCCTGGCTCTTACCCAAGACCTTCTCACCAAGCCCCATCCGCCTAGCAAATCTGAAACCCAAAACCCACCTGAACCTGAAATTGTGGAAATACTGTATTAGTCATAGGCATATATGGACACAGATTTTCACAGACAGCATTTTAAAACTAAACTATATGTGCTGATGTGCAAGATGTGATTTGCGTGTTTAAAAAAAAAATCAGACAGGAAAACCTAACCTGAACCGGAACTGAGCCTGAAGTTGAACATAAAAAACTGACCCATACTTGACCCAAAACTCAATACTTTGCTAGGGCCCGCTGGGCTCAGATTGGGTCACGGACCTCTAATCATTGTGGAGTCTTTGGGTTTAAGTGTATCAGTGAGCATAAGTGTTTCTGTAGTCATCTCGATGAGGAGAAGGGCTTTGAAACTCAACATGAGGAAAAGCAAGATGTAATCTTTTTACACATCAGCAAAATTATTGTGTGTCTCTAACCATGATGGCAAGGCAGCCTGCAGAAACCACAAAACTTGCAGAACTCCCCCAACAATACAAACCTAAATTGTGGACTCTGGTCTGACAGCATCAAATGTATCACACACAATACTTGGTAAATCAGTTGTCTCTGTAAGGTGCTGATAAGCATCAAATTTCTTCTTCAAAGTGAGGTCTATCCTTATAGCAGGAATCAATGGTACTGCACCATACATGAATGAGATTTTTATAAAACAAGGCTCTCAGATACCATTTGTACAGACAAGTATTCGTACGTATTGGGCTAACGGAAGATTTATCTTGGGTCTTGACTCTGGATCTTTTTAACCTCCTTGTTCCCTTGTATGTCTTTTGCTGTAAGACTCCAAAGTCTGTTGCTGATTCTTTGAAAAGACCCCAATCTGATAACACCCTTTATGGGAGTGTATATTGTACAAGTACAGCGTCCAAAAATGCGAGACGTGTCCACTGCTGGGAGAGCCTAATCATCACTGCAGTTTCCTGCTACTTTTTGTCTCCAGTTGGAAACATGCTAACTACCTGCCTAAGGACAGAGCACTGCTCTTGTATCTGTCACCAGTGTCCCAATCTCCAATTGGTTTTGGGCTTATCCACTGGTAGCAGCTAAATCCTACAGCGTAACTATAGTGGGTACAGCCTCATAAGAAGGCAGAAGGCAGAGTCCACTTGCATATCATCATTCACAATGACCCACCCACATCTGTTACTTAGTTTAAATTGATAGTTCACATGTTATACTGCTAAAAGTGCTTGATGATTCTTTGCTTGGTAGTTTGCTGTCAGTAAACACAATGAATATGAAATAAAATATAATCATATCAAATAAAACTATAACAGGCACATGCCACTATTTCCCTCCTGTACTCGATGATTTCAACCAGGCTGTGCGACCTCAGTGTCTAAACGAGAGTGAATTCTAACAATGTAGATTTCACACAAACAACAAATTGTATACTTGCCTATCCATTGCACGGGGCTTGTATTTTTCTCCTACCTTTTGCAGTGTCTGTAAAGAAGCCATGTAAAACTGTCAGTTAAACCAGCAACATTAATCCACAGAGTCTAAAAAGAACGACCCTGCATACCAGTTGACTAACTTCGGACACTAAATACCAAGCAGACCCTAGGATCTAGTCCCAAAAGATAACAAAAGCCAGGTTGCACAGATACTTTTCAGCATCAAAATCTGAGGGAACAATAATTTAATCCATATTGAATAATGCAGATTTCAGGACTCGAGTAACACTGTGTTCAGAAGAGCCGTGAACCTTCAAAACCCAAAAGGCATCTTTTCAAACTCATACAAGCTTTTCCACGAGGTTCAGCCCATGAAATTAAGTTCTTGTGAAAGCTTTACGCCGATCATCCATAACATTAAAACCACTGACAGGTGAAGTGAATAGTATTTATTATCTTATTACAGTGGCACTTGTCAAGGGTGCCATTATATATTAGGCAAGTGAACAGTCAGTTCGTGAAGTTGTTGGAAGCAGGAAAAATGGGCAACTGTAAGAATCTGAGTGACTTTGACAAGGGCCAAATTGTGACGGCTAGAAAACTGGATCAGAGCACACTAGTGGGGTGCTCCCGGGATGCAGTGGTCAGTACTTACGAAAAGTGTTCCGCGGAAGGCCGACTGGTGAATCAGCCGTGCAGTAATGAGCACGCAAAGCTCACTGGTGCAAGCGGGGAGCGAAGGTGAGCCCATCTGGTCAGATTCCCACATGAGAACTTCTGTAGTACAAATTGCTGAAAAAAATTAATGCTGACAATGACAGAAAGGTGTCAGAACACACAGTGCATCTCTGATTGCTGCACATGGGGTCAGCGGTCATGCTGCCCAACACCAGAAATGCATGAGTGTCAGATCTGGACCGTGGAGCAATGGTAGAAGGTGAAAAAGACTTCAAGGTGTTGACGTAGCCTCCAAATTGCCCGGATCTCAATTTGATCGAGAATCTGGGGGATGTGCTGGACTAACATGCCTGATCCGAGGAATCCTCAGCTCACAACATGCAGGGCTTAAAGAATCTTGTGCTAACGTCTTAGTGCCAGGGACCACAGGGCAACTTTATAGGTCTTTTGGAGTCTCTGTCTCCATGGGTCATACCTGTTTTGGTGGCATGAGGAGGACCTACGCAATATTAGGCAGGTGATTTCAATATTACGGCTGATCGGCGTTCATTTTTATGCATGTGATAGTGGAAATAGGCCTCTGGTAATTATATGAATGGAAGATGCATTGCCAGAGAGACAAACGCACCACACCGCCATAGCGAAACCAATAACTGCAGAGTCTCCTTCCCTTTAAAGGACAGCATCTTGCTACTTGGTTGTCAAGTCAGCATCCTGCACCGGTAAGGCTGCATATTCCAGCCTGGTTAGACCCTCCTTAACTACCTGAAGTCAGACTCAACAAAACTAGGTCTTACCTTTCTTCTGATTTCACTTGTTGTTCTTTTTCATCCTCTATAGAACACTCTGTATGTCCTCCATATGTAATCACCATCACACGGGGAAGATGCTCAGTTAGACACAGCACAGGTTCCATTTGTAGACATGCCATAAACTTTGACACGGCATTCATTTCACTTCTGGATTGTATCGCAGATTCAGACGGACTGAAATAACAGGACATCAGCAGACACACTGGCTTGCGTGCGTCATTAAGGAGGCTTTATTCTCCTAACTTCAATATTAGCAGCATCGCTAATGCATTAACATTGTTACTAAGTTCAATTAAAATTAATGGGCTGCAAATGTCACGTCTTGACATACACACAGCTACAAGAATAGCAAACAAGCTGTGTTGGCAGACTGTCATAATTTAACAGTATTTCACATATTTATATAATGCTGGTCCTCCTACTATTACTGAGAAGTGTGGTCTCACTCCGTCCAAGTCAAGTATACGTCAATGCATTGGAGCTGTGAAGTCATCAGCCCTGGACATGACTTCGCACCATCCCTACCTCCAGCTGGGCTAGCTACGCCCGTTACATCGACACATATTAACACACACTAACACTGACACACTACATAACCGCCGCTAGGTATCTGCCATTATACGTGCCGCTGAAGGAAAGCTCTGTATGTGATTAGCAGTTATTATGGGTCTATTTGATGTTATTCTCAGATATACTGTTGCTATCATTCACTTGCGTTATTTGTTGTCATAAACAGCATGATACAAAACATATCCTTCTAGGTAACGCAACACAGCAGGCTGTCCAGAAAACCATTACATATTGCATAGTGATTTATAGATACGGGTGGAACACTTCCTTTCACTATAGATAGATCCTGCAGATTTCATTGGATTTCTCTGGAAATGTTATGTAATGTATTTAATCCCATTAACATTTTAAAATTAAATATGTAATTAATCGGGCATTTAAGAAACTTTCCGAACTTGATTATCAAGTTTCATACTTGGAAATAAAATATATAAAAATGGAAATCTCTAGCCCTTTTCATGGGTCAGTTCGTTATTTCAGCCGTGTGCATGATGACGTCCATTCATCCATCATCAAAGCGTTTGCCCATGCAGTGCAGGGATTCACGTGTATGCCGTCAGTAATCTTGCCGTAGGTAAGGTGCCAGTTTCCTCCCGTAGCCTAGGAGGATGCCTTAGCACAGAAGAGAGAGCTCTGCTGCCCACCAAGCTAATGTAAAACCAATGTGAGATATTTACCAATAAGGGTAGCTATGCGTGTCAATGCTCATCACATTGTGTAGCTCCCTGCAAGCCTACTGGGGGCCAAATATCCCAGAAAGTAAACACTGTCATACTGACCTTCAAAGATGAGAAATAAGCTGCACAACCTACAGTATGTTGTGTGTAACCTTTGCTTGTCAGGGAATGAGTGTGATGGTAATTTCTACTGTTATTATTATTTCTGAATGATCTGTGTTCAATTATGGATCAGGTGCATTTGTGAAAAGTGATTCCCCCATAGTTTAAAATAAACAAGGAAAAAGTCATTTTATTCATTTTGTTTGGCTCAAGCATGGAGCGGACTGACCATTGGAAAGGATGAGCCTTTTCACGGTGGGCCAGTCTTCTGAGGGCTGGTCTTTCTTCCCCAAGCCCAGCTTCCCAGTATACCGGGGGGGGGAGGCAACCCACTGGTCAGTCAGTGATGAGGCTGAGTAATGGATAACACTTTATTTGATCGGTGGCCAGCCGGTTAATCTGCCCTTAGCTCAACCCTTACTTTCCGAATAGTTTAATACAGGAATGAAGGAATTAATGAGAGATTCAGATAGAATATGCTACTCAAGGTCCATCAAAGCCCCTGAATCACTCAACTAACTCAATCACAGCTCATTAAAATCTCAGCAGGAGTAAAAGCAAGTGTACAAACTGGGCTTCCATTGTCGGTATCGAAATAAGATAGACTGGACTATCACTTAGTATGGGAATCAGGCATTTTGTTTAAGATTTGCGGAGATAACATGTCGGCCTATCAAGACAATCAGAAGCGAATCTGAAATTAGGAGGTGAACAATAAAAGATTCTTAATGTGATGCCATACTGCTATAATATGAAATTATTTTTTGTTTAATTGACTTTATTCTGTTTAAGGATTGCATAAGCGTGTGTTATTTAAAATCTTTCAAAATTATAAGCATGGCCAGATGGAAGTATCACATATGCTTATGTCCTTGATGCTGCAATGAAAACTAACGCCATGCTTAAAAAATGCTAACGAATCCAAATGCATCTGATGTAAAGTTAAATGCAGTCACGGTGTTTCTGGCTATACTGTGCAGTTTCTCGGTAGTGCAAATAGCTAGGACTGAAATTAGTCACCATTATGCTGCATTACCGGGACCGCTAGAGACCGCACAGGTACCGACATTGTGCATCAAACTTGCTCTTAAATTAGATATTCGTTTCCCAGATACCCCCTTGCATATTTTAACACAATAGCTTCACTCTAATTAATCTGCAATTTATGTCTGTCTCACCCCGTTCTTTGGCCGAGCAGTGTCACATCTGCAGCATTACTCGTCGTTACGTTCCCGGCGCCAAATAGCCGAACCCGCACCTCGCAAAATGAACACGCATCACACATGAATAATTATTCTTTTCATCTTCAGTGAGAATTATGTGCATTGCTTTCACCAAAAAGAATCCCGTTACTGTTTCTGTTGTCTGTTTTTTTTTTTTTTTTTTTTTTTTTTTATTTTTTTAAAAAAAAAAAAAAAAAAAAAAAAAAAAGCACCCCAGAAAAAAGGGCACTTTCTCTCCAGGAATAAAAAGGGCAGGTGCTCAAGCC
>JAABNX020000122.1:700322-711272 GCA_015163995.2 Mormyrus lacerda | reverse complement strand
AAAGAAAGCGCCTCTTTTCTGGGGTGGCGGGGGGGGAGCGGGGGGAGAATGAAATGAGAACAGCTTGGTGAAAGACAGACCGGCAGAGATGCTAGCTGAACAAAAGCACCATCACTGGCTTGGAAAATTAGCAGGGCCTTGTGGTCTGCTGAAGCCATTTATTTATTGATTAAAAGCGAGATAAACGCGGCCTGTTCCCCCGCTCTCCATCTGCATAGGCGGCGCAAGGTTAGGAGCCAAAATCAAGACAAAATAAACAAACTACATTTATACATTCATGACACCCCGACGGCTCACGTCGCTGTTTCGTCTCACCGGTTCGTTTTCGCACTGAATCCTTTCATTTTCCACCATTCTGCGCCCATTTAAATGGATACGCTACTTCCACTGGATCACACTCGCATCACCTAGACGTGTCCTTCCTCTTCCTCGCTGCGATTTGTGGGGGAAAGTTAGAGTCATCTGAAATTTTACAGCCATATTTACTCTCGGATCGTCTCTGTAATATCGCTGAGCAGTTGCGTGCCGGGAAAGTTGCTCGCCAAACTGAGCAGGTGGATGGAATAATGTGGAGTTTAATAGAAAACCCAACTGAATTTGAAGGAAAACTGATTCTTACTTAAATTCGATAATGAAATGATCCATTTCCTTGTTTCAGGCACTATAGCTGAGTCTGTAATATTAAGTTGAGGTTCAGTTCCCCAGGTTGGGGGTGAACAGTAATGATCTGCCCTCTTGGGGGGGGTTATCAGTGTCACACGCCCCGCAGCGAGAGACGCCATGTAAAAGCCGCCCGTCGCCTCTTGCTCTGCTCACTCAGCCAACCGCGATCAGCAGTTGGAAGCTTGTTCTGCCGTAAAACACGGCGGGCGTGGAGGTTTCCGGAAGTCTCCGGCGCGGACTGGCACTGTCCCCTCGCGGAACCTGCACTGGGGTAGAAAATCGGCATTTGCTTGTGGTCCAGTGAAGCCGGGCCTCAGTACCACCGCCGCCGCTCAGGGTTTTGCCAGATGTGGCCTGAGAGCGTCTTTTCCATCATCATTATTTCAGCTTCACCCATCCCTCCACCCCCCCCAATCGCTGCACCACCTCAGTCGCACGTCAAACCAGGTCGAGCAAAACGGATGTTTAATAATAGAGGAACACGTAACATGTGTGTATGAGGGGAGGATATTTGTCTGAGCGAAGACCATCAGTAGCGGGAACATTACCGTCTTGCTCTGGAGGACCTGGGGGTGGCAGTTGCTTTCATCAAAGGCTCTCGATCCCCTGGCTACCCACTGGTACCCCCCCACCTGTCTAGCGGCCGCCCCACACACCAGGCCTGAAGGCAGGCGTGCCCAGTCGGAGTGTCATGTGACTGAGTTGCGCTCTTAAATACGTGGGCCGGTGCATCTGCGACGCGGGTCAGTGCCGCCGTCCTCGCGCTGCGTGTGGGAGGATGTGGATGTCAGTTACCCGTGGAAGCTTTATGATGCAGGATGCCAAACACAACAGATAACACATTCACCCTTCCAGACTGGCACGCAATATGTGAATTATTCCATATTTATAAATAAGAAGGATCACTTAAATTCTCAGAGTTAATTTTTTTTCTAAAAGTACGAGGATGTAAGAAATAATTCTACATTTAGTAAGCGTCCATACAAGTGTACTAAAAAGTAGGACACATAGTAAATAATTGATTGTTTTATTTTTCATGCTGGTTACTGGCCAAACACCGGTGTTTACCTGCCGTATCGACCGTCATCCCCATCACTTTGGCTGCAGTTAAATTTACGTGCATTCTTCCTGATGCAACATTTAACGGCTCATTTTCAGTGTGATTCCGAACCTATAAGCTGAGATATCTTTACGGCAGCCTATATTTACTTGTGTTTAACACCTAAGAATGGTTCTTGGGCGTGCGTCCGCTGCGGAGCGGGGAAATGCCTCTGGTTGTCGTGTTCACTCCTGACCACGCACAGAATTCTTTAATCCTTAGTCACTTATGGGGTGTGTGTTGAGTTATCCATCGATTATGGTGGAAAAGCGTCACATGGACCCACCAGGTACCGAACAAAATAACAGAGCTGGCAATTAAATGAAGCAAATGAAGAGAAACGAGACCCTGGCGATTATTTAATCAATTCAAGATATAAATATGCTGTTAAATGTACAATTATTTCATGGATGCTGGTAACATTAATTGAACATGTTTTTGTTATACATAGAAATTTACTTTATGTATGGGGGTTTGTTTGGGGGTGGGACGGGGGGGGGAGTTTGTGTAGATCACATTTGAGGACCAAATTTACTAAAACCTTAAATTTCCCTTCTTTTGAGGTTCCCATTTGGATAAACCGAGTTTGATAAAAATCTGTGAATGCAGTCAAAAAAGTAAAAATGTCAAAAGTCTTGTATTTGGGTTGGTTACTTATGGTTAAGGTTAGGGATGGGTAGAGGTTAAGGGTGTCGTGATTGGGATTAGGGTTTTTCCCATAGAAATAAATGGACGGTTCCCATTTAGATAGGAAGACCAACTTTCTGTGTGTGTGTGTGTTTCCTGCAGTTTTGCAGCATATTATTATGCCAGAACTTGAAATTCTTATTCATTCTGTTTTTATGTGCGTTCTTATGTGTCTTTGAACATCTGCTGCCACAAACCCGTTACATTTTTTGATTTGATATTCCGACAGAAAATGCTGAGCATGAATTTGGATAAATGCTCAGAGTCACAGCTCTCACTGAGTCACGCGGCTGACCCGGTCCCGCCCACTGCCCAGGTGTGCACCGGGAGGCATCAGTCAAAAGTAATCGATGCACGCTGCGTTAGTCAGAGATGATAGACTGGAATGGGGTTTTTACAGTAAACAGTGATCAATACAGATGTTTTGGGGGAGACAGTAATGAAGAAAGAGCCTGACAAAAGTGGTGAATTCCTCACAAACTGGACAGCACTTCCATAAAGAACTTTTCAAACCTGGCGCCACCTTCAGGAGGGGCTCAAGAGACACAGGAAAGTGTGTTTATCTAAAACAAACACCCAGAAGATCACACCCCCCTGCAGGTGCAAATGGAATTATCCTCAGCTGCCGAGGCAGTCGCTTCTGATGAAGGTGGGAGGGCACATTTCCTGGCGGGGGCCGTTTCAGGCAATCGCCTCGGCACACGTCGGCCTGCCCTTGCCGTCCAGAAGTGGGGGGTGTGAGATGGATCAGGACATCTGGGCCTGCGACATTCCTCCGTGCTGACAAATCCATCTCAGGCGGGCGGGGTGAAAAATGCCAAGCTCCCACGCCACTCGCCAAAAGACGATTGGACCGATCCGTCTTGTCATCGGGGGTCGGCGGGAGAGGTTACGGCCAGATAGCGGCCCGGCGTCTGCGCTGACACCCGCGCGCCATGTCTTAAAAGAATTCTGCCCCATAAAGCAGTTCCTCAATCCCACTAGGGGCCGTGTCACGTCTCATCACAGGCACCTCTGGCGCCGGGAGTCCAGCCTAGACGCGTCTCCTCCTGACCTCTCTGTGTCCTTTCTGCCACTGCAGGTAAACCATAAGCTGATATATGAAGGCAATTTTTCGCCGTGCCAGTTGTATCTGAGTGATTGCGCACGTTTTGCGTCCGGGGGCCGGCCACCTCTCCACCTCTGCGGGATCTTTTGATTTGCTGCTGCGGGATGGAGAGGCATCGAGCGGATGAGAGGATAACAGTTGCCAGCCACCCATGGGGGCAAACCGGAGGTCATTAGTTTGGATTGTCTGAGCAGCTGACTTCAGTACTTGAAACTGAATAAACAGCAGCAGGACGCAAAGGTCTTACACCTCTCCTGTAGAAAGGATCCTAACTGCATCTCTCAGTACAGCAGCACTAACGAATATGTAAATGGGGCGTTCTTATTCACCACCAGATCCTATACAGGTACAGTCATCTTCTCACACCACACTACTGGATCCCATGCATATACAGCCTTGTTACCACACTGCACTACTGGATCCCATGCATATACAGCCTTGTTACCACACTGCACTACTGGACCTCACAAGGATACAACTTTATTTCCATAATGTAACACTGGATCCCAAGCAGATCCCACTGGATCCTCAGAGAAAGCTTTTTTCACACAGTTATACCACTGGATGCCATATATATACAGCTTTACTACTGCACTGTATTACTGGATCCCATAAAGAAAATGCCTTATTGACACAGATATTCCACTGGATCCCATGCACATGCAACCTCATTTACCTACTGCACCACTGGAACCAATGTACAGAAAGCTGTGTTTCATGGTTATATTTGTGGATCATATGCAGATATAGCCTTATTTCCATTCTATGTCACTGTACTACTGGATCCCATTTAGACAAAGCAATTATACCCCTGGATACCATAGAGATACAACCTTATTTCTCTACTGCACCACTGGATCCTGTGCTGAGCAAGCTTTAATCTCATGTGTATGCAACTGTATCCCATGTTGATAAAACCTTGTTTTCTACTGTACCACTGGATCCCATGCAGAGAAAGCCTTACTCCCACACCAAATCACTGGTTACTAAGCAGATACTCAGCTGAAGGGTACAGTATCTTGACTTTGATTTCTTTTTCCCATTTCTCAGATGCAATTTATGCGCTCTTTAAAAAACATGTCCACAGGTGCTAATGACATGTTTAAAAATGTTCAGTTGTTTTTTTTCTCTCAGATGACTAAATTTCCCCCGTCGCAAAGGGGTGTGAGAATAGCTCATGCCGCAAACATTTTTTCAGAATCAGTTCTTGATTTCTTTTAATAACTATTGTCTGCTTTTGTGGCACATGTACATAAATTGGTCTAATATGTAAATGACGAAACCTGTTAAAAATGTATTCAAATTCATGGGTTAGCAATAATGATGAGAAAGTAAAAGAAGTGGATGCATCCGGTGCAGACTGGGGCCGTGGATTTCAGCAAAACATATTGAGAGGGAGGTACAGGCATGTTCCTCAAACAAGGTGACAGCTTGCACACTCTCTAGTGATGCACCGAAATATTTGCAAACCCCAGAAATAAAATTATACCAAGAAACAGAAAAACACCTATTTCTTCTCCTCTCTTTTCATTATCTGTTTAAATGATTTTTAAAGAATATTATCAACTGTGTTGTAATAGTTTCTCTGTCGTTTATGAGGCCCCAAACAGGAGCCCTGTGAGGGAGAAAGTCCCGCCCCTTTTTAATGCAAATAGCATTTTGATTGGGAGTTGATTTTAGCGACTCAACGCGTTTTTTTCTTTCTGTCTTTGCCCTCTTCTTTAATATGCTTTAGGATCAAAGGCTTTCATTAAGCTCCACTCCTTTACGGCATTGTTTGCCTCCCAGGACTACAACAAAGTTCTCTCTGTGAGCCAGATCCTGCAGGATAAAGAGACGAGTTATTCCTGGGTTAATTTCACATCAAACGCCGGAGATCCTGAGCGGGGAGAGATAAAAGTTCCAGTCGTGACCTGGAAGATTAGCCATATGTTGCCGGCAGCATCTCCCGCACCCCGAGCACCCCGCCCCGGCGGAGAGTGCGGCGTGTGCTCTGTGCCACACGCTCTGGACGGAAGGACGCGCGGCCGGCGGGACTAGCGTGTCACTGGGCCGACGGGGCCACGCCTAATGAGGACAGCGGCTCGCGCGGCAGCGTGATGGCCGTCGGGACAGCAGTGACGGCATTCGGGTATATTTCGGACGTGGTGATGCCGATAATCAGACGGGAGTCATTTTAGCCGACGGCGCCTTTGTGATGTAATGATGAGCCCTGCCGTGATAAGCCGTGTCATATCCTGTTCCGTCGGATGGGGGTCACTTGACGGGAGGGCAGGTACAGGAGTCTATCCATCGACGTGGAGAGGCAATGCCGTACACAGGGACAACAGCAGCTGTACACAGAGGTCAAGCATAATGTTGAGCAAGGAGTGTAGTGGGGGTCAGGCAGGCTAGTGACGAGGACGGTACGTAATTCTGAAACACCCCTTCGCTGATTCTTCTCCCAGGCGATTCGGCCTAAGTGTCATTCTTTCCGGTCCAAGGTCAGCAGGGCTTACAAATATAAATTTAATGTTTGTGTGCACGGGTACGCAGGTGTGCGGGGGGGGGAGTGCATGTGTGTGGGCGTGCAGGTGCAGCCCCGAGGTCACAGCTGTGGGAATTAGAGCAAACTTTGGCGGATCAGGCCATCCCCGGGGCAGCTCTGTGCTATGCCTGTTCACCTGAGAGCTTGGCAGCCAGCAACAGAAACCCCCCCCCACTCTATAACACCGCCACGCTAAGAGAAAACAACAATTACTTCATATTCTTTCATACAACTGTATTCATTTTCCGATATTACGAATGGAATAAACAAACTCTTTAATTAAAAACAAAATATTCATGACAAAGCGTTTTAACAGCTTTAATAGTTTAATGTTTATGCATATCCATATGGCTGTCACCGGCGTACCCAGTGCAGGGGCCTTGGGCTTGTGGTAGCAGACATTACAGGCGATCCAGAGACAGATTCACTCTTTGGACTGTAGGGGGGTTACCTAACACAGCACTGGGAGAGCATGCAAACTCCACACACACACAGATTAGGTATCCATATCACTGTGGGGACCGTCCATTCATTGCTATGGGCAAAATCCGAATCCTAACTAAGACGACCTTAACCCCTACCCAGCTCTAAGCTTAACCATAAGTAACCAAACAAAATACAAAACTTTTGCCATTTTTAGTTGTTTGATTGCAGTCACAGATTTTTATAAAATTGAGTTGTAGGGTCAAAATAAAAGGTTTTTATCACATTGTGGGGAAATTTGGTACCCACGATGTAATATACACATGAAGCACACCCGCACACACACACAGCAGGGGTGAAATTCCCACAAGGACAGAAAACAACAACCTCTTGGGCTACTGGGGTCCCAGTTTGGGCTTGTTTGTGTCTTTTATACAAAAAATATCATTATGGTATTAACAGGTTGTTCATCCATCCATCCATCCATTTATCTTCAGTAGAGTTGCGGGAATAAATTATTTTACTCAGGTATACTTATACATTAATCAATGTAGGGAAAGATTTTTTTAAAAAGTAATAATAAAACAAATCAACAATAAGTTTCCAAAACAACAAATCTGAACGCGTGCTTAAAGTTGGTTATTGATGTTGAATGACACAACAGCCCCATGCTAGATGAACCGTCACGGAGTATGGATGGATGGATGTTAGCGAATGAAAACCTGCATTGTGATTGGCCAGAAATGTCCAATGAGCAGCACGTTGATTGGCTGGCCCAGTGTCATTGCAAAGTCTTGAACAGAGCCACAGCACGTTGCTGATTTCACAAGAGGGATTTTCACAATGGATTTTACTCCATAGCATTTTCTATAATTTTATGGCATGTTTTGATATTTTTTAAATAACGTATTTCGTATTTTGAAAAACGTTATATAGAAGAGATTATTAATAGTTATATATCTTGGTTATATATAGACGTGGTTCAGTTCCATGTTTTTTTTTAATAAAAAATCTAATTTCATTTGTTTTTATTTCCATACCAATACTACATTTCTAAGGAAAGTATGTCAGACTAAAGGAAAAATGTGAAGCAGAAGGACAGTAAAGTTACTGGACAGCATTAAGTATGAAGGAAAATGTCTGATGCTCTGACATACATATGCAGTCAAGTAAAAATAAACTGAAATTGAATTAGTGTCATTTTACCATCTATGAAAAGAACACACTGCAATAATTATGTCCTCTTATGGAGAAAAATTCAAAATAAAAATGGATAATTATTGTAATGTTGGCGGCTCCGATTCATGGTTAAAATACAAAGAATACAACAATATTTATTTAATAGCGTCTGAACAGCCCGCAGCAGTATGGGTGTGAATATCAGCTGATCCCAGTGTTTCTGCTACTAAGCTGTGTCTGAACATCTCTCGGCCAGGGAGTCGACATATTTAAAAAGCGGCTCCTGAGAGACTCGCGCGCCATTGCAAAAGAGTCCTACGGCAACTGGATCCCAAACTATAGGTGTTCCAGGAGCTGCCAACTGTGACTGGCTGTTCCAGAGCGGCGGGACGTAGTTGTCATTGGCAGTCCTCCAATCAGTGCTGGCTCTCCTTGGCATTCGTCCAATCAGTGCTGGCTTTCACAGTGACCCGCAGTGTGTAAAGAAAGTGATCAGCTCAGAATAGGGCGTCCCGCAGGAGCACGCACCTGCCTCTAGGGGGCATTGCCGACAACTGAGTTGGACGCAAACCAAGGAACGAAAACCTAGATGGAAAAATGGAAAGGGGGGGGGTTAAAAACGAAATGTGTTAGAAATAGAGAAATAGAGGCAATAGCAGAAGAGACTGTAATCATCACTCTGCAAAATTAACAAATGCCACAGTGATTACATAGCTGTCGGAGTGTATAAATTTACATTTACAATGTTCAAACATTTTAAAAACGAAAGATATCGTTCCTCTTGCTCCTTAGTGGCACTTAATCTTTTCTGTGAAAATCACATAAAAAGCATCTCAGCTCAGTACTAAAATGTGAAAAAGCAGCATAGAGAGGACAGGTTAGACGTCTTAAAAGAAATGTTCTTTCTTTCGGCACAATGGGGTGAAGAATAAAGCCGTAATTGTCAAGAGGAGCATTTTCATTGTTTCGGGCCGAAGAGTAACAGCTGGACGTGACGTAATTAGGGATGCACACTGTAAATGCCTTTGGTAGCCTGTGAGGCTTCATGCTTAAATATAATCGCGGTGATATTGAAACAGTGTCCACACGACGAATGCAGCTCCAGACAGAGCTGAACGAAGGAGAGCCTACTTCTGAACTCCCGCTCCACCGCGTCCACCTGAACACCAGCATCTGGAACCGCTTTCCGCATCCCTCTGCTCTCAACGTGGGCAAATCCAACCTGAAGAGAAGTCAGGATGTATTGAAGTGACACGTACATCATGAACCGTTTAATACGGCGTCTCCCAATCCAGTCCTTGGAGACTTGCAGACGATCCATGTTTTTGCTCCCTCCCAGTTCCTGGGTAGGAAAAACTGGACTGTCTGTGAGTCCCCGAGGACCGGATTGGGAAACAATAGTTTAATATATGAATGATTTGCTGATATCAAGTATGTCCCA
The DNA here is from genome assembly GCA_015163995.2 of Mormyrus lacerda. NCBI lineage: Eukaryota > Metazoa > Chordata > Actinopteri > Osteoglossiformes > Mormyridae > Mormyrus > Mormyrus lacerda. Next base: position 702,145 of record JAABNX020000122.1, on the reverse strand, counting down.
CCCCGCCATGTCATCGCCCTCTTTTGGTGTGACACGGCGAAGGTAAACGTGTTGCAGTCGGCAAACTTTTGGGAAAGGCTTGGATGACTTGGAAAAAAAGTTTTCACCTCCTTTTTAGCGAGTTAAGTAGATCGTTTTTTTTTCCTTGACCGTGTGCTGAAACTGCTCATGGAAATGAGAAATCTTCTCCACAAACAGTTTATGCTTGTCAGCCAGGGTCCGTTGGAGTCTGGGGGCTTTAGAGAACAGGGCCAACTGTACGGAGGCGAGCGCAGAGCTTGTGCGCCTTACGGGGCTTTCGAGACGTCCATGTGCGCGTCGGGAAGAGACGGAGTTCTGCATTCCCCGAACTGGCCGTCCGTCAGCTGAGACTCCAGATCGGCGCTCGAGGCGTGAAGCGGCGACCGTTCCATGGCAGGAAGCATCACTCTCTGTGCTGCCATTTAAACCCCAACGATGGCATGGCGGGGGTCTGTCTGCCAGGGACAGATTCGAGGACTGGGTAAGTGATAGCTGTGAAATGGAGGAGGAGGAGGATACAAGCAGGAGGGAGGGCTGTCCATGGGAGCTAGGGGGCGAATGGGGGGGGGCTGGGTTGAGACGGGGGTGTTGGCAGAGCAGCCCTCAGACCAGGAAGCAGAGCCCCCCCACATCTCTGCGACCAGCCAGATGGCACAGAGTCAGAACCTCCAGGGGGGAATTTGCGATTGTGTGCTTTGACTCATACGCCCTGGCACTCACATACATGTGTGCACACGCACACACACGCGCACACACACGCGCGCACGCACACCCCTGCTGGACACTCATACAAACACAGGCACCATATGCAAGTGTTTTAAATTTTAAATTCGGGGCGCGCTCACACCCTTACAGATCCTGTTTCATTCACACGCTCTTATCTGAATATCGCCCCAGTATGACGGCAAATTATTCCATCTTCTGAGTGTCTTTTCGGTCAGCTGCTCTGGCCCGGAGTTCCGCTACGAGGCCGCAGGCCTGCCGAGTCTGCACGGCTACTCAACGGGCAAGAAAAGGCCTCCGGCGCTTAAATTAAATTATCTTTTTAAAATTCTGTTAGGCCTCTGCCGCTCTTACTGCTCACACGACGCCATGCCAAAGAAGTAAGAAAAAAATGTCAAACGACTTTTAATGTTTAGCATGTGTATTTATATATATAGCACTGCATCGCTATCAAAGAGGAACACATTGTGAATGTGTAAACCTGGTACAAATTCTGTCCCAAGGAGGGAAAAAAATGTACAAGGAAAACTCACACACTCGCGTAGAGACATGCATGTAGTATATAAACACCCAAGCAACACATAGAGGTGGAAGTTCAAAGAAGCGGCCTATCTTTGGAAAGTAGATACAGCGATTACACATCCTGCAGGAACCTGTCCTGCGTCTGTGATAAGTTGGACAGGGAATCATGGGAGATTACCGAGCAGGCCTGCCAAGCTCAGCCACACCGCTGGTAATAGATAGGCTACAGCGTTAAATCCTAAAAGGCCCCACTACATCTGTCAAGCATGCCCCGCAAAAGCCCCCCCACCCCCCCCAGTTCAGATGTTATCACATCCCTGCCTGCATCAAAAGATTTAGTGTCCACCCTGGAGGAGGGTTATGTAGAGCGGTTTTGCAGGGCAATGCAACGAGGCAGGAGGATGGGGGCTAAGGGGGGTGGGGGGGGGGGGTGCAAATAACAGGGAAATAACAAAAACATCAGCGAGGAGAGAAAGTGAGGGAGCCGCGGAAAGCGTGCGGGAAGCCGAAGGCAGCGGCGGTGGCGGCGGTGCCCCCACGCCCCCCCCCCCCCCCAA
>JAABNX020000122.1:684375-695913 GCA_015163995.2 Mormyrus lacerda | reverse complement strand
TTTGCTAAATTTTTATATAATTGCTCTCTAAATTCATGCAAAATATCCATAATTAAACTACCTTAGACCTTGCGTTCAAACAGTACCTTTGTAAGATTACCTGTAGCGCCATTACTTTCAGCACTATAGAAATACTTCATCTCATTTATTCTAATAGTTCATGGTCTGGTAACTCAGACAAGCATGTTGAATAGTTCATCTTTTGGTTTCACTTTTTCCTGCCAGATTTGCTTCTTCCCTTCAAAAAGCTAAATAATCTTTTGAAAAGTCACACATACATTCGTTACCGATCACATATAATCATTACGGCCGATTACTCGAGAGAGAGAGAGTAACACTCAGCCGTGTATTGGCTGGACCGAACCCTCCCGTTCCACTGGAGCTGTCTGCTTAGTGATGAATTGGGATTATTTTTAAACCATCCTGACGGATACTGACTGTGGTGAAGCTTCTGGCTGGCATATGGCTATCCAGCCTCTACCCAGAGAGAGAATCAAGACACCACAGAGTATAACAGCATCATTACTCAACATCGTGTCACTTCATAACGTCCTTTCGATGTGCAACATCGGATGGGACCTTTTTTGTATGACTTGAAAAAGAATATATCTCAAACCTAAGAGAATAATCATCTAATAACAAGAAAAGTATGCAGTCGTTATAATGCATTATAGACACCTTCATAATACATTACAATGCATTCATAAAGCATTATAAACATGACTATAAATAGTAAAATACCTTCACAAAAAAATAGCTAGCTTTTAATGTTGCTGCATTTAGTCTGAAATATTCATAACGAGGTTTTCAAAATCATTAATTTTCTCCTTTTCAGACAAACAGCCATATGATTGCGTTTGTTATTTTCCACCTAATTGGATAATAACCTCACTTAAGCCTACATCACAACGGAGGCAAAATTGTCCAGAACAAAACATTAACTGCAACTACGGTGTATTTTTAGAAGATACCTGTATTAGAACCTTCCATTTCGAGGATGAATGTCTAATGCGCTGGAGAAAATTACCATACAATATCAACGATGATACGTTTGTTATTCATCAAATAGCATTTTATTTTTAACCTAACCTAAACCGGCATATTAAATATGATCAGAGCCAAAGTAACATGTCATGCATTTAAAGATGATCCTTAGCCATCCTTACTGGGTTTACTGGTATGTATTTACGCATAAGTGTGTCACCTACAGTAGCTGATCCATAAAGCTTCAGTAGGTCAGAAGTCATAAAGTACAGCAAATATTCTATGTGTAACGTAGCGATCGGCCGTTCTGTGGATTTGAAAGTTAAATGTAATATATCAGAGCTAACAATATGCTCAGAGACTGCTTACTGTGTCAGTCTGTCAGACATCCAGCTAAGAGAAGCTGTTAAATATCTCTATTGCAAAGTCTTAATGGTGCATGTCGTCCCATTCTCCCAGGTTGCATGTAGTGGCAGGTAATAAAATAGTTTTACTAGCTGTTGTAAACCGCCACTTCTACACCGCGAGCATATCGACGGCCGGGGCAGCACTCCCGGAAGACCGCCGTGTCGCTTTTTGTTTCCCGTCTATATCCGCGCCTGCTTTTAATTTTCCACCTTGCGTTGTTATGATGCGCAATAACAGCATTATAATGCATATATTCCGGTGGGCTGTGGGTTCTGGATAGGATTCGCCTATGTGGGTTATTTTCATGGGGCTTGTTGTAAGTGGGAGTGACTCAGATGGGAGCATCTGGCGTGATAAAAGTGAGATGGAGGCAATGGCGAGGACGGCACGAGGAGCGGTACCCTGGGCCGCGCGTGCTCTGTGTCGCAGCGCGGCTCCAGAGAATCCGCGGCAATCTGCATTATTCATGGGCTGAACTTTTAATTAGCGCGGAGCGGAACACGGACTCGCCTCAGAAATCGAGCTTCCGATCGAGGTGGAGGGGGTGGGGGGGACAGGAGCCCACGGAGCAGCGGGAGGAACGATCGCCACGGCGATTTCCACCGTCATTTCAGTCGGCTGTCTGGCGACGCTAATTAAAATCCGTTTCGCTTTCCCGGGCCGTAGGAGCGACCCATGTGTCGCGTTTGCGATCCGGGTCCGTCTCGAGCAGGCTTCGGGTCAGAAGTGCCGTCGCCAAGTTTCAATGCTGCTTTTTTTTTTTTTTTTTTTTTTTATTATTTTTTTTTTTTATTATTATTTTTTTTTTTTTAAAGCACAAATGCGTTTTAAATCTGAAACGATTTTGCTGCCAGGGAAAGTGCAGTAATAAAGAAGATATTGAGCAAATTATATCGATCAACACATTCTCAGGCGAGGTCCACCGACCTTCAGGTCCCCGGATGCCATAATATCCCAAGGCATCGTTCTCCATAACCACTGAGTAATGTCTGTAATATTCAAGCAAGACAACAAACAGCTGCATATTTTATTGAAAGCAACTCGGAGGAAATTTGCATACAGCTTCTGTCCTCCTACTTGAGGCACCTAACTCCCAGCAGCTGTGTCAGAAGGATGGATGGAAGTTCAAGTCCTCAGTGAAGGTTGACCCAACGATACAAAAACACAAATATTCTTTATTATCGTTACCGGAGGTGTTGCCCGAGAAATGGGAGAGCTCTCTTTAGCGCCCAAGTGTGAGGCCAAAGATGGCGTTTTATTTAATGATGAATAAACAGATTTAAGGTGCGTCTTTGTCCTGCGGTCGTGTAGCTTACCTGAGTGAAACTGATAAGGCGTCATTAACAAAGCGATAAACGATCAATTTTAAAAAATCAACGAGAATGTAGAGAACAGAGAAAATATACAATGCGTACAGATCAACAAGAAATGGAATCCAGAGAGAGAGGATATTTCTTTAGGTCTAATAGCAACCTTGAAGACTAAAGAGGAGAATTTTACAGTTAACTAATTCCAGGCCTGGCTGATTGATGCATAAGGGTGAAGAAAGAAACACAATAGGCATTGATTTGTCTCAGTAATTATAGCGTACAGAGAAAGGCTGCCATAGAGAAGCAGTGAGGGGATGAGAGAGTTACCTCTCCTTTAATTCAGTTACTGCATTTACTATCACTGGCAGAGAGCAAAGTAAATCTCACCTGCTTATGGGTGTTCGTGAGACAAACGTGATTTCAGAGATGAAGAGAAAGGTGAGGATGGATCATACCATTAAAGGTGGGGAGGGGGGGGGCGATAAGATCAATAAGGGCGTAGCAAAACGGCGGGCCCGTCTCAGTTAGCCCAGCCGCTGCTCCAGCCTCCCTGCTTGGATTGATTAGTTTTATGTTGCAGTCTGTGTTTGGGGTTTGGGGAACGCCGCCCAGACTGACATGAAATGTCCGTGTGGACTGCAGCCTGGCCCAGTCAAATCCGTTGCTGTGACGCTTTGATGTGTTATGGAAACACACATTGCTTATCAATGTATATAGGTAACACAGAAGATATAGATTTTTTTTGTCATTATTAAAGAAAAGGTTTCATGTTTGACTAAAGAATCCATCTGTCCATTCATCTTCCAACCATTTATCTTGCAGTGTGGAGCAGTGCTGGGCAGTGTGGAGCAGTGCTGGATTCCCCAAGGGCAGACAAAGGAATGTAGGAATACAATATTTGCAAAATTTTGAAATACTTGTACATTAAATAAATAAATATATATCTTACACAGAATGTGGATTACAAAACAGCCAGGGAAAGAGAAAATAGATTTTCTCAGAAGACCACAGTGTTTTTAGCCAGGCCTTACTTAAGAGTGAGTTTCTCCATGAGATGAGATGGAAGTCGGGTTTCAATTTGAATGCTTGTTTTGTTTTTTGGCCTATGATGCGCTTTGGTGAATTAGCCAGCATTCCAAGCATCAGAGCCTTTAAAAGACAAAAAAGAAAATTTTGTTGCAATTTATTATGGAGACAATACTCCCAGCATCGAATTGCATATTTACGTGAGCAGATGTATGAGTTAATGCATCCAGATGACGCAAGCCTGAAAGAGGAGGGCTGAAGTCGATGTCACATGGGTGGCAATCCTATTTGGGGGCGAGCATCTCGTTTTTCATACCCGCAATTTTGAATTTCCTCCTTATGTTGATTGTAAGTGACAATGGTCAAGAGATCAGACTCAATGGCTGGTTCCACCTGATGGCGGAATTCTGCCTGATATGTGCATTTTAAATTGTGCTGGGAATGATAAAATCGATAAAACACAGATGGATTCCTACCTCAAAGGGGGGGTGTTGGGGGGGGGGGGGTGTATCTGCCAGGAGCAACCTAGATACCATGCGGTATACAACCTAATCTGTTTAGCAGAAATGATGTTCAAAATATATATGACGCAGAATTATTACGTAAAATGTGCATCTGGGAGGCCAGGAAGCTGCAGTCACAAATTTCTTGAACCACTCAAGGAGCGGCCCCAGAACCTGGATCTCAGTATGCTTGAGACCTGGGAGAGGGAAGCTCGCTCTGTGGTAGCATGTGATGCCAGGAGGGACATGGAGGAGAACGGTGATGGACACAGATACCCAGCGAAGACAGTAACTTATGTCGCCGCTTCCGACTCGCCGTCCAAAGCGATGAACGGACTCGGGGCATGTTGGGAAATTGCTGCCTGTGGCATGACAAAACTCTCAGGACCAAGTAATAAAACCTCATTCTTGGCCGCCTAATGACTTTCTTGGTGCGTGTGTCTTTTCATTCCGTCACAAATGCTTCTCCCGTCAGCCTCACTGCGTCTGTGTGGTCTGACACAGTTAGCTAAGGCAGTGCTTCTGGAACTGTGGCTCGCAAACCCCCAGGGGCTGGGGTTGCCAAGTAATTCCTAGGGGTCGCCAGATGATTATCTAAATATGCAAAAAAAAAAAAAACTTTGAATTGACTTTTTTTGTTGGTGACTCAAACCTCGACCTAGTGCGTGCTCAACAAATTTGATTCAGCCAATCCCCCCCCCCCCCCCAGCAATTTTTTGTATTGAAAGGGGTCCCAAGACTTGGGAAATGCTTTTTGGGGGATTCTCCAAAAAGACCTTTGACAACCACTGAGCTAAGATGTGAGTTGAAAGACATAAAGCTGTAAAATTACTGGAAAATTAATACGAATTATCAAATGGCTTTTTAGAAATGTCTCTTGTTGTTAATGTAGATATGATGCAGAGACCTGCCGTCTCACTGAATATTTTCTTCTCCTGTTTTTCTAGTCTTCACTAATTATCACCCATCTTCCATAAGTGCATATGCAGTACAGAGTCACACTGAGCATCTTTACAGTCCTAATTATCAGGCACAGTTTTTTCTATATTCATGTAATGAAAGAGGTGTAGTTTCTATATTAATTTACAGGCAGTGATAGTGATTCTAAAGATCTTTGCGGTGTTATTTATTGGTAAGTAATGTCCAAAAAAAAGTATATCCTGTACATACAATAAGCTTTAATGATTACTTCTGTAATGACCATCACCTGCGTTTCACTTCACTTCACACTTCACCTTGTTAGATATACGTTTCCATGGATTCCACATCCCAGTGTTTTTTGTGTTGCTGTGTTAATGTGTGATTTCACTGGTCACCGCTCACTGTATTAAATGACAACAAGATGCAGATGGAAGTACTTAATAACAGCATTATGGGCTATGATATGCAGTATATACTGATGTGAAGATCCCCGTTTTTCCATCTTCTGCCGTAGCCCAGAAATGACATCGCCACAACGGCCTGCTGAATTATGGGAGTTAATTATGGAATCCATAAGTATGGGACAACATCAAAATGTTTTGTAGGGGGTCAATAGCTGGTCCAGATGCCATGTTTGAATTTGCCTAAGGAATAAGCAAGGTGAATTCCGATGCCAGGTGACCAGCGAAAGAAAGCCCAATTGCATTATGGGTATTTTCTGCTCTTATCAAATTACCTTGCTCCTGTGCTCCATACTTGATGATCCTCTTTAACCACACCATCAACGTGCACATCAGGGAGAACATAGTGGCAGATTCTCTAATGACTAGGGAGAAGGCATCTGTGTCACCGGCGATCTGTGTCACCAGGAGCGACTTATCAAACATTAAGTCTTGATTAATGGAGAATGCAGCAGCTTACTGTCTGACCTTGTGTCAAATAAGTATCACCTGAAGTGAGATATCAAGCTTTCAGATTGTGCCATTGTAAAATTTGTGTTATTTACCAAAGTAAGTAAATTACGAACAGCCAAGGTGTTCTGTAAACGAGAGAAGGCAGAAGGGTTAATATGTAAAAGCAAAATAAATGGCTAACTGTTAGTGAGTATAGGGTAGGGTAAATTTAGGGTGAACGTGGCCTCTTGTAATATATTTTAAACTTCATGATTGGTTTGTAAAAGTGGTGACACATCAGCGTGCTGGAATTATTTAATTGAATCATTGTTTGATTACATGGTTCCTATTATTATTGTCAAGACTTTAATTGTCATTTCCCAAATGTCATTGGATCTTTGTCCCCACACTTTACAAAGAGCGTTGACAGCAATAAGCAGAACAACAGCTACTTCAGTCAGCCAAGGTGCACACGTCGCACGAGAAATATATTAACATCAAGCTCAGTCTGACGTCTTAATTGATGGCCATTAAATTGAAGCTGAAAAGGGTGATGGAGAAAAACGTGTCATTGTTAAATAATTAGCCGCAAATTGTAAGTGCACGGTGCGTAAATCATCCGCGCTTTTTACTTATTTCTGGACAGTTCAGGAATTTACCCCTACAGAAAGGACAATACGTACCCTATGGTTTTTTTTTCTCTTCCAAGGGATGTAGGGTGGTCATGGTTTTATCGCCAGTGGCTACACACCTCAACAGGAAATGCGGACAGGTGGTACTTATCCACCGCTTTCCACCTGCTGGTAAATTCTCCTGCACTACATCTGGGTCTTTTTTTCACTCCTGCTGTTGTGTTTTCATTTTCCTCTGGGTTTTGTAACGTTAGTTACGAGGATTAGCACCAATGCCAGTTACTTTCGAGACCCACCTTATATATAATCCGTGCATCTTCCCACTTGACAACTTTTTTCGCTCGTTTGGACTTTCCTCCGTGACTTGAATGGTGCCTTCTCAGCTATCCGGCAGCCTCCGCCGCACGCGCTCTTGATCACGCTGCTGTGGTGAATCCCAGCCTCACTGTCTCACAGACTCGCTGAAGTCTCCGGAATGTACTATATTCATTAAATGTGTAGCTACAAAGAAACATATAAGGAATAATTGTGGATTTAAAAGCTCCACTATGAAATTACAATCCTGCAGAATTAGTTACCCCCTATTGCAAAACATTGAATTGTTTCAGTGATGAGAGTGTTGTACAAGAACAGCTGTCACACTTTGTAAAGTTAATAATAAAGATATAATACCTTTCTCATCCAGTTATTAAATGCAACAGTGTTATGTAATTTTATATAATTTCAACCGGAATCACTTGAAATAAATAAGTGCATTTGTAAATATATTCTTCACATTGTTTTTTTTCTTTTACATTTTTAATCTTTGGCTGAATTAATTACAATAAACTCAAGGTCAACAGCAATCCACAGGTGTTTTGGAAGGTGGCCAAAAGCTTTTTGAGAGGTAATTGCACCATATTTGCTAGACACCAAACAAAATGTGGGCCAGACCTTGGAAATTTTTTTTTTTAAAAAAAACACATTAACTTTAAAGGAAACGATGATAAAATTGTCTGCAGAACAGCAAGGAAACATTTCCACAAACTGCATTCAAAAAGCCAGAGGTGTAGATTTCAGGTCCAGAAAGTACAAATCCAGACCAGGATTTTGTTTCAACCAACCAGTTGAGTCCTCTGTGACATGACTCTTTATGCTCAGCTGGTTGGTTGAAAGTAAATCATGGTCTGGATTTTTACTTTCTGGACCTGAAATTGCCACCTCTGCAATAAGCTCCACCGTTGTCATCTTGCACCCAGGGAAACCCAAAGCAAACAGATCCTAAAACAGTTGAACATTTGCATCAATTAAATTGTGTACAACCAATAATGCCAAATAAAATTTGTTTAATAAATAGTTGCATTCCCTGTTATACAGTACACAGCCAAAACTCCAGCTTACATCGGCCAGACTATTTAAAACAGTTTAGAACACTGTTTCCCAACTCGGTCCTCCGGGACCCACAGACAGTTCACGTTTTTGTGCAGCAGAAGAATGTGGACTGTCTGGCAGGGAGCTGGGAGAAAGCAAAAATGTGGACTGGCAGTGGATTCCCGAGGACCGGACTGGGAAACTCTGGCAAAAACAGAGATTCCCTTTAAGACATGAACAAAACCAGCTATGAGATGGCCTATTAACTTTATTCGAGCTGGAATGGGGCCCCATGCAGAAAGAAAATCTCCTGGCCTAGATGCCGTACCCCCAGAATTACATTTAGTCATGTGGGATTTGGTCTGTCCGTTAATATCGGATTCAATCAATTATGCCTTAGAAAACGAGTCCTTTCACAGAGACCAAAATGTATCGCTAATTATCCTATTACTAAAAAAAGGGAAAGACCTATTTGATTGTGCCACTTACAGACCTTTCAACTTAATTAAGTTTGAAGTCTAACTTCTGCTTTTTTGTTGTTGTCCATGATGTTTGTGGTAGCCCTCTACATTTTTGATGAACAACCTGAACGTAGATTTTAGTACAGCCCAAGACCACACTCCTCTGCAGCAGGACAATTGTGTCCGCTGTGGTTCACTTTAAATCGGGTGAAATTATGGCCCAGTGTGTTTCAGTGCTGTTTTACTCCGCACTTTATTCACACTTAATCTTTTCCCACCTTCTCTCTGTCATTCAGCCTCTGTGATTTAAAATATTCAAGGAGCACAAGGTAAAGAATGCGAAAGCCTGACTTTAAATTGAACCATTTTACTCATCTTTTGCCAGTTTTTATTAATAACATTATTCAGTGTCATCCCAGCTGATTTTACTGGAAAAGTTGGTTAGAAATAAAGTAAAAATCAACTAAAAAACAAAATATTACAGTGCCTTTATGAGAAATATATCTTTACTTGAATTTGACAAAGAGGTTTTCTGTTTAAAGGGCCTCGGTAAGAAAATAAACTCAAACAAATCTTAACCATCTTGATGATATTTTTTCTGATCATACAAATTCTCCGTTGCTCTTTTCCTTACAGTAGTCGGCGCTGTTATTGTCTAGGTTTGTTCCTTTTGATCTGCAAATTAGCAAACGCACGGCACAGACGATGCCTCCAGATTCAGCTCCAGATCATTTTTAGTCTCTATTCTCTGGTGAAATTATAGCTCTAGTTACAAGCTGCCTCTAATGAGGACGTGGCAAGGTGACCATCGCCAGTGGGCTGATCGACCCTGGTGACACATCTAAGCCCAACGAAGGCCAACTTCAGACCAGGTACCCCAGAAGCAGAGCATCTAAATGAATGCACATGCCGCCCGCCCCCCTGCTCAGCCCCTCCCCCTCCATCCTGCCTCCCTCACCCCTCCCACCGACTTGCTTAGAGGGCGTCATCAGCATCTGGCGTCTTTGCATAATGCGCGAGGTGTTTGGAAGGGGGTCGGCTCTTGGATATTACAAATTGCTTCATGACCTTGTAATTAACTGAAGAAGGCAGTACGACAGACGCAGTAATGAAGCTCCGTGGCCAAAAATTTATACAGAGCGCAAAATTACCATTTACAGGGCTATGATGCTGTGTAATATGTAGCTAAGCTGAGCCAACGTGGGGGGAGATTAACGATGAGGAAGTTCAGTGACACCCCGCAATATATACATATACATATATTCCCGAAATTAACCGTAAAACAAGTAAAGTCGCAAAACAAGTAGGCAAATGTTAATCTCACTTGCGTTTTTTTCCTTTCTATATTATGAGGCATGTACTTAAGTTAGGGTCAAAATAATTCACGGTTTGGAGTGCATTAACCCACTTATACCACTGTTATACATTTGGCTTACGTTTGTACCTAAAGACGTGATTTTGACATTTTTGACATTTATGTGCCGACAAAACATTTATGAGTAGCCCTATTTTCTACCGCGAATGATTAAACGTTTCCGTTTAGTTTCCATTAATTTTAAATTGTGTTATAGCTACGGTATTTTAAGTAGCATTAGTTAGAATTAATGATTATAGCAGCGCGTCGATTCACTGCTGTGATTCGCCTGACTGGCACTAGGTCTGCGGTCATAGGAAATGAGTCGACGGCCTTCTGACCAATCAGAATCGAGAATTCAGGAGCGCCATAGTATTCATGTACACCCTCACGAACCCTCACAGATCCTGAAAGACAGGAAGACACCATCATCGACATCACGAAACGAATACAGCCAACGCGGAGGCCCCGAGAATAGGTGTCCCCACGTAAACGTAAAGCAAAAAGCGCCATTGGCGAGTGATCCTGGAGCATCATCATCCTCCATGAAAGGGCACCACAGCAAGTCGCGGTCGCAGGAGCCGCGCTCGGCGGAGAGGAGCCCGGCACCGCTTCGGGGCAGAGTTTCGGTTTTCCTGGGGATGCTGGGAAACGTAGGCAGCTATGTCAAAAAGAAAGGCAGGCGGCGGAATGAAACAGCCGACACTACAGGTGGGAAGGTCGCGGTTTTCCAGCCACGCGGGGACTGCTTTGAAACACCCAGGCGTCTCCTAATAGTCCACAGCCTCCCACCCCCAAAAAGAGATGATTCAGACTTTGAAAAAGATTTCTTCTTCAGCTGTGTCTGCAATTTTAATTGCTCTTCCATAGCTTGCCGCTGGCCCCGCTCTATCTATCCCAGCATTCCCTGCCATTATCTAGCCTTCAAAGGAGAACTCAAACACTTAATTTTAATGCTTTAAAGTAACCCCATCTCTGAATACAGAGCGCACTTGCATACAGCTCCTTTATTTCAGAGCAAGACAGATTTATTGTAAGACTTTATTGTAAGCTCTTTTTCCGACGACGATTCAGGTAATTGAATATAAGACCACTTACTCAAAAGTATTTCAAAAGTTAAAGGAGCGGGAACCATTCATTATAATTATCAGAATGCAGTATGGATTATTTTTATACTCCACAGTCAAGAGGAGGTATATGTTCAAAATTATGCTCACTTTTTAAAGCCTCATTGAGTCTAATGAGTTTCACACATATTTAGAGGAAATGACTTCAATATATGACGTGAGGTTTGCTCCACGCAACAGATCTTATTTACAAACAAAATAAGACATGGGTATGGTATGGGTATGGGGGAAAATATTACATTGCCAAACTTTTAAGTGTGTTAGTAATAAAGGTTTTATTTAAAAACGTATTTTTCTTTGAAAAAAATGCAGTGCTGAAAAAATTATATGCTTTCCTTGGACGTGTGAGTCCAGGCCATATCACACGTCGCATGAACGCCTGGCGTGTTACATAAGGCAGCAAAGGACGTAATGAGAGATGGGTGCGTTCCCTCACTCCCCCCTGACCCCCCACCTTGGTTCCTGGGCTGTCACTGCACCTTCTTTACCTGGGCTGTCACTGCACCTTCTTTACCTGGGCTGTCACTGCACCTTCTTTACCTGGGCTGTCACTGCACCTTCTTTACCTG
>JAABNX020000122.1:620188-642585 GCA_015163995.2 Mormyrus lacerda | reverse complement strand
GTGCGGGGGGGCGGTGCGGGGGGGCGGTGCGGGGGTGGATGGCGCTGGCACTGGTTTAAGAGGCCCCACTTATCTGAATGGTGTCAATTTTGGTTCAGCGACTGCACATCATTGGGAAGGGTGGCACCCATCATAGGCGGTGAGGGAGGGGGCAAGGCCACCCCATCCCAGATGTGCTTTCAGTGCCGCCAGTCTGCAGGCATGTGAGTATGTGTCAAGTCTGCCGAGACATAAAGCTTGCAGGAAGCCCCCCCAGCGGCATGACGTGCTGTCCTGGGCGCTTCTCACACCGGCTCACTCAGGCTGCTGGAACGCTCCTCCCGCTTAGAAGATGACGGCCTCACATTTGACATCTGTTTTTAAAAAAGATTCCTTATCCCCTCTACAGTATCCTCTTCATCTTCCAGCGGCACCCCAAAAACTCCACAACCCTCCCCCCCCCCCCGCTTTTCTCTCTGAAAGCCCCTTCCTCAGGGACTCTAATTACAGGGGGGCTTTGGCATAGTGTGGATTAATCAGAATCATTAAATTCAATCCAGTTTCTGGGATCGGCTGTGTCTCAGCCGGGGTGTGAAATCAGAAATCCTCTGACCGCAGACCCAGGACGTCAGGGGTGGGCAGCATAGAGGGACGGCCTGGAAAATAACCCATTGATAGTAATGCGATAAGACAGACGTGCAGAACTCTCGCATCCATTCGAGCCATGCCCCCCCCCTTCCCCCCCCTTCCGTCTCACAATCATCCTTTTTCTCGTCTCTCGTTCTCATTTCACCACCTCTACCAATAACCCCCCCTCTCGCCTCTCTCGACACCCCCACCCCCTGACAAAACACTCCCGTCCGCTGCCGACACTCCAACCCCAGGTCAGGTGACTGGGGGGGGGGGGGGGGTGACCTTTTCACCAGCTCCCTTTATTAAACAAGCTGACATTCAAACCCGCAGCCCTGAGGACGCAGGCAGCCCTCACCGAAGTGGACAGCCCCCGTCGGCGGTGAGCCCGTGTCATTCACTGGCCAAATCCAGCCGGCCTGGGGTCTGGTCTGAGGGGTGGTGCGTGGGGGTTAGGCCTTCGCGCTTGTGAGCAGAAGATCACTGGGTCGAGCCTCGGCAGAATAGACACATGTCTGTCGGGCCCTTGAGCAAGGCCCTTAACCCCTTAAAATGCTCCAAGGGCCCCAGATTAATAGCCTGACCCTGTGCACCAAGCTTCACACTCAGTTGTATATATATATACATATGTGCCTATGTATGTTGCAACAGGAGCATGATGGGATATGTGAAAAGTAGCACTGGAATATGCCTGTACTTGTGCAAATGGGAAATACAGGATCTTTTGATTTCCTTTGAAGTCTAGGCTGATACAGGCTCTGTCCTTGACACCTAACGCAGCTGGTCAACCACAGATACACAGTTTTCATGTAGCAAATATCAAGCAGAAAGTGCAAAAAGACCAAAAACAAACATGGCCTCTAAGTACCCACACAGAATAGCATGTATTTCATGATGACTGTGGAGTGCTATAATTGCAATGCCTGGTTCAATGATCCAGCAGCATTCTGGATCCGCTTGTAGATTCCCATCCACGTTACATCATCTCATTTTCATTGTACCTTACTTATTTCAATCCACTGTTTTATTTGCTGTTTTACTCAGTGTTTTTTCAAGTTTGCCCACCCTTATGTTTGTGTGACGAATCTGTAGTCGCAGATATCATGAGTAGTTTGAAGAACTCAAGAAGATCTCTTGAAGGCCTAAGGAAGGCATGATTAGTGTTTAAATGTACATATTCCTTCAGGAAATTCTGGTAATTTAGTATTTTAAGTGACTCGCAGTTCACAGGGCAGCACCTTCAAGTGACATGTCACCGGTGACACTTGCTGTTCGGCCGTCCTCAGCGACCTTCGTGCTCTCCAACCCCCCTCCCCCGTCAAAGCCTCCCTGTCTGGGCCCCAGCATGTCGTGTCCCCGCTTGTCAGGCCGTCACACAGAGCCGTACGGATGAGACAGACCCAGCCTGAAGAAAACGCCCTGCGATTGACAGGAGGGATTAAGGTAACCCCCCTGCGCTCCGTCGGCCTGCCGCGCTCAGAGGCCGAGTGGCATTATAGCTGGGAATCGAGTCAAAACATACAGAGGGACAAGAAAAGAAGAGCCGGAAAGGAGAAAGAGGACACCTCCTCTATCGCTTTCAGTGAAGGAGGCGCACCGCTACCATGTCAGAACCATGAAGGAGGGAAAGGTGGAGAAAGAGCAAGAACAGCTACAAGCAGCGTAACAGTGCGCTCTTATCAGCTGTCGGCATATTAGGGGAGAACGCCAGGACCGAGACTCGCAGAGTAACTGGACAACGGACCAAAAACAGGTTGCATTCTGGTGAGAGGTGTATCCTTCACATATACCCAGCTGGAGCCAGGACTGCAGTCTTATTCAGTCGTTCATAGGGTGACCACCTAACCTATGTGAGGGAGGACAGGATCTGTAATCTACCATTCCAAATAAAAGGACCTGGCTTTCACTTTAGTACCAAGATGTTGCTGTGTGCTGATTGGTCAGTCTCCTATAATCACGCATGTGTCACTAATGTTAATGTGAAACAGCTGGATGTGTCCTTCAGTCAAGGAAACAAACCAGTCAAAGCACAAGAGGAATTGAACTATTTAGCTGAGGACAGGAGCCTTTCAGTTTGAAAGTAGTTCGGAAAACCTGAAGTGACTCAAAGTGTCCTCCCTGACATAGATTAGGTGGTCACCCTAATCGTTCATTATTTACATTTATTTTATAGACGCTTTTATCCAAAGTGACGTACATTTTTTGCGAAAGCAGAGTCACACCATTCCAGTAGCCAGAGCGGAAAAAGACCTACCTCAAAAGGCCTATCTCAAAAGGATTACCTCAGCTTTATCTTAATTGCGTAGCTGCCAATTTTTTTCACCAAGGGGCTTGTTTTGTACACAGAATGCAACGTGCTAATATCAATCAGTGCATTCACCTGTCAGCAAACTGCAGGCTGCGGGCAAAAATGCCCAAGAATGTTACATCAAACTGCATCAAAGAGGTCGAATGAAATTGGGCAGGCTGCACTCCGCTACTGCCACTCCAGCTGAGTTGCCAGGCCTCCTGGCACCGAAAAGCAGTGCAGAGGCGATCAAAGCATGTGTCCCTGAGAGAGGGGCTTGGGGGTGGAGACATGAAGCTAACAACCAATGAAACGCTCTGTAGTCACCAGTTTCCCTCTCTTCACTCAACGCTGTCGCAGCTCACCAAAGTACATATGAAACACTTAGCCACCGGACACTAGGCATCACCACGTCGCTATTAAGTCCTCGTTCTAAATGGTACACAAAGGACAGATGTCTGAGCACTCAGCACAGCCTAAATGACTACTATCGAGCGCAACATCGGCTCACCATGCCTACGATGCACGTAAATTTAACAGCGAATTTCCAAAACTCACTCAGTCAACAGGATACCTTTTCGAGAAAACCGCCGTAGACATTTGGAAGAGAGTTTTGGAAATTTAACAAAAGTTCTTCGATGGATTATATGAGGGCTGAATAAGTTTTGCTTCCCAGCACTGTAACATATGATAAGGAAGCCTGACTTTAGGTCACATCTCAAGCACAACAAGAAATGGACTGACTTTTGGAAATTTACACTCTTCAAAAACTGAATGACATGTATGGGTAAACTCTACATTCTGATCCCCGGTACATCAAAGAGAAAATCCTACATATCTCATACACACAGCAGGCCAGGCCATAACAGGTCCATTAATTTCACAAGCACGATAAGGAGCCTGAAAGCATGTTCAAGGATAAGGGTTGCCCCGTCAAAGAGGCCCAGCAAGCCCTGTCCTGCCCCAGCCAGTCCCACCACCACCTGGTGCAGATACACTCATCACCGGCTAGCGAGATACAAGGCCTGCTTGTAAAGAAGCCCTACGCAGTCCCTCTCAGAGGACTCATCAAGATAAATATCGCTCACCTGTCTTAGCCGGCAGGACAGCCGTCGACCTTGGACACGTCGGCCCCTTGCAGCCGAGATTGGGCCGGGCTTTGGAGCTCTGCGCGCTCCAACAAATGCTCCCGGACATCACCGGGACGACCGGCCCAGAGGTTAAAATATGAGGAAGCAGATAAAGCAGGAAGCGATGGCTAATTCGGGCATCATGGGAAAGCAGTCAATCTCTCTGTGTAAACACTTAATTAGATTCAATTTACACTTGCTCTTAGTTCACCCAAGCAGGAAAGAAAATCCAGATTGATCATGAAGACATGAAATACTGATCCCTGCCTGCTCCACTTTTCAGTGCAATCCAATAGCCTAAATCCATTAACTATTAGGGGTCTGTAATGGAGGAGAACACTGTGGCTTTAGGGGCAACAGAAGAGATACCCGCATACTTTGATACTGGTGGCTGTTATCTTCGCGGATCTGTCAGCGCTTGCAGACGGATTATGGGTTCTTGGCCCATCTCTGACACCGAGAACCTGCAAGGCGACAGAGTCCCATTCTGTGTCCGACAATAACGCTAAGCATGTGCTAATTTGTTGATTGTAGGAAAGCTAAGCGACTGGCACAAGCGACCAGCCTGTGTGGTGATAGAGCGTTCAGTTGCTCGGGCCCTTGGCGTGACACGTGGCTCGGTGACTTTGGTGACTTTTTCTCTGCATTCCTGCTCCAAAAAGGATTAGACAAACATCCCCCAGTTCATTTCCAAACATTACTGCTCCAAATCAAAGCAGTTTAATGGTTTGATAAAGCATAAAGTAACAACATTTCCAACTACATCTCTTTCTAGACCCAAGTCTTTTTGCTGCAGAAGAAATCTTGTAAAAACAGTTTCATAATTCCAGATAAGACCTCCCCTCCCCCCCCAGTAGCGAATTCTGCTTCAGCAGTCATGTGGGCTGCGTGACGGGCTTTGTGAAACTGGGGACCAAGCAGGTGGCAATTGAGGCCCAGGACGTGTGACCAAGGCAGAACTCCCAGGTGAGGAACTACCCTTGGTCGCCTAAGAGTAAACACTCTCCGTTTAAGGACAGGAAGTTTTCATTTAGCGCACAGAATTTGCGTAAGTGTAAGGCTTGAAAAGGCTTATTTGGAGGCACAATGTTAGCGACGCCTAATGAGCTTTGAGTGTGTCTTTTAGTTTCATATCTTTACATCTTTGCATTTGTCGCAGATTTAATCTCAACCTTGATTTAAATGTACAGGCAGAATAAGAAAAGACAATCGGTTCTGATTTACTCTGCCACTCACACAGATACATCACATGTCTGCTGTTATCCAATCACACTTCAAGTTGCATATTTTATGAGATGTAATTAAACATACATACATATATATATATGTGTGTGTGTATGTATATGTAGTATTTCTGCTGTTTTTGTCAGCAGCTATGACCTGATATCTAGTATTTCTTGTAAGAATGTCGAAAGTGATTTTCTGCTCTCCTGGTCTTTTTCTGTGCGCTGACTCCTGAGGGTCACAGAGAAAACCAACAGGTGAGTTAATAAAAATATCCCAGGCAGGCGACACATATCACGGCAAAATGTGGACCTTTGCACCAACACATTGTGTAAATGATATATATTTTAGTGTTTTCACATGCGTTACACCTGCTGATGAGGATTAAACTGTAACTGCGTGTTCAACAGCATAGAGGGGGGCTGGAAGAGAATTGGACTTTGACTTCAGACAGGCGGCAGTAAAGGGCCACTCCTGTTCTACCTGCAGGGGGCAGTAAACAGCACGAATGGGAACAAGTCAATCCTTGGCAAGTCTGAGTAAAGTCTTGAGTCAAAACCCTGCAAGTCTTGTACCCTCTAGTCTAAATCAAGTCCACAATTTTCCATCATTTTTGTGGTCATCAAATTTGTGACTCCATTTCAAGTCAAGTTGTGAATCATGTAACTCGAGATCCTACCTTTGTAATTCAGCCAAATGAAAATGCAGAGGAGAATTAATATACATTGAAATTATAAAATTAACGTAATAGTATCCAGAGGGGAGACTATAGCCTCATCTCGAGTCAGCGTCCAAGTTGAGCCCAAGTCTTTCCATCAGTTTTGCAGAGTTGAGTCACAAGTCATCAAATTCATGACTTGAATCCACAAGTCAACGACTCAAGTCCCCACCTCTGGTAAACGGCCCCTCCCATACTGCCTGCAGAGGGCAGTAGATGGGGCACCTCTCGTTCTGCATAAAGGTGGCAGTAGACAGCCCCTCCCATTCTGCCTGCAGGGGCCAGTAAACAACCTACCCCCCCCCCCCATTCATGCATGGGACCTTCAACAAATCCGCTGTGTCCACACACCTGCTCTCTCATTGGACAGGAGTGTGACAGAGCCCTGCCCAGTGCCCCCGTTTTGCAGGCGCCATCAGTACTCATCCAGCATGCTCATCTACGTCTGCTCATCCTGCAGGGGGAAAGACATCTCAACACATCCAGCTGCATTTCAGAGCTTGACTGCTGGAGACGCGACCGGTTCTATAAAAATATCCACAGGTCGCCTGTGCAGGTCAGGCTAAATCAGGCTAAAAATCTCATTGCTGGCAATCTGACCCCCGGTAGGTGAACTTCCGCAGATTCCAGCATGCAATGTCCATGAGTTTTCCCATAGCGCTGAGATTCACCACTTAGGAAGCAGCAGACAGATCCTGGGCTGCTTTGCCACACCTTTTGTGATGCCGGTTCAACGAGAGTGACCCTTCCTGTCTGAGGAACAGGCATGACTGGTGGCACTCGAGCAGGCTGACGCGGCCTCACATCGATTACCGATGAGCACACCAGACTTTTCTGGACGGGGGGGTGGAGGGGGGTATTCTGATTATTCTTTTAGATGGACGTGCAAATCTCCTGCGTGATTGTTTTCTGTGGGGCCGACCCAACAAAGGTGCTCAGTCATGTGAAACTTAATCCGGAGCCCTGGAGAAAAGAAAATGACCTTTGACCCCCCTCACCCTCTCAAGACATGGGGGCAGTCAGGAGTGTTTGCAGAGAGGCCACGTCCCTCAAGGCGAAGTCTGCGTGTGTGTGCATATGTGCACATTCCCGAACTGTGTCGAAATATGTGCTTCTGCTACAGGTGCGTGAACGCGGGCATGTTCTCACACGTGTGTGCATGTGCGCACGCGTGTGTCCGAGCCTGTCAACACCGGGTAGTCTTTCCGAAAAACAATGAGAGCGCCAGACATAACACAGACTAGGTTCCGAATAGCCACCCCGCCCCCACCTCATAAGTGTCCCAAAAAAGAGCTGCAGCTTAGCCTTACACTTCCTCTACGAATTTACCGGGGCCCTCCCCACTGCTGAAGCTGTGATTACCCTTTGCAGACTTTTAGCGCCCCTATGTTTGGGGTGGTGGATGTGGGGCTTTCATCGGGCTCCGTCGTGGGGACCATCCGTAAGCCTGGGTCTTGCTGAAAACAACAGAACTATCCCAAATCGGAACAGAGGGACCGGCCCGTTCCCCCAAAGAATGGTAGCCACTGAAGAGTACCGCTTTAACGAGGAAAGAGGGAAATTTCCGTTATGGAAGCATATCGGTCCGGTTCAAGGAGCGCCGTCCTCTCTGAGCCCGTAAAACGGCAGTTCTGCCGTTCATCTCGAGAACAGAGTGTAAATTCCGGCCTGATCACGGTGACCGGAGGCATTCCGGGCAGAGGAGGGCTGGATTCAGAGCCTTCCGGCGTGGATCTGACTCAGCTAGGGGCGACAGACGGATGGTCAGATGATCCACGGAAGGTGTTTGTGACACGTGGCGCTCTCGGCCGCCAGGGGAGCGGTGCGGCTGCCAAAGCGCTGGCCGACCTGCATCTCCATCCCCGTTTCACAGCTAGTTGGCCCCAGTCTCACGTCAGCCTGCCAGTCCACCACTTTCCTATAATAGCTCCACACACCTCCAGCTTCCTTTCATAACCGGCATGAAAATCGAAATCTTCACCATCCTTAAGAAAAATCTGACTCCGCTATCTGATCTGATTGCATTAGTTCGCAGACATGAAACACGTTAAAATCGGAAGATCTGGTATTTAGAGCATCACTGTCTCATTCCCACGTTAAACAACGGCTTTAAATGTAGTATGTATTATTAATAGCTTTTCATCCGCCTTCTTTGCGCTCCATGTTATTTATTCAATAAGCTACACCTTAAAGCGTTAAAATTACAGGTGTTACTCGGCTGTTGATTAAAACAGGGAGACGGAGGGAGAGAATAGGCAGCTCTGTCATCACACACCCTGCATTGCCATCTCGCTTTTGCAATATAATGGTTTCCCACATCTGAACACAAAGTTTGAAGAAAGAGTTAGGGCCCCTTCTTCGTCTCGGGACGGCGAGAGGGCTCGCTGGCCTTTGAACTCTAAACCGGAGCTGACCCCTGCCCCCAGAGCCCCCCCCCCTTCGGGGCCACACCACTCTCAGAGCAGAGGAGGAGGGGAAGCCTGCTTTATCTTGCCTGTCTACACCTTGCATTCCAGACTCCTCATCTATCTACGGACTTTAACCTCCCTGGTGGGGGCCGCGGACAAGGCCGGTGCAGGGAGGTGAGCACTGGGATTTACAATACACTCGCACGGATGACCGGACAAGGCCAGAGGCCCAGATAAGGCGCTGAACTTCCACCCCCTTCACTGACGACTCGGATTAAGTTGAGGAAGCTGGCCGGGTACGCAGAACCCACACCAATCAGCCAATCGTCTACGAGCGCAGCGACCTGGCAGCCGTTCAGCAGAAAACCTTCAGAATTGATTGGACTATTGATTTATATCCCCTACACTTAGCTGTTTCGTGTTCATTAAGTGTATATTTGAATTTATTACACCTCACTTGACCTAACTGTCAGTCTCTGCTATAAAAATGGATGAGCAGAAGAAGGAGTTGAAATTAATTTAAATACCCCAGCCGCTTCAGAGTAAAACCAGCCTTTTAAGGTAATCTGATAATGTTTTTAATGTTATGTTTCAAGGCAGAATGCAGGAGTTTTTCTGATTCGATCGTAAGCAAACTTAGGTTTGGAGGAGAATGGGAGACTTTATTCTTGTAAGAAATAGAAGCAGAAATGTTCTGAGGGCAGAATGGAAAATGATTGGCTCCGAGAGGTAACCAATCAGATTGTAGAGGTGGTGGGTCCAAACAACTAGAGGAGGTGAGACCAAGACATCTGATTGGTTAAACCTGCCTCCTCTACAATCTGATTGGTTCGGAGAGATAACCAATCATGTTTCGTTTTGCCCTCAGAATTTTTATTTTTTATTTTTATTTATTTTTTTTGTGTAAGTAAGACTCCCATGAGCATAATACAAGGCAGTGTAATTGGGCTTAATGTGACTGATTTCGGTCAAGGCTTTGAAAGTGCCTGGAAGAATCGGTGTGTGGGTTGTCGTGGAGAAAGGCCATCACAAATTACGTCCAGGCAAACATATGAGCGATTAAGACAGGAGCTGAATACTGGAAGCATAATTTCAGACAAATATTTTGGGCTGCTTCTTCAACTTCACACCGCCAGGGTTACACTTGTCTCCCCCTCCCACAGACGCTTGACGGCCATATTTCCTTACGGTGTAGGTGTTACCTGACAGCGACACCACAATGTGCCGAAATTACCTTCAGGAGAGCTTTTCGACGTTCATTTTTGTCATAATTCCCCACGGGCAATCTCGGGAAAGACATCTTCAGCGCTTCCCATGCTTCTGTACCCTCAGGTCCACCTGGCCACCAAGCTAAGACGGCAGTGGACAGTGTCATGTGACTTCTATCGATGAACTGCATCAGAAGTGTTGGCAAGGGGCGGGGGTCAGTGATGATTTATCCGACACTCAACAAGAATGCAACAGTGAGTCAGCCTGGGCTGTGACAAAGTCCCGTTTCAGACACAAACTGACCCACGCAAACCCCACCAAGAAACGACATCTGACTGTGGATCACAGGAAACTGTCACTGGAAGGCTGGCCGAGACTCCATGACGGGCAGAAGCGGCCATCTTGGGAGCTGAGCAGGTGATCTTCCAGTGTGGGCTGGAGAAAGACCTTCTGGACCTCCTGAACATCCATTTCTCCAGCAGTAACAACTAAGGCCAACCACAGTAAGTAATATGGGAAACCTTCACAGACCAGGCCCGTGCAAACATTACTTACAATTTAAAAAAAAGTCTAATAAAAAGAAAATTATTATTATTTCAGTTTCCCCAGGTCATTGAACATCACTTAACGACAGACAGGGGAGACCCGGAGTTGACAGGCCTAGTGGCCTGTGGTTTCAGTCATTTTTTTAATAATCCTGGAAAGTGTTTTCTGTTTTATATGAATCTTTTCCTTGTGCCCAGAGAAACCAAAAATGAGCCTCAGCGGTTTTATAATGTTTCTGGTTTATCAAAGCGAAACAAGTGTCACTTTTTTCATTTGATTCGTTGGCTGCGTTCTGGTAGCTCTGGTTCGGGGCTTTTACTGCGGCCGTGGGGAATCGCACGCGAGCCGCCATTGTGTAGGAACAAGAGGGACCATGAGGGTAAGATCTTTTTTTTTTTCCACTTGGTGAGAAAGACATCCCAGTCTCACTGTGTGTGTGTGTGCTTGAATGTGTGTGTGCGTGCGTGCGTGTGCACATGTGTGTGCTTGAATGTGTGTGTGCACATGTGCGTGCTTGTGTGTGCACTTGCTGCTCACAACACGGCCTCATTAACACAAGTGCCTTCCTTTGGAGTGGAAAGCTATGTCTGCAACGGACTCAGCCAGAACATCCTAAGAACAATACAAGCAAATCAAAGAGTATAAATGGAAATATACAACATTCTTGCAGGCTGAACTTTAATGCAGCGATTGTAAAGCTGTTTTTGAATCACTGATATTTAATTGATAATGATATTTTGCGAGGAGAGCGCTAACAGGAAGTAGCAGAGGGCAGATTCCCATGACGGGACGTGTAGGAAAGGTGGTTCCACTGGGCCACTGGCAGTGGGGGGGGGACTCTTCCCTGTAACATGACACGGGGATTTTGACAGAGAGTGGTGTCACATGACCTGCCCGCTCCAGCCAAAACAAACCTGCAGCCACACAGGCCGAGGCGGGGGAGGGGGGGGTACAGCTGAGTCTGGGGCAGCAGGAGGGAGGGTGAGTGCAGACAAAACTCTGTGGACGAAAAAACACAGGCAGAGAGGAAGCGGAGACGATGAAATCGTCGCCATGGCCTGGGTGGATTGGATCCCTTTATGGCGAAAAGGGGGGGCGGGGGGGGGGGGTCAAGTGTGCACGTGTAATATGGCTGATGGACCGATAAGGGGGGGTACTCCTCCCCTCTCACCACCAGCCGCTCACCCTGTCACAGCACACAAGAAATCTCCAACGCAAATGTACTTCCATTTTTTTTATTATTTCTTTTCATTAAAGGACAAAATGGGTGTGTAAACAGGATAATGCAGACAACTGTCCAGACAGAGACAGCGGTATCTCCAATAGAACGAAAAAAAGGTAGGTTTCCAATATTCAGAGGCATTCTTAAACCAAAACCCCCAAAAAAAACCTACAACTGAGACAATCAAAACAAAAAAAAATATCAATTTCTGTGCCGCTGTTTTGAACAGTGCACACACATAATAATAAATAGTGACTCCCATTGTAAAAGATAAAGTTCAAGTTCAGTTTACAACAAACAGCTCTCAATACAGGAATACAAAAGGCGGATAACAAAATATTCTGCATTGCCATTTACAAAAAAAGTATCAACTCAAGCGGGCTTATCCGTCAATTTTTATTTCTGCGTTTTTTTTTTTTCAAATATGCTTTGCATATGAAAAAAATTTCTTCCCAATCTAAATATAAAGCACCATTTAGTTTTTGGCAATGAAAAAAAAAGAAAGGAAAAGCCTGCAAAACGTTTTTTTTTTTTTTAAAACACTATTTACTCAATTATTTACTTATTGATTTATTCAGTTCGGATTTACTGCATATGACATTAAATTCCTTTAAGATGCTGGAATGTAGTCGGCGAGGGAAGTGAAGAGACAGAAAGCACACTACAGGACGAGCCAACATCAGCTTGCATCACTGCGTACAGAATGTCAAAGGAATAATAGAAAAGAAAATGTTCTGTACAGCCACTGCTTCAACAATATATTGGACATGAGGAAAAGGACCGTCCGACAGGACCATCGCATGGCCTCTCGGCTGTACAAAGCCACAGATTTTTGTTTTCCGTTTTCAGTTTTTCTAAACATACAAATAATTTGCACTATATTATCCTGCCAAATTAAAAAAATAGACCGTGGCAGCTTGGTTTTTTTTTCCCACTACCGAAAAAAAGGTACGTCGATACCTTTTTAAGAGAACAAGCAACAGATAAAAATACAGGTCTCGATATAAATACTATAGTCCCTACACTAGGTGAACATTTAATTCAAATACCATTCTAGAAATACAGAAAAAAGTAGACCGTAAATGTGTTTTAGCATAGGAATTGACGTGTGTGCATTTTCCTATATTTAAGTACTCTCTATACATTTATATATAATCTTAAACCTTTCCCAAATGCATGTTTTGTTTGACCTGAAGAGCTGCGAATAGGCAAGGCAAAACAAAATATTTTCACTATATACATATATAGTGATTGATCGAGTTCACCAAGACAAAATGGAGAGAAGCAAAACCCAAAAACAATAAACACTTAAATACAGTTTCCCCCTAATTATAATGAAGTGTTACAAAAAAGGTTGTCGTAATATTTATTTTTATTTCAGTTTTTTTGTATTTTTTTGAATTTTTGTTTGATTTTTTAAATCTTTTTTTTTTCTTTTCTTTTCTTTTTTTTTTTTTTACAAAAAAATCCTTGCTGTGCAAGCAGCAAGTCTGCAACACTCGTTCTCTAAGCAGGAAATGTACCCGGTCACCACACTGTTACCCGCAGCCCGGTCCTCTGGAGGAGGAGAACGGTTGGCAGCAGACCCTCTCAGCCTGCTGCGTCCAACAATGAGCAACGACGCCGCACATCACCGCCAGAACTGCAGCCGGTTTTCCCTTGAGCGTAATACCTGTAAACTGGGGGAAATTCAAACAGTGCACCTCACTTCCTCCTACAGATGAGCCGTCTTTACTTTTATACTCGACCGCTGTACCTCTGATTCGGAAACAGGTACAGAGTCTGTGGCAGAGTGACAAGTGCTATACTCAACACCAGGCGGGGGCCAACGCCGTGTGACAACGGAGTCTCTCACGTCAACACAAATAGCATGCGATGGACGAGCATTTAAAAAAAAAATAATAATATATATATGCTCTCTTTGCCTGTCGTCCTCTAGCTTGGGGGTGGGGGCTTTTCGAGAGTTAAAGGAAGGAGACAATTATAGGGCAATAGTTATCACTGACTGGGACGTGGAAAGTTTGTTGTGCTCCTGCGAAAAGGCAAGCCACAGATGAGCACGCCCCCCCCCCTCACCCACACACACAAACAAACACACACACACACCTCCTCTAATCTCTGAATCCCACCCCCCACCACTATTTTTCAGCATTAAAATGCCCACAGATTCCAGGTGCTCTTGTCATTAATACTGAAGATCCAACCAACAACATCAGAGATTTGTTCTACTTATACATATATATTAAAAAAAACAGTGACAAAGTTCTTAAAAATCATTAAAAAAAATAGTTACAAGAGCTTATGATTTACAAGTGGATTCACTGTACCGCTGTGTACAGTACCGGAAAGTCAAACAAAAAAGTTTTTAAAACCCCATTCAATACAGTATGTACCATGCCAGTAAACAGAGTCAGCATTTAAAGAATACACAATTAATAGGTAGCTAAAAGATGATTAACTGGAAATGTGTCTTGCCTTTGTCATCACTTTTTTAAAAATTCTGTCAGAGTCAACTGTATCAGGTACACTTGATGCAAGGACCTTACTTTTGGGGCTGACGGACCCCCTTCTCCAGTAACCAGCTGAGATCCCGGGCTTATAGCAACAAGGAATAGTAGAAGGATTAGCAAGCGTAGCTTCAAAACAATCCAAGGCACTCTTTTTTAATTTTTTCATCTAATGATAGTACAAATTGAATCAGATGACTTCTGTCGCTGTATGAAATTTATGGCTGCCACTGTTTAGCACTAAACCCAATTCGAACACTTTAACCCAACATGGACAGAAACCTTTTACAAAGATCAGTTTAACTGCGACTGTGAGCCTGTCCAGGGGGTTAGACTCCGCCTCCGTCCACCCGCCCTCCACACCGTGACCCAGAGCTGTACATGATATGTATCACAGAATGTATGCAGCACGGTCTTGAATCATTCCTC
Organism: Mormyrus lacerda; assembly: GCA_015163995.2. Classification (NCBI taxonomy): domain Eukaryota; kingdom Metazoa; phylum Chordata; class Actinopteri; order Osteoglossiformes; family Mormyridae; genus Mormyrus; species Mormyrus lacerda. The sequence goes on along the minus strand of JAABNX020000122.1, from coordinate 628,296 downwards.
TCAAAACAGAAACTAGAAACAGCAACACATTTACTCAACGACTAACCGATCGAGGACGACTTCTCAAAAGTAGCCAAAACATGCTGTCTAAATATATTTAAAAAAAAAAAACAAAAAGAAAAGAAAAAGTACACAACAGGTAAATTATTGCACAAGAGAAAGGCTCAAATTTGCGTCGATGCAATCATATTGCCCCGATACAGGTCATGCATTCAACAGAAATATGAAACAAGGTGTGCTGGTGCCTAGCACGTCACCCCCTAGCCTCCGGAGGACTGGTGAAACGGGGGAAGCGGACCTGGGACCGAGGACAGGGAGGAAGGTTCCGGATGTCGCTCTACTCGGTTTTAATGTCACTGTTCAACACGCGGTCGCTGTGCCATTTTTTCATGTGTTTCTCCAGGGTGCTGTACACGCTAAAAGGCATCTGACAGATTTCACATTTGTACACGTCCTTGCCCATCTGGCCGTGCGTCTTCATGTGTCGGGTGAGCTTGCTGCTCTGGGCGCAGGCGTAGCTACACAGCTCACATTTATATGGCCGCTCGCCCGTGTGGCTGCGCCGATGCACTGTCAGGTTGCTGCAGTTCTTGAAGATCTTGCCGCAAAATTCGCAGGTGTCACTGCGCCGGCCATCCTTGGAGCTGGGTCGCCCACCCAGGTGTGGGGTGCTGCCGCCGCTGCCCGTGCCACTGCGGCCCCCGTCCAGCTCGCCGGGCGGCGTGGAGAAGCGCAGGCTGCCGTTCTCCGAGGAGTGCTCTGAGGATGAGGCAAATGGCGATTGTCGGGAGTCTCCAAAGTTCAAAAAGGGGTCCTTGAGCTGGCGGGAGGCAGCGTAGCCGGCCAGCCACTGTGAGTACACATTGTCCGTGTTGGGGATGGTTGGCGTGGGGAGGTCGAACTCCTTCTCGATCTTGATGCGCTTGGAGAAGGGGCTCAGCGAGCTGGGGCTGCCCAGAAGCAGCTTCTTGGAGAGGCCAACAGAGGCCGACTCACTGGGCGATGAGCCACGTCCGTTGACAGTGCCACCGCAGCCCTCGTCGGCACGGTCCAGAGTTGAGTCATCGTCGCAGAGGTCCCGTGGCACCTCACCGTCGATGCCGAGAGAACTACGCTTGCACTGCCGCAGCGCTTCGCTGTAGTGCTGCATGCTGGCCGCCAGCCCCATGTCCTGCAGACCCTCGGGCAGCGAACGAGGCCCATTGTCCTCAATGGCACCCAGCCGCCTACCATTGTTCTCATGGTGCCGCGCTGCCTCCAGGTTCAAGCCAAAGCGGTAGTCACCACGGCCACTCTCACTCTCCAGCTCCTCCTCCTCGCCCTCTTCCTCCTCTTCTTCCTCCTCTTCCTCCTCCTCCTCTTCCTCCTCCTCCTCATCCTCCTCATTCTCACCATTCTCGGGGATCAGGCAATTGTTCTCACTCTTGAACTTAGCCACCACCGACTTGAGGGCATTGGTGGCGCTGCCGACCAAATCACTGGTGCCCGGCTCCGGGGAGCTGGTGGCGGACAGGCCATCATCCGACTTGACAGTCATAGGTGAGGACTTGTGCAGGTGCGTCTTCATGTGGCGCTTTAGCTTGCTGGCCTGTGTGCAGGCATGGTCACACAGGTGGCACTTGTAGGGCTTTTCACCCGTGTGGCTACGCCGGTGGACGATCAAGTTGCTCTGGAACTTGAAGGCCTTGCCGCAGAACTCGCAGGACTTGGTCTTCATGGGCGTAGTCTGCTGCTGGTGGTTGGGTGTGGACTGGGAGCCTGAGGGGGACTGTGTGGTGGGTAGAGGGGGCGTGGCCATGAACGGGGGCTTGGCCCCCGACTGGAACGGTTGCAGAAGCCGTTGCATAGGACTGGGCCGCTTCGGCGACAGGGGCGGCGAGGACCCTGAGGGGTTGCCAGCCAGCTCCCGCAGCCGGCGTGAGAAGTCCATGGCCGGTGGGTCCAGGGGCAAGGGGTTGAGGCGCAGAACCCTGTCAAAGGCACTCGGGTGGTGGGCGGCCAGCGCCAGGTCCTCTGGGCTCAAGTGCTCCATGCGGTGCGGGTCTAGGTGGTGGCGTGGAGGAGGGCTGAAAAGGGGAGGTGTCAGCGGGTAGCGGCCGTCCCGCAGCGGCACGTTATCCCTCGCTGGCACAGAGCCTGGTAGCCGCATGAGGCCAAAAGGGCCGCCGTCAGGCAGGTGCAGGCCATGCACAGGTCCTTGGGAGGGGCAGTCAGCACCCGCCCCCGGCGTGACGGCCACATGTGGTGTAAGCGGGCTGCCATGCTCGCTCTCCAGGTAGATGCGGAACCCATGCGTGTTTTGCGCGTGCTGGAGCAGGAACCAGGCACTGCCAAACGGCTGCTTGCAGGTGGTGCAGATATAGCTGCTGGGCTCATCTTTACCTGTGGCAGTGATGGAGACAGAAGAAGGAAGGAGATTAGTCTCACACTCGAGCCAAGGGGGGCACCCACTGGAATTCCTCACACGCGAGGAGCACGCCGATCTGGCTGCCCTAAACTAAGGCACAGCGCCACCTGCCAAACAGCAATTAATGATAATTGCGCATAACAATTTGATTTAACATGATCACGAAACAGAGGCTACGTTCCACTTCACATTTTATAGTCTATGCTGGTGCACAGAAATGAGTGACGACATAGTCCTCCTGAACAGTTCCTGTTCAGTTACGTCTCCGCTGAGTCCAATCCTCATGGTTTGAGCTGTCCCTCGTGAATCCTAGCAGAATCCTATATTAGGACAATGCACTCCATCACGATAATACACACACACATACACTCTCCCGCCCAGAGTCTCTGCAAATCAAGATCGACACACCTTCCAAAAAAGTACAAAATAACAGGATGTTCTAGCCAAAGAGGTTGTGATTTTCGGGGCCTTTCTCGACCTGTGACCATGCTGATAATAGGGACGGCATGTAAAGAGCCAGATCACGGATATTTAATGCAACCGGTTCTGATGGCTTTACAAGCTTCCAATCCAAAAACAGACTGAGAATTAGGGCTAGAGCCCCATGTCAACAGCCAGATTAATGGGGAAATTACTAATCCGAGATTATTTATCCCTGGCAGGGCATATGTATGGTCCCCAGCTCTCCTGTGGCCAGACAGACCTGTCCTATTGTGAGTGCGCACCCCGAGTCCAGTGCACTGTAACAATTTAATGACACACCCGACGCTGCCCCGTTCGCCACGGCGATAAACAGTGTCGCACTCATAAGCGATTAATGAAAGTGCCATCCCCCATTGCCGCGGAGACGGAAGAACCTTTAAAATGATAATTGACTTTCGATGGCACTTAGGCGGCGACCCACGATTCGTGGCACCGCGCGTCTGTAATCTCATTAACCAAGGCCGACTCTTCCACAAAGATTAGATAATAAACAATAAGGAGAGAGTCTTTCAGCAGAGACTAACACGCGGGATGCATTGGATAGCTCGAGAAGATCTCGTTCTTTTTCACTAAGTAGAGCGGCAACAACCCCACCCCCGAGAGGCCCCCCTTCCAAGCTCTCCGGGGCGATGGTAGCGACCGCTTTGTCGAGAAGGAGATGGCACACGTGAGAGTCCTCACTGGGTTTTAAGTGTTCAGGGTTATCCGCCCTATTGCCAGGGCCTCCCTCATGCTCAGGGAGGCCACTTATTCCACATGTCCTCACAATGGGCGAATTAAATTGGGTCCCAGTCTCTTAAGTCCGGAAAACTCTGAAAAATAATTCGATTTCGAGGCATAAACCGCCGGCTTTGGCACTTTTGCTAATTAACATCAGCATAACCTAACTGATAAAAGCTACCACAAGATAATAGACGACAGAGTGCATACTTATAATCCTGTGAAATAATAATGTTTACTATTAATAAGAAACGGCATTTCCCGAGGTGGAAAGTTAACTCACCGTGACAGTGCAGCTCCTTAAATGTGGTCTGCAAATTTTTAACCTTGCTGAAAAAACCGCTCAGGACTGGCAAAAAAAGAAAATAAATAAAATAAATAAATTAACAAACCCTCAGAGGCAATTTCCAGCAACAAACGATCTGATAAACACTTTCATCTCCATTTAGCTAATTCTTTTTTTCAGCTTTCATAGATAGGTCAAAACATAAAAACAGCAATCGGGTGCGGTACAGCCATCTGACAGACGTTATTTGCAATAATTATGGCGGTTAAATTCTGAAATAAAAAGCATTTTTGGGAAAAGGTGCTGCAAAATTGCATTTTCTCTGCAGGTAAACAGACAAAGGGTGCATCCTCGATGTCGCGACCTGACTGATTCCCTGACTCCCGAGGTCGATAAATGACAGCCTTCCCGCGGCGGTGGCAAAATGGATATTCATCGTTGGATAATGAATGGCAACCTTAACGCGGCCAATTAGCCACGCCAATGCGATGCTCAGATGCTAAGTCTTAGCGTCCCCGAGCATAGCAATTTACTCCGAAAATAAAAAGGTCAAACTCTTGCTAAAGCTGTCATCATCCACAGGAAAACCCAACAAAAATGACTTGGGGAGGGGTTCATTTTGAAGGGTACAATTTTAAAATGTTTTGAAATTGCTTTTATCTGCAGTTTTACACATTTCTTATTATTTCCTTATGAGCGAAAATAAATGAAGGCGGTACTGAAGGTAAACAGCAGTGAAGCCCCTCCCACATCAAGGACCCCTTTCAGTCTTTAAATGGGGAAAAACCACTGCTGGGGGGGGCATTATGGGCCAGGCCATGTGTGAAAGCTGCCCTTAAATATCACCTGCAGCACCTCGAACAATTCTGCCAGGTGTGGACGCAAGCACAGCGCTATCGGCCAGGAGAGACAGCAGCTCCGAGCGACGCGAGACTCATTCCAGCAGCATCCAGAACAATCTGAGAAAAAAACAGGTGAAAGTAGAGGGATGTGAAAGCTGGCCGCGGCACCGAAATAAAACCTGCGAGGCTCCGAAAGTGACGTGCGGGAATCCTGGCGAGCAGCGAGGCTCAGAGGCAGCCCCACTAGCCGACGGCAGAGCTGGTGTTGGGCGACTGTGAATCGACAGGATAGCCTGCCCCGCGAGCCAGCCGCTCCACCAGCCTGCCGCCCCAGCCACCTCGCTCTCGACAACCGTGCTAAAGAGTAACAGCTGAACAACGTGTGCCAAATCGAAGCTGGGAACAACTTTTTTTGTGGGGGGGGAGTGGGAGGGCCACTGCCTAGGCTATCATCGGTTGGTAAATTATAGATCATTACAATCTGCAAAAATTACAGCTAATTGTTGCCACCTGCATAGGGTTTGACCCACTATGTATTTTTTCTATTATCATGCAAAGAATTCTTCCCTCCCGTTCCACTAGTCCTGTATTTATGAATTTGTTTGAAAATGAAAATGAAATAATTTAATGAAATAATATGAGGAAATCTCTTATTAGCTGCATCTGTTGCACAATAGCCGGTCGTTAGGCATGTCTGCACCCCGGCACGGGGCGAATGGTTTTGTCTCCACAACCCTAGACCTGCGCCCACTGTCCATTAGCTGAATAAGCTAAGACACATTTGTTATTCCCCAGCATATTTGATTGAATGTAAAACAGCCTGCAAAGGATCATGGGGGTAGAAGTGGGGCGTACTTATGTGCCAAACACCTTATTTTCCTAAGACACTTTTTGCATTTTTTTTTTTTGCCGGGTGGGGGGCGGCAGCTTTTGTAGCACTCTGTGTCGTGAAGGTGCCATTTATTCACAACGACGACAGGTTTGAAAGACGGGTTACTACATTGCCACATTTACCTAGGCCCCGTTAATTTGGTTATGTGGGGCAAGGAGAGGTTTTCCCAAATATGTAATTATTTTTTTTTCCCCCAGATGACATTTTAAATATCCAGCTTGACAAGCAGTAGTGGCATTAATTGATAGCCGAGCATGGGCTAAGGGATTATTGATTGGCGTTGCACTCACAGAAACAAACACGGCCGTTCGCACGTTTGAGGCGAGATGCTTAAATTTAGCACTTTCTGACAAACTGCCACTGTGTCTTTAATGAGAAGCGAAGGTGGGGGAGAAGTGGCTGAGAATGGCCGCCACTTTAGGCATCTGAAGACGTCCCTTAAAGGGGAGGGCGGGAACTTCCCCTTTAAAAAAGAATTCTAAAAATGTGACTTTTTTCACTTCCTTTTTCTCACATACTGCCACCTGACTGTCGAGCGCTGACTGCTCCCAATGATGGGAAGGAATCAGGTTTGACTCCATTAGGAAGGAGGATGCATTGGTAACCAGGAATCCTGCCAGTAACATCCCACGGTTGTTAGAGAAAAACTTGATCACTGAACATCAGTACCAAAGTCACCAGAGGCCGAACCCAAATCCATCGGACAGCCATCGGAACCATTTCTCAACAGCATGGAATGAGCAAATACGACACCAGCCACACAGCTGCAAACCCAGCCAAACAATAAGACAGACTCAATGACAGAGCACGTAATGATAGTCAGGCTATATTTCAGTTGCACCAAATCAGCTGGGACCGAATATAACCCGAAATGCAGTACATCCAACTCGTCCGAGCCTTTTAACGGAGGGAGACGTCTTCACAGAGCGAAGAGCAGAAAAAAAGTTGCTTTGCAAAAGCTACGAAACTACTAGGAACCATATCTAAAAAAAAAAAAACCCACCACATTTCTGTTAACACATTTGTTTATGCTGCTGTGTCAGGAGGACATGGCGACTAGGACAAAGAGTTCCTGATTAAAATACCTCGGGCCGGCCATGGCCCCAGACAAGCAGATACCCCCATTGTTCAGCTGTTGTGCCACTTCGGGGGCCAGACCAAACCCCCCCCTGCACCCACCCCTCACCATGTCGATGTCCCAGACGAACTGAGGGCCCTAACGTCACCGCCAGGAACAATCGGGACCCCTCTTTGTGTGAGGTGACATTCAGCCAGTTCTGTCAACAAAAGCAGATTGGTTTAAGATTTGTCCCAGACAATCCTGTTAGGAGCGGCGGCTCTCAGAGATATTAGTGACTGTGGTAATGCGACGACGCATTAAAAGGATTAGAGCATACGGGGAGAGAAAGGACTGCGTTGCGTAATATCATTTTGGAATGAAATACTACGAACAAATTAAATCATTTTATTATAGGACAGTACTTCCCAGGTCATCGAAAAAAGCTGCTTATTTCTGCTCCAACACACACTATACACACACACACACACACCGAAGCATAATATAACAGCAGACAAAAATAATAATTTAAGCCGGACTTAGCACCAAATGATTTATTGTTGCCGTCTTAATTCGAAGCTTTCTGCACCTTCATTGTTGGGACTCGCAGGTTCTTCTGTGGTTGTCTAACAGCTATTAACCTTCCCCTGTGAGCCCCCCCCCCCCAAATCAGTATTCCAGAGCCGGTCTGAGCCCAGCTGTCCTCAGCCCCTTGAAACACATTCGCCTTTGTCCAGTCCGGTCTCTCTGTGGTGTACCGACCGACTGGCCACAAACAAAGGCGTGTTTGACCAACACTTGTTCCAAGACAAAGTCGGACGCAGGAAGTAAGGTGGGGAAAAGAGTGGGGGGGGGGGCAATTACACCCCCAAACTAGCCATTCTGAACGCGACGGCGTTCCTGTGCAACTGGCGCACATTAACATCTAAACAATGGCGTCTAATCTTCCCATTAACAGCGTGCTTCATGCGGCAGAGGGAAAAACGATTCAGTTAGGTGGAGATACTGTGATAACTGAGGCCGGCGCTCCGGGGCAGGGGCCGGCTAGTAATTAACCTGGGCAGACTGGCAAAATTCTTCGTTTCACACTTATTACACCGAGGCCCCTGAACACAGATAAGCGTGATGTGAAAATTGGGTCTCGCATACATATATATTTTTTTCTAATTTAGCCCGCATCTTGACCAGAAGCAAGTGAGAAATAAATTTAATAATTAAGCAGTCTATTAAAAAGTGCAGAAATGAGCACATGCGAAACAGGAAACTCGGACTCGGGGAAGACGGGGAAGCAGGTTTGGTGTCTACAGGAAGTTACACATCCCAGGTTCGGTGTCTCCAGGAAGGTGCAAAAAATATAATATTGTGCATTTAATAATGCAGCTCAGTGACTGGGTGAGCACTGTAGGCTTGCATGTGAGGGT
>JAABNX020000122.1:563165-587575 GCA_015163995.2 Mormyrus lacerda | reverse complement strand
CCACTACTTTCACTTCGTTTTTCATCCCCATCCTTCTCTTCAACTGAAGTAGTAGTAATAATAATAATAATAATAATGAAAGACGCGTCGATAAATCGAAAATTCTATAATTATAATAAAAAATAAAAACATTAAAAATACGCTGGTGAATACGCTTGATTTTTGTTTCCTTCATAATCACTTTCACAGCCGGAGCCCCGTGTTCAGATAACCGCGTGGCTGTACAGTCGGCAATAGTCTACGTCTTATTCAGTCCAAAATTAGGACGTTAACTTTGTGCAGTTCATTCAGGAGCATTACAATGCGGACTCTTCAACGTCAACGACAGTATTTAAAAGACAAAAAAAGGAGTCTAAGGAAACGGCACGACCTGTGATGATATTTAGCGCCAGTTGCCCAGAGTCAAACTCACTCCGTACGCTTTCTAATGTTTAAATAGCTTTGACCTTCTTTATTATGGTGCCAATTTCACATTTTAATGAACCTAAAACCACTGAGGATCAAAAAATAGATTCTAATTTTACATCGGGATGATTGGAATACATTTCGGTAAAAGTGCTGGGATCTTGTGAACTGAGGTTAAATTTATTTCAGCACAACCTAGACCAAATATTGAGGGGCGTATGTGGAGTAGTTCCCAGACGTGCAGTGAGAAAACATTTCAAAGTGCGATTGTACGCGACATGTGCGCCCGATCTAGGACATTGAGGCAACACAGGATGAATCCTCGCCGCTACTTCTACCCTTAATTCTTAGTCGGGTCAGACATCGTGGGACTAAACAGCATTCCGGCGCATTTCAATGCATTAACAACAACTGAAAGACAATGCCGTTCTTATGATCACATCTGTAATTCTATTTTCCTCCCCCCACCCAAGAAAAAAAGACACCAGCTTTTGATATTGCGTACCTTCTCATTTTTGCTCAATTAGGCCATACTGGTTTGTTTTTATAAGCGTCCGAATACGAAAGAGATCGAATCTTGCCAAGCTACAAATTTACAAAATAATGCAATATTTCTACAAAATATATGTTTGCAGACATCGAGAATAACAAATAGTTCTGGTTTAATTTTTCCTCCGCAAAAGATAAATTCAGATCCAGCACAGCTGTTTCGAATGATCAAGTATAACCTAATGCGGATGTCCGTACGTATATTCACTTCACAAATTCAGGGTTCCACCGATTCACCCATCCCCCAAATACTAATTCAAGGAAAGCACACAGAGAAAAGAAAATCTGAAGCCAATGGGTAAGTTAGGGGTGCATCACCACTTCATTACTTCAGTCCTTCATTACTGTATTTCCAGAATATTTTTCGAAGCCTAATTTAAAGGTATTTAGTTTTACAACAATGTAAGACCAAACTACCTTTTTACGAGTTTTACTTGCTAACGTACGTTTATTGTAAGGGGAGTAAAACGCTTCAATGCTGAAGTAGCACACTAACTCAACTATAACAAAATACAAGTTTATTTTGTGCCATTCAACCCATTATCTTTAAACGTTTTACGAGTGAGCCACAGATCAACACAGATTAACATTCCCTGAAAGACAAAAAAAATGTGTTCTTTAGGAAAAGATGTAATTTGTAATTTGCAATGATTAAATGAGAAAATGTAATTTAAAAATACTAAATCTTGAATAAGCCGCGTTTATAGCCCCTCAATTAAGTTTTTAAAGAACGGTTAGTCAAAATACGAATTTAATTATTGCGCCTATATTGTTGTCGTTATTATTATCATTTTATTATCATTATTATTATTACTTGGCTATTAGATTAAAATCATATGAACATATTTCAGTTAATAAGTTATCGCGTTAATATGATGCTGATAATTTCATGAAAATTTGTTTAACAAATATAGTCTGAAAGCCGCGGAATCTGAGACGACGAGGGGCTTAAGGGATCGGGAATAAAAGATCCCATCTCCATATTACACGTTTCCTTTCAATCCAAACACAGAGTGAAGACCGGGCGATCGAGGCAGCGGTGAAATTGATCAGGTTCACGTTCATTTCCAGTTTATGATCGTCTTCTGCCTCCTAGCGGCTAGACCGAAATATAAGCCAGGTCTCGGTGAGCGAGTAGATGCGGTTATATACGAGAATATCGCCATATAAATAACTGAGAAGCTGGACATTTGTATGAAGAAACGATATATCACAATCTAATAGCTTCAGATGCGTCCAGATTGTGCCGTTTCAAAGAAAAATAACATAAGGGTTTAAGTCTATCCATAAAATTAACGCTGAATACGGAAACTGCTTCATGGAACCAACAAATCGTCCTTAGTCTACATGTCTATAGCTTAACGTTAGAAAACATGGGTGTATGATTGCAATTGACGCTACTATACTAAAGTAAAGTGGCCCGTGATCTCCAGTAAACACACATACTTAGTATCCGTGCATATTATATCGAGATGAAACAATAACGGTTTCATGTGAAAAGTCAGCTATATTACAAGGACGAAAAGCTTTTTGGCGTACGACCCGAATGCACACACTTTATCTTACCTTCATGGTTTTTGTTTTGTTTAACAGAAGACAAACAAGTGATCCAGTGAAGCAAAATACTGCAGAAGTCTGCGCCCCTAAGTCCCGGTAAACGAACGCCTGCCGATTTTGCAAGGCGATTCTTTTAGCTCTCTAATTGCAAAAGCGACACTAGTTTACGAATTAAAACAAATCTGTCGAGAAAATCTAAGGATCATTAGACATTTCATTTCTCCACTATCGATACGCCTGACGGCGAGCCAAACACCACGCACCGCTTGTAAACAGTTGGACACGAGATTTTTCCCAATCAAAATCCACTTCAACTTTTTTTTTTTTTTTTGAAAATCTTCCAAAAAATGGTACAGCGAGGGGGATCCTCTCTAGGCGACTGTGGCAGGATCTTGAATCCGACACGTTTGTACCATTTTACTATCGCAGATCCTGCACGCTACCTTTGTCAATCACCTACCTTACAGTATATGCCCGTAAGTGGCTTGCAGCAGCGGGCAAGAAAGTCATATATATATATTTCACCTTGCAAAAAAAAATTCCTCTGGAAAGTACTCCGAAATGAAGAGCCTGCATGTTAAAAAATTAAAGTTTTGCGGGTATTATATGGAATTGCACTTGTGCAGGCTTTAGCGAAAAGAATACACACAGTGCGTGGTTCTCGCCACGATTTTCAGTTAAGTCCACTTGACCACGATCCTTGCCGTCCAGTGTCCAAAACCGCGTCACTAATAATTACAGTTATAGATAGTATCCACAGAAGACACTAGGCTGCGAGCTCGCAGAACTGATTTCGGAAATTGTGTAAATAATTTTTTATCATACTTACGTGTAAACTCCCGTTTGCTTAAGTGCTGAGGTTTGCCTTGCTTGCGGCGAGACATGGTGGTTACTAGTGGCTTTCAGCGCGGTTCACATCGGGAGAGCCGGGTTAGAAGGCAGACTCCAGAGGAAATATCTTCATCAATGCCTTTGACATCCAAAATAAATTAGAAATAATACAAAGATGGCGCGGAGAAGATGGATTGTGGGATAGCCGTCATGGCTTTTTTGAAAAGAGAGATGAAAAAATGGCAAAAGCCCCCCTGAGCAGCAAGTTCAAGTGCGGACGTGACGTCCCCGCGAACTTGAACGTCAGGAGATGGATGGACACAGACATACAAAACATGGGCAGGGCAAAGCCGGGGAGTGGGAGGAGGGAATGGAAATAAAAAAACCAATGGACACTCATTAGGGGCCGGACATGAAAAATAGACCCATAGAAACCAATGGACAGAAAGATCAGGGGGCCGGACAAGAGGCAAGGGGGGAGAGAGATAGCGAGAGCAGGGGAGAGGGAGACACGCGAGAGAGAGAGAGAGAGAGAGAGAGAGAGAGAGAGAGAATGGTTTAACGAAGGAACTATGCATTGACCACGGGAGGCAGTCGTAGAAAAAAACGAGAAGGCAATGTACAGGCATTCAAGAAAGAGACATATTTTCGTGTATGTAGAAAGGAGGGGAGGGACAGGTGAGAAGGCAGTTCAATTTTTGGAAAAAAAAAAACAAAAAATACACAATGTCTAGGAATCCGGACCGGGAGTATATTGTTTTAACAGGCGTGCACATTCGAATAATTCGTGATGTATCGTGTTTTCTTTTTTCTTGAAATGGAACTGAACGAAAGAAACAAAATACGTTTCTTGCACAGGATAAATTGCTTCTATTTTAAAGAAAGTCTTAATAGTGTTAAAGTCGAGACAACGGGTGTAGAGACACAGCCAATAAGCCACGGGAATTCCAGGAAAAAAGTGTGACTATGTTTAATATCCGTATGTTTGTGTATTCGGGCACGCGTTTGTGGAGGGTGTACGTTAATGCACGAGTAGAAAAAAAATAACAGCTAACAAAAGCACCACCTAAACAGATTTAACACTGACACCTTCTGGGAACGCGAGATGGCATCATCGGGATTGTGAAGTGGATGCGGGTGGGGGGGGGCACTACCGAACTAATGAAAGTAGCTGACGTATGACTGAGAGATTGGCAAGCGAGCAACTAAATTACAAGGGTGAATTGCTTTGAAAACGTGTTGAGACTCGCACTGTGACTGCTCGGCGGTGAAAGGGGAGAAATCATGAGAATCACAGAAGGAGATGTTCGGGACAAGAAGTTCTGTGTCGAAGAGGAAAATACCTGTGAGTGAAAATATTTGCTAGGTCAAAGTTCAATTGTTCATTTTTGGGTGGGAGCGTGGTAATGACTTTCTATTTCATTTTGGTCGCCGATTATACATTTATTATTTAACAAAATTGGAGCTACATTGAAAGATTTAACAAAAATCGTAACCCTAATGAGAAATTTAGGCTATAGTTTATTAATTTATGTATTTTTAAGTAACTGTCGTAAAAACATAATATTTTAACTCGGTGCTTTGTATTGAGACTAGGCTATATATATATATATATATATATATATATCCTTTATGATTTCCAGAGGCATCAAATTCGTAAAAATTATCTGTACCAAAACAGAAGCGTCTAACGTTGAACATAAAACAGGTATAGTGATCATCTTTCTGAGCCCCATCGGGGAAGCGGGCTAAATATCGCCTTGAGGACTGATACACATTTAATCCGAGTAGCGGACTGCGACCATGCGAATGAGGTTTCTTTTTCATCTTCTCCATGTAAGGAGAAACTTCCTGTGCAACGTACTATCAGACTCATTCAATTATACTGTTTCTTCATGAAACACTTATATATAACAGCAATTGTAAAATTATTAAATATGGAAACTTTATTATGCATAGAAACATACGTGTATGGCTCATGGTAAATGTTAATGATATTAAACAGATATGCCCGACAGCATAAAGGTACTTTTTATAATAAATTTTAAAAACACTTTTGTCAGGTATTTTATGATTTGTTAATTCATTATAATCCATGTTTCGCTTTCATTTGAAGACCGTCGTGTTGTGCCTGTTTACAGTTTTTCGAATGCAGACGCTTTTTCATATTTAGCAGTGTTCAAAAGCGTTGTTTCTGTCAACGAGACAGCCTGCCGGAGCGCATTCTTCGTGGGGCCCTAACGCGAATTCCACATGCAAAATTTACGTAATTAAATTGAGTGGCTGAGGTGCTCCTTGAAAACGACAACATATACCAGATTAAATGAATAACGCTCCTGTACATTAAAATCACTGCTTAATGGTTTGACTCAATAACCTTGACTTCTCACTCATGGAGTGTTTGAAAATAGGATTTACACTCAGGTAGTTCAGCTGAAAAGCACCGTCCCCTGGAAACGAGGATAAACTTGTAGAAATTGTATTTTTTCATTACTTGTAAATACAAATACATTTTACTAGAACCAGTATATGTATAGTATATATAACAGTTTTTGTGCTTTACGCATATTTCATTTTCATTTGCAGAATTATATATTCTATATAATTATACAAATTATTTTAGCGATCATCTGTGGACCATAACAGGGTTCGTGGTATAATTACTAAGTGTCTTTTTTATTAGCGCAGAATGCGAGGAAAATTTCATTTGACGTCCCGAATAACTGGTTGGTACGATTATGTTGTCGATCAAACAGCACGGAGTGATAAACCCTCAAATCATTCAGGACTATATCTTCTGTCCGCCATGGCAGCCCTTTTAACCTCTAGCAACCTTCCTTTCTTTCCATCAAAATCGTGCTTGACTCACTTTGAGTAGGTAAACATGAACAGTGACGTGGTCACTGTGACAACTTATTAATCCGGAATCCTCTTCTAACAAGAGTGAGCAGAAGCGATATGAGGCTACAACTCTGCGCCTCTCTCTGCATAACGGGATAAAATTACATTACGTTAAATAAGCAACTTGCAATGGTAGCGTGTTCAAGGAAATATACGGGTCGTTTTTTGACAATCATTAAGTGTGCGCGCCCTATTCCTTAAATTAGGTTCATTATATTCCTCCTAAAGATTTTACATGCCACGAGACTTGTGATGTAATATAACTCCAGTGTGCTTGATACCGAAGTGGTTAATGTAACATTTAAAAAGAAACTTCTTATTTACTTCTTATTAATGTACCCAAATATTAACTTCAGAGTACGTTGACTCTCACTCCTTAATTCCGTATATGTGCCTTAGATTTATTCCGATGAGTTTTTAAAAGTTCTTACCTGATAATGATAGTTTGTGAAGTAGATACGGACTTTGTTACCTAGCCCAAAAACCATTTAGACATTTCTAATGTTTCTAAAATAAAGTCAACAGATGACTGCTTAGCCTTAATAAATATGTGGAGAGGTCCACCAGAAGGCTCTCTGTCAGACCTATGGACTGTTAATGCTGGCAATGTTGAATATTCTACTTAGAACGTAAATTGATGACAAAGGTTTTCGCGTATCACACACATCAGTCTAATTGAAGTAATGATCCGGTCGTGTGACCTTGCTTCCCTTAATCGCGACGTGGGGAATTTCAACAGCGCCACTGTCATCTTTACCAGTCACTGACAACCCAGCATACTGTAATGTCCCTGACATGATCACAGATCACAGAGACCCATAGACAAACTCGCGAGTTCATATCGCGTTCGCGTTACCTTCACGTTACCCTAAAAGGCTCATAGACTTCCTCTTGTGTCGCAATGTTGTTGATACAATATTACCATTTTATAGTAATGAAGATTTCGCACTGTAGCCGAAAGGATCACTTGGCTTCACTAGGAGCCATGCGAAAAGCATTCTTTACATAAAGACAGTCCGGGCCGGGAATGCCAGCAGGGTTTTTGAAAAGAAATAATAATAATATTAATTGTTATTTAATAGACATTCACATTTGTTTCTTTATCTATTTCCTTATTATTCAGTGTTTCCATGTGAGCTGCACCTCCCCCCCGCCCCCCCACAAACAGTTTAAGAAGGCTTGCAAATGACATGTGCGACAGTTGAGTTCGTTGGTTAAGGTTAGTAACAGTAACAGAGGTTTAGCTAAGGTAGTAATGCAGACCAGTTCTAACCTGTTGAGACCAACAAATAATGAGTACTCCTTTGGACCTCTAACTCATAGATGTAGCGCAGGCAAATTCACACCAAACACTTCAAACACAGCCAAACACTTCGATGCAGTGATGAACCTTTGTGTCAGGAATAAGTCATGCCCTATTAACAATAATACGAAGTTAAAAGAAGGTATTTGGCATTTACACCGCCGCCAATTTACAGTATTTTACCTGGAAGTACATGATACATTTTAAACGAAAGTTATGAACGGAGAAATGATAAAACAATCTAGTCTAGAAAGAATCCAGTAACCTGTTGGTCAATGACGTTTAGAAAATACGTAGCCTAAAACAGCATTCAGAACTACGTTAAGGTGAAAGTAGGTCTACGTTTACATCATAAATGTGTTTCATGCTTTTCTCATGGGCAGCTAAAGCACATAACAGACTGCGAACAGAGCTTCTTTCTTTCGTCTTTCACTGTACAGTCTTGTTGACAAATATACTGGTCAATATACGGCTAGCGCTCAATGCCGTAGCTGTGCTCCAGACCACTTCAATTTGTTTGCGGCCGGACTTGAGCACACAAGGCCCCATTGAAGTAGTTTGGACTGAAACGCGGACAGATGGAGAGTGGAGAGGTTAGCTTTGCCAAACCCCGCAGTGACCTTTCTGGGGAGAATTAAATCATTCTGGCCTCGTCGCTTGTCCTAAATTACAGCCGTGTATCCCCAAGATGTTACTCTCAATGCTACCGCCCATATATTTCTTTCTCCTGTGCGAGGTATCCGAAAGCAGGACGAAGACATTGCCCCACTGGGCATTTTATTGGCATCGTGAGGTCCGTGGTGGGTAACAAGATTGCGATGCTTCACTACCGTCACTGGTTATGATTAGTACAAATGTTGTGTACTGGCGGCTAATACTGGGCGTATCTCCAAACAGAACTTAATTTGGAAGTGAATTAAATTATCCAGTCTAGCGTACGCCCTGGTAAATGTGTGTATGAACGACCATTGACATAAATATACAGCCTTGTGTCGACTCACACTGAACGTGCGAATTTGTCCATATCTCTATATTCACATATACTTTACTGGATTCATACTGTGTTACAAGTTGGATATGGACAGTGGATCATTACACGGCTGGCAGCGCTGCCCATTCTCCTACACCAGTTACACTAAGCGATACCAAGATTAACAGGTGTATATTATTTATTACGGACTTCATACGTGAATGATATTGGATGTGATTCGATCAGGCGTAACTCGAGGTAAGGCTGTATATTTCGTTGTCACATGTTTAAATCTTCGAAAAGCATGGAGATATATAGGACGGTGATGGGGAAAATATTGTGTCGCGCTTACTTCTGTAATAATCAAATAAAAATACAACTCTGTAAAGGGCAATGATCTCAGAGTGAATTTTGTGTACTCCTTCAGTACAAACGTGTATATGGTGTTCAGTGTTTACGCCGCCAAAGACGCTGTGTGTACTCATCGTGGATTTCCTCTTACATGCATTCACACCGTGTAGGTAATGGTGAGTCATCATCGATCACCCTGTGTTTGTTTCGAGGGATAGATTCTGGTGCATCGCGAACCTAAGTGGGTTAGGAGTTATCAAAATTATAGGTGAAATAATGCACAATGGTGCCATTTTTTTATAAATGAGATTTTTTCTTCAGTCTAGGCTGACAACACAATTCTAGTTAATTGGCCTACCTTGTAGTTATATAATCATATTACATATTTGCTGAATATTATATATATAATATATTTATATATATATATATATATATATATACATGTGTGTGTGGAAATCAATTAATAATAAGGGCACTCCTGTGAACTTTCTTAAGGCCTATAGTCTATGGGTTATACCAGGGTTGGATAGACTTACCCAGAAAGGGCCGGAGTGTATGCAGGTTTTCACTGCAACTCCCTAATTAGATTACTAATTAGAGGACTGATTTGGCTGAAGAGTCCTCACACCTGGGTTTGAACAGCTGACCTAAAGGTTACCCCAAAAACTCGCATACACACCAGCCCTTTGCGGATAAGATTGGCCACCCCAGGATTATACCATATATCACAGACAAGTTGTATTATAGATATATGTGCTTAAATATTGAATAAATTCAATAACGATATATTTGAATTAGAATATATTTTGAAATTTGGTTTGTTCAAAACACTATGCCAAATATTATTTATACTGAATGAAGGTTTTTGTGTCCTACATTTCATGTCAGACAATGTTGACGTGCAGTTTTTACGGTTTTTTTTAAATAATCCCTGTTATTCCGCTTTAAGACCTATTAGGTTATCGTTAGGTGTCGTTTTGTTGTAAGTGACCATAATCAATAAAATGGTACCTTACTAGGATTTTTTTGTAGCCGATAATATTGTATTTGTTAGTTTAGAGATTTGCCTCTACATTGGCTTCCTATAATTTCGTATTTTCCGGGGGAACGTGAAATAATTTGCAAAGATCAAGACTACAAGCTCCCTCTAGCGTTCGTGGAGAGCTGTTTTATGGTTGAGCAGAACAAGACCGTGTAGCTAAATACATGAGCAATAAGTTGAAATCGTGGTTAAAAATATGGGAACATACACTGCCGCTTAATAAGAAAATTTATATTTCAATATCTGTGCTGGATTTGATTAGTAAATCGGATCATTCTAGTGATATTCAGTCATGACGGCATTTGTCTTCTTATACACCTCGATACAGTTTCATAGTGTTTAAAATTCCTCAGTCGTTCTAAAATCTATTTAAAGGTGTTTATTGGTTAAAGATGTAGAAAATACAGAATGCGACTGGTTCACTGGTTAATTTTTAAAGCGTTACATGTAGATGAATAAGAAGTATTATCAGTCAAAAAAGTTACAACCCAATGAATTGTTTTACGTTTTATTAAATAATGGTTTGATGATAAAGAAGGACATTTTGCAATACTTCTAAAACTAATATAGAAGTCCATAAAAACAGAAGACAAACTTCAAAAATATGCATTTTAATTACTCTTTGTAATTACGATTAACAGCCAAACTATATTCTGTAATGTTCACTTCGTTTTTGTAATATTGGTTTTGAATGTTTAAATACAATTTCGTGGTAATATAGAAACGTGCTGAATTATTTGAGTGCATGTTTTAAATTAAAGATCGGTTTTAATATTTTTTGCAGAAATAAACTTCATCTGCACTTTGAGTGAATGTAAAAAGATAAATAATAACAAAATTTGAGGACGCCGATTATGGTTTTCTGTAGTTATTGCTGTTGTTGTTGTTGTTGTTAACTCCATAACCACTATCAGGGAAATCGCTTATAAGATGGAAGAATTATTATTAATTAAAAATTAAAGTAAGAATAATAAATGATAAAATATAGGAACACCTATGGGTATTTTTGTTATTGTTTTTGCCATCAGTAATTACATTATCTCTGTTTTTCAATTTAAAATAAGGGATCAGCTTTTCCGTATAGTAATATACCATTACATTGCTTATACGTTACAAGAACAACAAAAATTTCGATATGAAAGCAAGTTTTCATACAAACGAGTCACTGACTTTCCGCATGTCTGTAAACGTAACACATCGCTACAATGTAATTATTTTGCGCAAAAAGTTTCACGCACATGTGCCCTTATGAATTAACTGTCAAAGATTTTTATTGGCGGATTTCTTATGAATAAAATCACCGCAAATCATATAATTCTAATTATTGCACAATGAAAACCCCACGACATTACCTGCCATAAACTGTGATTAAGATGGCGCTCCACCTGTATCCCTATTGAGGAGAGCAGTAATAACTTTTATAGTGAAATACCCAATAGGGTCGTATTACTTAATAATTCTTCCGCATAAATCTTATTGGTTTGCAACTTTTGTCACAACAGAAAAACAAAAACAATTTCATATAGCGATCTCGGGTTTAATTAATAGGCCTGTTTTGTCGGAGTATCAACTAAATTAGAATGCTAAATATGATGTAAATACACGCGGGAACAGCCATAGAACAAGAGAAGACGTAATGAAGAGAATAATGGATTTAAAAGAATGAAATAGGCTAAGGAATAAACGATAGGACCCTTCGACGTCAGTGGATTGTGCAGCCGCAACATTTTAATCATTAACACTGACACGCATTTAAAGCGAAACACGTGCTTTTCAATGGCCCAGTAAAGAATTAAGTACTAAAACATTACCTTAACCACGTCAAAGAGTTCCCATCCTTAATATGTTGTGTTATATGAATAACAGCTCGTATTGCCTTTCAGAATGTTTTTTGTGAATGTCTTTTAATCAGATGCCTAGACGTTAACACCATTTTATTTGTGACAGTGGTATTTAAGCAGTATCTTATGAGTGTTGGGATTTACTGACCTTACAGGAAACGTTACATGGATCATATTAAAGGTTGATACACCGCAACATAAGGCGTGAAAGCATTTCAAATAGTTACGAAGAGCCTCTGTAATTAAATATATAATCATGGAAATAAATTATTCTAATAATCTATTCAGGTGCCAATGCGCCAGTTCAAATCTTCTTTCAGATCTTCAAACTGTTACCATCGTCTTCTAACATTCTCATAAATTTTCTCAGAAATGTCCCTTTTAACGTATGGTGTAGTTACAACCCTATAAAATAGAAATTATTGAAATAATGCATGTTTGAAGGCCATACCTATACCTAAGAGACAAAGGATCTTGAGAACTCTCAAATCCAGTTAAATCAGCTATTATGAGTTTTCATTTTCCCAAGGTCAGTTTTTAAACTGCGGTAATTGACGTATGTCATTTACCACAACTGTGAAACTTCCACTGCACTTCTACAGTTCTGCTGTTTTACTGTCCATTGAAAAACAAGCGTACTGTGAAAAATGTTGAAGTCATCAGAAAGAATGAATCATAAGAATGTGTGGTTCATCGGGTTATGACACTGATGTTGCCGGTTCAAATCCCAGGGTCGACAGAGTGACGTCACCGTTGGGCATTTGAGCAAGGACCCTATCCCCCAAATGTCCCATGGACTGTTTCATCGTGCCACTTTGGATAAAAAAAAAACATTTGATGAATAGAATAAATTACATTTGCCTGTAAAAAGGGGGAAAAATACACTGTACTAAAGGAAAACTCATAAACACCGGCCAATATCATTTTGAAGAACTGGATGGATCACCTGGCAATTTGTAAGTTAATAAATGTGTTTTTAGCTGAATGCTGTGAGTTTCGGTTGTGATATGTAGCCTACACCTGAAAATACAGGTATTCATTACACTAATAAGACGATTTGCAGAATCTTTCCTCGCCATATTACGTGGTTACTTTTAGTCCTCTGTATATGTTTTGACGTCCGGGTCTGGAAATATCATTTATATTTTTAAATATTCATATTCTATTTTTCTTTCGCACCCTGAACAGCATTTCCTATGACATAACAGTAAGAACCGTAACTGACACACAAATGATATGCACGAGACCCATTTCCCCTTATGCACGGTCTACTATGCACGGTCTGGTTTATTTGCATATGATTGAGTCTTTTATCCAGAAAGGCTCACAGTTGAGGGAAGGGCTATACTTTATGTATGTTACCGGGGATTTTACCCCCTTGATCTGTGTTGCTAGCTCGACGCTCTATTCGTTGTACTATAGGAGAACATTGTTAACATTAATTAAAATCGTGCTTCAGTTAAACGTGCTAAAGCTAATACTGACTCGAACTCACGATCCCGCGGTCAGAAAATACGAAACAAATGTTCCATATTAGTTCAAAACGGGATATAGCATGCAGTCTGGGTGTTCTCTGGTTATCAAGAATGAAGGGCTTCTTCCATGCTTTATGGGACTTCAGTCCTGCCAGATATGAACTGTCCTAGCAGTGCACTTCACACCTGCACTTAATGTTTCCCATTCCTTTAGAAGGTGACTTGATGTCACCTTACGATTCATGAGACACTGCTAGAGAAGTTGACGGTTATCTGTGGCATTAGAATGTTGCTTCTGCCCTCTGCCTGACTGGTTTCTGGTCATTCCCAGTGTCTCCTGCTTCACCTTGTTTTTGTGTCCTGCTGTCTTAGAAACTTTGAGCCAGGAAGCAGCCTGCTGCTCAGCGTAGCCTTCAGCCAGCAGAACGACGATTAAACCATGCAACGTTTTTAATATGGAATGGTATTGTTTTTTTCCAGAGCTGTATATTTTTTTCTTCACTTTTGTTTATTTTACTTAAGAGTAATGTATATCAGTGTAATACTAAATAAATACTGTATGTCCTAAACATGAACCGCTTGAATAGATACTGAACACATTATGTTTGATGATCCAGTTCCTTCCCAGAGGCGTTCCCATAAACTCCTTTTCTTTTAGTTCTTGTATATACTGAATATACTGCTCAGAATAATGTTATTAAAAGCTGGCATAAAAAGGAAATTCTGTTCTCTTGTTTGTCTTATATGTGTACATTATTCCATTGCATGCATTTTTTGCCAATAAGACACATAGATACAAAGATGTCCTGCCTGAGATAGATTTGTCTCTAATTATATAAATCAGGTGCGTGTTGCACAGTATTACAACTACAATGCAGAATGCGTTTCTAATTCGTAATAGCCCTCATTAATATTAACATCAATGAATTATCATTAATATTGAATAACCTTCATAAGATCCGCAATTTTATTATTATAGTCTTATTACCTTTCTAAGTAAAAGAAAATAAATAAATTAATATCCATGTGAGATGGCGCAGTGACAATGTTCCGTTTTATATTTAAGTTACTACTCAAGTTGCATGTTGTCTAAGGAAATTATGTTAAAAATAAATTAAGATTAATATTAATATATGTTTCAATATTTCCCATGTATTTCATCAATGTACAGAATATCTGGCATTGACAAATAAATATCTCATTATTCAATATATATATATATATATATATATATATATATATATATACAGGTTCTAAAAACCTAGGCATTTGCATTTAACTATACACTGCAAAAATTATTTAAATGTTTTGGGAAATAATGTAGCTGAAATTTTATTTACACACATCACTGAGTAAGTGGCAAACCATGACATCGTATTTTACTGGTTTTAACGTTATGTAACCACGCTGTACATCTTTACAGGAGCCAATAAGATAAATAAAATAAATAATTAAGGGAACGGAGTTTTTTTCTTTCAATTGACAGCGAGGGCACGCTGAGGCTGTCGGGATAGATAGAACCGGTGGGCGCCATATTGGAGGAGCTGCAACTATTGTTATAAATTCGTACTGGACTGTTGCTGGCTGTGTGTATATGTTTTCTTTAAAATTGCCAGTTGGGCGAGTGAAATAAAACAAATCTCCTTGAGGTCATGAAAGAAATGTCAGCGTAAGTGGCTGTCGTCTCGTCCGCTAAGGTTAAGTCCTCCGTTGTACATCTCGGTCACCGAGTGTGAGGAGCAGGTTAGCAAACACGCTAATGCTAAGGCTGCTGCCTAGCGGTTAGCGGCACACGTAGCCAGCGGTTACGGGGTTTTGGTTTTAGAAATACGGCGCCGTTGACAGAGACCTTCGAGTTGACACGGCTTGTTTCCTTGTGTTTTACGTTGTTGGAGACGGCGACAAAGATGCTGCCGGTTCGCCGGCACCCGTACGGGTGGTTATGCTCTCGACGAGTCCGTCTGGCGTGCCGGGCGGTCATTGCCCATCCGACGGACTGGCCGATGGTCTGACAACAGGTCGGCGAGATTCATTACCTGGCACCAGTTGAAATGCTTAAACCATTTAATCTGGCTCCCATCTGTAGACCATCCTAACTCATATTTCTGGTAGGTTGACGGGGTGTTTGTATCGGTGTGCTAACGCTAACCTCCCCCCGGTCTCCGACTCGGATGTTTCGGTGCCTGATCTGTTTTGTTTTCTCTGTGTTTTGGGCGTATTTCATCCGCCTGTTCTCTCTGACCAAGCCCACCGGCTACGTACTTTTGGCCGAATTTGAAACCGCCATCCGGGATGGCCGATCTCCAGGGACGTCCGCTTGTCTGAATGGATTAAAAAGCAGTCGCTCGCTGCCGTGTCTGTGTGAATAGACGTTCTGGACCGTGGGGCGTGGTACGCGGGGATCCGGGGGTGTTTTGCTTTTTCTTCCGCCAACATTTGGTACCTTTCTGTTATGTGGTACATGCGATCGCGCCGCTTTTGATCCAGTTTGGCAAAATCTAGGTGTAACTGCGTTTATATCGCACATATAACCTGATGCATTAACGACTTCGAATGCAGTTTGTCCAGCAAATTAAACTCCTGCTGTGGGTGGCATTATCTTTAGGAGATGAATAAATGTGAATATGAAAATAACTGCACAGCTCTGTCACACTTGCTAAATAGTCACTTTTCACCTTTAAAGTGCAAAACGGTGTGTTTGGTTTCTGCGCTCTAATGAAGTGCACCGGGTCACTCGCAGTTCGGTGTGCACTTGTGCACATAGACACCAAGTGTCATTTTCCTGCGTGCAGCGTAAAGCCAGTTGATCCCTGTTCTTCGCATTGTAGGTCCCGTACCAGTATGCTTGGTGGACAGCAGCCTCAGAAACACTATGGAGTCACATCCCCTATCAGCCTGGCATACCCTAAGGAATCTGACCACATGTACACCCAGAAACTCATAGAGGCTATGAAGCCCTTCGGAGTATTTGAGGATGAAGTTGAGCAGAATCACAGGTGAAAGTGAAATTATGCTGTGTGTGTGTGTGTGTGTGTGTGTCTGTCTGTGTGTGTGGGGGGTGGGGGGTGGGCTTAGTAAATCGTGGTAACATAATGGCGCTTTTCCAGTATCATACAGGAACTGAACTGTAAGGCATGGTACCAGCTTGCTTTGCTTTTACACCCAGAAGTTGCGCCTAGTCCACAGCTAATTCATGACGACCGTCTTTTATCTTTATGATTGCAGATTGGCAGTTCTGGGAAAGCTTAACTCGTTGGTCAGGGAATGGATTGCTGAGATCAGTGAAGAGAAGGTAAGCCTTTGTCCGTTGGAATTGGCACACACTGTTTAAAATTTTGCTAAACCAAGTTTACCAACTGAAGAGTTTTGTAATCACTTGTTGCCAGTATTATACAAACCCTCTTCTTCCATTATGCTGTGAAACCAGGCAGTGTGTGGGATGAGGGCTGATATTATTGGTGCTGAGATGTAAATGCGCAGGTCTCTCAGGTGCCTGCATGCGGCACATAGCTTTAGTTATACAGTGGGTCCAAAATTAACTTTTTGATTCCTCTGCCAGGGTGGCTGGTAAACGAGAAAAATCAGCCGGCCAAGCCTATTGATTTACCAGCAGAAATAATAGATGGTGTTTGTTTTGGTCACATTTGCTTTCATTCTAAAGGTTTGCTTACTCCTTGTAAATATCGCCACATCGCTTAATTAGGGCTGCTGCAATTAGCCACATTATCATTACAATTTCCAAAGCGCTTCATTATAACATGTTTTCTTTTGATATCTCTATGTAATTATGAGAGTAGTTCAAATTATCATCAAAAAAGGTGGTTTTCACACCGCAAAGTTCAATGGCTTACCACAGCAGCATAGTGCCATGCATGATCGCCTGAAGGGAAAACACACAGGAGCTGTTCTGGACTTCTAGAATAAGTGAAACGACCATAAGCGTCGTCTGTTCATGTTTATTAAATTACCGTTAGCACAGAGAGCTTTTTAACATCTTTTGTCCTTGTAGCTGCTAAATACACTTATCATTAAAGCCACAAACTCGTCTGCTTGCTACTTAAGAACTGCGAAATCTGTGCTCATTCTGCATTGATTGACTTTGCCGGGGTGCGTCGGGCTTTTTGGGCCCACTGTTGTTATCGCAAACGAAAACTGAAATGAAAATGGTTACTAAACAAAAGAAAATTCGTGAACTGAAATGAAAATGGTTACTAAACAAAAGAAAATTCGTGAACTGAAATGAAAATGAAAACGCTTTATTTTAATCAGCAAAAAGCACCGCCATCTTTTTACCTTGTTTTATCCACAATATCTTCTCCCTTAAAAGATGTTGCGGCTGCTGATCTGTCCCTTCCTTGATTTCAGTGCTGATCTTTTCTATGATTTACCGGAACAGTCGCATGCGGCGTGCTCCGCGAACCAAATTTTGTAAGCGTATGCCGAATTTATACAGATTACTAACTTTCGGGCATCGCGATACTTAATGATTGATTAATCGACCGATCAGAAAAATAGTCGATAGATTAATCCATAGAAAAATAGTTGGTGGCGGCGGCCCTGCTTTCAATTAGGCTGACGGTTACTAGCAGCAGTCTGGCAGCAAGTTCAAAGTTAGGGTAGGGGTGGGTCTTAACAGAATGTGTGTGTGTGTGTGTGTGTGTGTGTATGTGTGAGAGAGAGAACAGAAGCAGAATACTTCTAAATCCTGAGAAACTCAGGATAGTGTTATTACCTGACTTTTAGTATAAACATCTACCCAACAATGTGGCAGATGGTTGTCTGGGATTTACTCAGTACATGGAAAATCCTGCCTGCATTTGGCACCTGGTGGATGTTGATTTCAGACCCTGCTCATACACATAGCACGAGTTTCTACATCTATCTACACTTTTTAAAACGTGACGCCAATAACTATGTATGTTTCCGAAAACCAGTGTAGTTTCTTTTTTTTCTGCGCCTTTTTAAAGTACTTATTACATTTCATTGATGTTCTGGTGTGCCATTGTGGCATTGGTAGACCTCAGCCTTGTATTCATTATAAAATGGAAGATGCCTTCAGTTTTCATAAATTCTGATTTCAAATAATTCTCATGCTTACTTGGGACTTGTCTCTCTTTACAGGATCTTCCACCTTCAGCAATAGCAAATGTGGGTGGTAACATTTTTACGTTTGGTTCTTACAGACTTGGAGTTCACACCAAAGGTATGAGGATCGAGAGCCGTTTTTGGGAACACGATACATTATTAAATGCTCTTAGACATATATTTTCTTTTTGCATAGGATTTGTGTGGCTGTATTGGTCATTTACAGTGCTTGTATTTTTGTAGATTGCTCAGAACAGAAACTTGGCAGAAAACCATAATATAAATGAGGTGATTTCACAGCCAGGGATTACTGCATAGCTCAAAGGGGCCTGTCTGAAGGTTTGAGGGGTCAGTGTGACCCGTCTTTTGTATTCCACGCAGGAGCGGATATCGACGCTCTATGTGTGGCTCCCCGTCACGTGCAGAGGGAAGACTTCTTCCAGTCGTTCTTTGAAAAACTCAAAAAGCACGAAGAGATCAAGGACCTGAGGGTGAGAGCGCTTGTAAACGTTGGATCCTCATACTGGCAGCCTCCGTGACGGCTTGCCAACCTTGCAGCTGTGCCGTTGACAGATGTTTCCAAATTGTTTTCTTCCAGGCCGTTGAAGACGCTTTTGTACCAGTTATTAAATTTAAGTTTGATGGGATTGAGGTAAAGCTATTGGTGACCACAGCCGGCCAAACCCATATTTAAGTTTATTTCTTGGAAAGACGCAGCTTTTGACGGTCTGCCTTCACTCTTGCAGATCGATCTTTTATTTGCGAGGTTGGCCCTGCAATGCATACCTGAAAATCTGGACCTCCGTGGAGACTCTCATCTCAGGAACCTCGACATCCGTTGTATCCGCAGTCTGAACGGTGAGATTTCTCTGGGTGTCGCTTGTGGCATCTTAGCTGATCTCTCCTATCCTGTACACCCAGACCCCATAATTTTATCCTAATGTCGCTTTGCTCAACCCACAGGTTGCAGGGTCACTGACGAAATCCTGTCTTTGGTGCCAAATAAGGAGAACTTCAGGCTCACGCTGAGAGCTGTTAAGCTGTGGGCCAAACGTAAGTAAGACGGCACTGACAATCTCTGATTGCACTGAAATGCACCGTTTCACTGCATTTCAACATCCATCCATCCATCCATCCATCCATCCATCCATTATCTTCCGCTGAATCCGAGGTCGGGTCGCGGGGGCAGCAGTCTCAGCAGGGAAACCCAGACTTCCCGGCCACTTCATCCAGCTCCTCCGGGGGAATCCCAAGGCATTCCCATTCAAATTTCAGAATCCACTGAATGTTTTTCAGAAGATGTTTATGGTTTCACTTTGGGTTGAGCACTGGTGGGGCTCCATCTATTTAAGGGGGTCGTATTGGCTGGTTTTGATTTTTTTTTTAAATTTTATTTATTTATTTATTTTGGGGGGGGGGCGGGGTGGTTTACAACCCTCCCATCACCCCCATGGTTTACGCCAATACTTATGCTGGTTGCCTTTTGACTTGCTATGTGAATGTTTTTGTTTGTTTGTTTGTTTTTTGTTTGTTCGATTTTGTTTTTCAGTTAGTCTGGACAACAAATTGATCAGGAGTTTTTGTGTCCCCAGATGACTGTCTTAGCAGTGATGGAGCTCTTCCTGTTCTTACACATAAAAGGGAGAGTTATTGATGTTTGAATGTGTACCAGGTCGTGGGATCTACTCCAACATGTTGGGCTTCCTGGGCGGGGTCTCCTGGGCCATGCTGGTGGCCAGAACCTGCCAGCTGTATCCAAACGCCGTTGCCGCCACGCTGGTGCACAAGTTCTTCCTCGTCTTTTCCAAGTGGTGAGTGGCCGGCTGCGTCAGTCACTGTTTCGGTGATCGACAGCTTTGCCGGATGGATGTTGTGAGAATCTCATCCCCCTTCATCCCATGCTGCCGCTCAGGGAGTGGCCCAACGCAGTGCTGTTGAAGCAACCAGAAGAGAGCAACCTGAACCTGCCCGTCTGGGACCCGCGGGTGAGTTACCCCACTTGCGTGCCGCCGTAGCATCCAGGGCAGCCGCTGACTCCTCTCCTCCTGCCTCCAGGTGAACCCGTCGGACAGGTACCACCTCATGCCCATCATCACACCCGCCTACCCTCAGCAGAACTCCACCTACAACGTCTCCACCTCCACGCGCACCATCATGAGCGAGGAGTTCCGAACGGGTGCGTGGGAGCGTGTCGTGTCCGTCCGGAGCATTCCTGTCTTTAACCCTTTAGCCTGACTGTTGACAGTCCAGTTAGTCTCCAGCTACAGACGAGACCTGCTTTGTGAATCTTCTAAGGAAACAAACCTTGTAACTTTAGCAAGGCTTCATTCACAAGGTCTCCCAATCCTCTGTCTACCCGCTTAACAGCACTTTTCCCCCATGGAGTTTTCATGGGTTTTTACTTCAGTACTTTATTGGGCAGTGATGACCCCGGTCTGTGGTGTAAGAGCGGTGTTGCACTACACTAACCACTTCCGTCGTTTATCTGAGCATCGGTTACTTCGTTGGCTGATTTTTAGAGAAATATAAAACCTCTTGCGTATTAAACAGCTGTCCTTGTCTAATAAAGTTGTTTTTGTTTACTTAGTGTTAGAAAATAAACAAAACAAAACAAATGTGGAATTGGGTCGACTAAGAACATGTTTGTATCTGTATTTTGGATCAAAGGGTTGCCAGATATTGGAAAATATTCAGGTATCGCAATATGATTTCTTTGCGACAAACGTAACGTAAAACATAAAACGGAGCTGAATATTTGCCAAACAAGTTTTGTTTCCTGTGACACAGTGAATCTTGATTGCCGGTTGATGAATCTTACTGCGGATTGTCGAAATATCGTGATACTGCGGTATAATCTCAACTCGGCTGCCTCTCAGCCCTTGCAGTGTGACGGTTGTTCTTAAAATGGTCTCTTGTTGCTACTATGTAGCTGTGAACTCAAAATGGCCTTTATCTTCAAACAAAGGTCTTAAATTGTGGGTAACCAGGGTCAGAAAATAATTCTGTATGAACAGCACTGAGTACAGAAGGCCTGGACCTGCCGAGCTGTTCTGTGTTTTGTTTATTTCAGCCTGTACTTGAACTGATGTGCTTAAAATTATGCTGCTGTCCCTGCAGTAGTCAGCCCTGCTTTTCATTCTGTGCGTGTTGGGTAACTGACATATTTGCTTTGTTCACCCCCGGCAGGTCTCAGCGTCACTGACGAAATTCTGCGTGGCAAGGCTGAGTGGCCAAAACTTTTCGAGCCACCAAATTTTTTCCAAAAATACAAGTACGTCAGTGCTTTGCTTCCCGGCCCCCCCCCTACAGGCGGCAGGTCATCTGCAGTGAATCTGTTTGTTTCTTTATCTATAGACATTACATTGTGCTGACTGCCAGTGCGTCCACAGAGGAGAACCACTTAGAATGGTGAGTGCGTGACATCATCCCTGAGCAAAGCCGTACGTCCTTACAGGAATCCGCTTGTTGTTTTGTTCTTGGTGATGGTAATATGTATGTCATCCATCTTCCAAATGTAGGCTTCCTGTAGAGTGTCATGGTTTAATATTATTGCCCGTACTGGGGTCTCAAACCTGATATTGTGTGGTCAGTCTTCCACGAGGGCCTCTGACAGTCTGTGCATACATTTGGTTTGCTTTAATTAGCACGGAGATTTTCACAGATGTAGTATTAAGATGCTGTCATTCCACCTTTATTTTTTTCTGCATATTACTTTGTAAAAAAAAAAAAAAAAGAAAAAAAAATCACTTTTGAATTTGTAAGAATCTGTGCAAAATACTGGATATGTTGCAGTGTGTCCACATGGGGGCACTGTAACCTTGGTTTACTTCTGTTTGAATGCACAGAGCCTCTGCTCTGGATGTGGGTGCTGAGCTTGTTACGCTGCTTATGCCACCTCATTGTGGATTTCGCTCTCGTTTCTGACGCTGAGACATCTAAGTAATGTGCTGTTGGTTTTTTTTTTTTTTTTTGGCATCTGTAAATGTCATGGTTGACGAGTGGCCTGTTTAGTCACCACGTCACCCTCTTTTAAATCCAGACAGAAACTGAACTATACAATTTTAGTCACTAAAGCGGTGACTTCATAAGTTTGTAAATATAACACAACTGGCTCTTGTCATGTTTAAATTCTAATTTCTCTACCTGGTAGTCGGCTGCCTTTCATGTTTGGGTACCAACAAAGTTTGACTGTTTTATTTCATTGGTTGGTCTCATGTACAGAGCTGTTCGTACACAAGCCTTCCCTCTGTTACCTGAACTTTCTGCTTGTTGAATTTTGCTGCGTTTCTGATCAGAGCGACAGTTTTTAATGAGCTACTTTCCTCTTTCGACAGGATCGGTCTTGTGGAGTCCAAGATAAGGGTGCTGATCGGGAACCTGGAACGCAACGAATACATCACTCTGGCCCACGTCAATCCCCAGTCATTCCCGGGAAGCAAGGACAGCCATAGCGAGTGAGCGTGCAGTGGCTGACCTGGGGGGTGAGGGGGGAGGCTCAGCCTGACATTCACATTATGTCAAGGGTTTAATGGTTGCAAGTTGCTTCAATTTTGGTTTCCTTTTCAAATGCATGTAATGATGTCCATTTAGGATAATTTGTACTAGAGCTGCCATTCATTTTACATAGTCTCTAACATTGAGGATCCCTGTAATGGTACTTAGTCTATACGTCATATCTATGAAGTGAGCTGTTACAGGCCAAAAGCGTTAGGTTGGATTCTGAGAAATACTTGGCTTCCTGCAACCCCCCCCCCCCCCCCCCCATCAAACAGGAACGAGTTTGTCTCCATGTGGTTCATCGGGATCATCTTCAAAAAAGTGGAGACCCCCGAGAGCGTGAACATCGACCTGACGTACGACATCCAGGCTTTCACAGACACTGGTAAGCGCACTGCTTCTCTTTAAAGCACTGCGACGTGCGCATCTCAAAAGGCTTCTTATTCCACACCGTTCTGCATATTTTTATGTTATTCGTAAGTCTGAACCCTGTCGGTGATCCCAGCGTGGGAGGATATTGTGTACTGTGGTAGTTTGTCAGTTTTACGGTATGGTATAATGCAGCTTCATTGTAGATCCCGTTGTGGGGCTCGCAGCTTCCGGCTTTGGCGGAACGTGGGCTCCAACAGCTTGACTTTAGGTCCCAAGTCAAAAATGGGTTCAGAGTGCGAAAATCGTTCATGGAGTTGACTGTGACTTGCTCCCCCCCCAGTGTACAGGCAGGCGAACAACATCAACATGCTAAAGGAAGGCATGAAGATTGAAGCAACTCATGTGAAGAAGAAGCAGCTCCACCAGTATCTTCCCACCGAGGTCCTTCAGAAGAAGAAGAAGGTAGGAGACCGCAACCTGAAGCATGGGCTTCTGGAACTGACGGCGTCCTTTTGCCGCCCGCCTCGTCATTGACGTCTCCCGCGCTTCAGAGTTTGGCAGATATAAACCGCACCTCCAACGGAGGGTCGAAACGCGCTTCGCTGGACGGCAGCCAGCTAGACAGCTCCAGAGACACGGACTGTGGCACGCCCTTCAGCTCCCCAGCCCCCGCAAGCATGCCGAGCAAGGCGGACTCCGACAGTGAGGACAGGTACCGGCTCTCGCCTCAGTCTGTGGGTCTCATTACCAGTTAGTCGCAAACTATGAGGGTCACCGAATCCTGTCTTCCCGCAGGATCTCGCCACCCAAGCCACAAGTACCTCTGTTTTGTGACGTTTCTCCAGTGAAGGAAATCTCCTCCCCAAGTCCAGAGCAAGGCATGTCCATCCCTGTGATTGGAACAAGTACGTACCAACTACCGCTGTTTTCAGTGTGTCGTGTGAAATGCGGTTTAACAAGAGTGTCCCCGCCCCCCCCCTCCGCAGCTGGGAGCTCCATCCCCACGCTGAGTCGGGGTGTGCCGCACCTTACCTCGCCCACGACCAAGCCCGTCACGGTCAACGGTACAGGCGGCACCAGCTCTGTACCCAAGAGGCCGCACTCCCCGCCCCCATCAGAGGAATCTCCCAAGAGGCTCAGGGGCACAGACAAGGTGGCGCTGGGCAACGGCAGCCTGCTTCTCAGTCAAGTGCTAGCGCTCCATGCTAATGCTTTGTGTTTTGTTTCGTTT
>JAABNX020000122.1:549863-563134 GCA_015163995.2 Mormyrus lacerda | reverse complement strand
TCTCTCTCTCTCTCTCCTCCGGACTGCAGGTTTCCCCGGACAGCTCAACAGCCCCGGACCCCTGTCCCCCTTCGGAAGAGAGACTCGAGCATCTGGGCGACCCCGTGCCGGTGGGTGTGACGTCACTGTATCTGAATGCCATGCAGAGTCGAGCCCCGCTTCCCTCCCAAACCTGCTGGGTCTCTTTGCTCTTTTCCTTTGTCCACTAGTAATAGAAAGTGGTCTCTCCATTATTAATTAATTTTTTTTGGTGTTTAACATTACGTCTTGGTGTTGTGCTATTGATAAACGTATATTAAATGCAGGGTGCCGTCTACCCCTCCCCCCTTTAGAGTCTTGACGCCACAAAGCCCATGCCTATTCCAACCATCGACACGTCGAGAACACAGGTAAAAATACCACCCACCCCCCCGCCGTCTCATGAAAGACACGACAACAGTGAAATCTGGGCAAAGACAAGGTGCTGGAAATTCCCTCTGCATAAAGACACTTCAACCTGTGAATAACCCTGTGTGTGTGTGTGTGTGTGCACGCGCTCTGTCTGTCATGTTTTTCAGAGGCTCTCCAGCAAGGAGCTTCCAGACGCTTCCTCCCCCCTCCCCACCAGTAACCTGCGCGTTGTCAAGAACTCGATCAGACTCACCCTAAACCGATAGCAGTCAGCCGGCGTGTTTGACACTCCTGTTCCTCCTCCGTCGTTTAATTTCGAGATCCTGCGGTGCTTTTCCGTTTTAAAACGCCGCTGACACGATCCACTGCCGACCCGACGGACCCTAAGTGAGACCGCGGTAAATGTGAAATGGACCAAGGGCCCCGTGTCGGCACTCCGGGTGAGACCCGGCGCCACCTGAATGGAGAATGGATTTGTCTAGGTCCTGCCACGTTTGTGTCGATTCCGCTTTTCTTCGCCTCGTCAGGTTCTCATTACTCTTGGCGCCGAACTTGTCAGAGGCATCATTTGTGCAGTGGATACAAATTATGTAAATAACTGCCCTAAAAATCACGGTTTTCACAAAGCGTTTCCCTCCCCCTCTAATGCACTGAAAATTTCAGTTTTATTCACTGAAAGTAAGTAGTCAAGTCCGTTTTTGATTTCATACCTGTCTGACCCCCCCACCCCCTCACCCACCCACCTTTTTTTTTTTTTCTCTCCTCCTTGCCTGCCTTCCTTTTCAATTTTTCGTTTCTGATTCAGTTGGAAGTAGCTGAGCTAAGAAGGACCCTTCTGTGGAAGCGGCCTTGCTTCTTCAGTGCCCCCCCTCAGCCACCCTCCAGTTTGGATGCGTCTGTCTCTCTCTCTCTTTGGGACGCACAGAACAGGAGCTGATCCCGTTTTCCCCCCGTCCTCCTGTGACAGGCCGTGTCTCTCGGTGTGTAGTGCCCGGGTAGGTTGTGTTTGTCGCGGTGGGATGGCTTTCTGGCTTTTCTCCTCCTGTTGTTGTGACTCCCTGAGCATGAGCACGGGCTGGTGACTGCGTGTGCCTCCTACGGAGGCCCCCCCCCCCCCAAAAGGGCTCCTCTGGCGTCCGTCTTCCGAAGGGACTTCAGCTTCACTCTCTCATCTTTGCAGAATGATTCCACCATGATATTTTGGAGTTATATATCCATCGATCACCTACTTTGAAAATGCATTCTTTGACGGGGTTATTTTATTTATATTAGCATATTTGTAACGTACTTTTATATAAATGTAAACGTCACAAACCTTGCAGTCACTTAATTTACATGCAGAGCGTTCTGTCAGATCTGTCAGTCTTTTCATTTATCACAATAAACCGTTGATTTTGGTATTGTTTTGTAAGGTAATAAATGTATTTGAAAGGGTATTTTTGTATGTAATGTATATTGCCTCCTTTAAAATAACACCAAAAAAGTGTACAACCTCTAACAGACCTTTTGCTTTTTTCCTCGCATCGATTCCGTTTAGTCTCGTTTTGAATTCAGTGCGGCTATTTAACAATTATTGTGTGTGGTGGGGTGTGGCTGCCTCAACAAGAACTCTTCCAAAACGCGAGGTGATACATAGTTTTGGATGTTTCGGATTATTTAATGTCCTCCCACACTGCGACATATTCCATTTACACTTATGTTGCTCCTAACTTCCCGTTGACAAATTTGTAAAAATGTCGAGCCGCCACAAAGTCACTTTTTATGCATCTTCTAAAGTTAGTGTCTATGCTACTTTTTACTTACTTTTTAGTGTTGCAGAGCACGAATAAACTTGATGGAGGTAAGTGAAGTTGGTGCTGTCATCCTGAGTGTTTTGTAGATGTCTTGCTATGATGCATAGGGTGGGTTATTTAATGCTAAATGAAACACTCACGCTCCAGTATAAATCGGGGATATAAGTAGAGCTGGGATGTGCGCTGTCTTCGCCCCCATGCAAAAGCGAATGCTACCCTGCGGATCAATCACAGTTACAGCCGTGCAGTTACATTTCGACGCGGATCATAACTCGATTTTAATAAAGATATTAATTGTAAGCGATGTTTGTTCTGAATCTGCCCGCTTCGTCGATATTAACTCCGATTTTGTACGGGACCGCCGGTTTCGTAGAGTCATCATAGGGAGAAATACAGAATTAACATTTTTTTTACACTAAGCGCTCTGCACTCACAAACTAAAAAGGTGACAAATCTTTCCTGATTCCTGAATATGATTTTTAATTTCTTCGCTGGTATACAGTTCGCGATGCATAAGAATTTAGAACCATTAAAAGGCGCGTTCAATTGCCGAATAAACCTACTTTTTATGAGAAAGTGAATAGTATGACATACTTAATACTGAATAAAGCATGCATTTCACTTTAGTAGGTTACCCGGGAGATTCCCAGTTCACAACTTCGGATGTCGGCCGGGGATTACCCAGTATGTATATAATATACACATACAATGTCTCAACGTAAATAACGGATTAAATTTACTTAAGAAAACGTTTAAATATAGGTAATTAGCACGGGCTGGTGTTCTTACTAACAATTGAAATATTAAAATTGAATAACCTCTACACTTAACCCGATGCAGGTGAAGACCTCGGTGAAAGTGTTCATGTTTTTCACTTTGGAAACGCTCGTAGTTTTTATTCTTGATACAATAGGTCAACTCGCCTGTGGTAATAAGCAGTGGCCTTACTGTAAAGCTGGGATATGTGAGGCAGCTCACTGGACACAGGTCTGTCTCCCGTTTCTGGCCGTGAGGCATGTTTATATTCGCAAAAAGTCTGTGCTTTATGAGAACGCTGTCATTCCGCTTAGTGAATTTAATAAAGTGTATTTTAATATTGTAAACTATGGCCTTCTACAGCACTTGTGCTTCCTGTTATTGTTGATCGATACGTAATTAACAGGTAACCTACCGCCGTAAAATACAATGACGTATCAGTTTAATAATAAAACCGCCCAAAATGGGCGGAGATCTGGGGGAATTCCCGGCTCCGGCTTTTAAACTCAATACATCACCTTTCTAGTATTAGTTGAACCTTGACGTTGAAATGATAAAGTGTGATAAGACCGTCCACAACATGAACTGTGAGTAGAGAACCATTTTCTGCACTTAGCGCTATGAAAGTTTCTGTATAACTCTTACGTTTGTAACGATGATTATTGCATTTTGTGCCTACTGTTTTAAACCGTCTTCCTGGTGCCATGGACAAAAACTGTAATCTTTTTCATACACATAAAAAACAAAAACTTTGTAACTCCTTGTCATATATATTCCATATATAAACATTTTTAATATGGCTTTATATTTACCTGTTTTTCTTTGCGCGACTAAAAAATGAGCACGACTGCAAGACTTCTAGCTGTCGCATGACGCCTACTTGAAAATGTTAACCTAAATTTAAAATGCCGGTGAAAATTACTTTTTTATTTCAAAAATTAATATCCGCATAGTACCGTTGTTTCATATGCTATTTTTGTATCCTTATAGCTGACAAGTGGACTAAAATGTGTTGTTTTACCAACTTGTAGGATAATTTTAATTGACCATCAACTTTTAGTAAATGCTTGGTACGAAGCATTTTAACAGAGACCCGATTGTTATTTTAAAAGGAAACTCTACGGCGCCACAACGCGTTCGACCCGTGGTGTACAGCTAAAATCACAGAAATGCGGAAGGAAATTTATGCTGTCTGAAAGCTAAACCTGCGAAATGTACCACCAAGTCATAAACATAATCTCAGAAAAACTACGGGAGTGAATTCTTTTGAAAGAATTTTTGGACGAGAATGCGAATGTAATTGGGGAAGTCTTGAAATTCCAGCTTCCTTTTTTAAGAAACTCGACTTCCAATAAACGTTTCGCCCGTTTTTTTTTTTTTTTTTGTTAATTTGAATTTGATTCATTGTTCTAATGAACACACTGCATATTCAGTAACCTAAATTTTGGTCACTACAGTGAGTGTTCTCTGTCTTATCTTGCCAGTGACGGTTTAGGCAAATATGATGCTGTCTGGTATGTGGGCAGCTCTATTTGGCATTTATTTTCCATTTCTGCATTGTCTATGCACATGTTAAATTTACTTTCAAACGTGGTTGCAAATAGCAATAATAGTCATTGACAAATAGTCATATGCAGAATGTAGGATCGTGTTGTGATTTCCATTGTGTCTGCTGTGAAGTTCTGTCAATGCATAAAGTTTATATATATATAATTCTATGTAGTCGGACACGTCAAAATATTTAGTTTCCTTGCTGCCGGAGCGTCCGGTATAGTCTCCGGACCCCATGTAGCGAAGATGGCTGGAATTGATGGGCGCATTTACGCGGGTGCTTCTTTTGTGCAGCGTATCAAGGGTAGTTGCCATAGACCCATGCAGACTATTTTCCAGCGTATTTAAAGTTTGTGCGTCTCTAGTTTATAACGTCATCAGTCTTCTCAAAGATTCAGTACATTCAATGAATGAGAAACTGAGGCTTGCAATAGTAACATATATTTACCTCGATTATAACAGTCAACGTGTAAAACGCAGTATAACTGCTTGCACTGGATACATGCAATCCCGATTGTATTGTTACTCTTAAGTATGAATCCTTTCCTAATTTGTGCGTAAGTAATTCTTCACAGTCTCTATGCGTTCATCAGAGGGGTGTTTATAAATGAAACGTGGCAGTGACGGAAGCAATTGTTTTTTCGTTTTTTTGTAATGACTCTGAGCCCCCATCCTCTGCTCGGTGGATGGATGGATGATGGGAATAGCTTTTACTAGAATAACACTCTCCCGCTCCATTGCAGTGTGCAAGCCTTACGCGGAGATATTCGAGCAGCCGAAGCAGAGGGGCATGCGCTACAGGTACAAGTGCGAGGGGCGATCGGCGGGCAGCATCCTGGGGGAGAGGAGCACCGACGACAACAAGACCTACCCCACCATCCAGGTCAGAGGGCACGCAAAAGCACGCACGATCTGCACTTTTCAATGAACTGGTGTCACCGGTACCTTTAAAAGAAACAGAGGAAATGAATGAACAGTTGATTATTTAGAGAGCGGTTACATTAACGAATGAAAACAAGAAGACCTCTGGGCGTAAGTGCTTCATTGTCTGTACGAAAGCACATTGAAGCCCAGATTATCGTTTTTTATTCAGGAACGGATTAATAAAATTATTATGTAATGCTGTATGCATCTGAAATGCGTAGCACTGCATCTTTACGTTGTGCAATGTTAAATGAGCAAATATGTAAGTATATTTCGTCAGCATAGCACATAATCTATGATGTTAACCCCCTGGGATCAATGCTTGTTGTAACAGACTGGGAAGAAAAAAAATGTTTATATCAATATCAATAGTTTGTTTTGGATGCAATCAAGTGCTCAGCAAGTTCCAACGTGACTTTTCTTTGTCCATTTCTTCCATCTTTAGGTTTTTAACATATTTGGGAAAGGGAAGATCCGCGTGTCATTGGTGACGAAGAACGAGCCGTACAGGCCACACCCCCACGAGCTGGTTGGAAAGGACTGCAAGGATGGGTACTACGAGGCTGAAATGAGCCCGGACCGCAGGATCTTTGCGTAAGTAGTCGTCTATCACCTAAGCACTCTGGCTCAGGGTAACACCGAAGGAGAGGCAGGTTCAAGAACGCTGCCTAGTATTGGTTGTGCCGGGAGCTGGGAGGGAGCAGGAACATGTTGTGGCTGGTGGGTTCCTGAAGACTGAGCTGAGGAACATTGATGTAGAGTAACGACAGGGTAGAATGGTAGACAGTGGCACCTGGAAACTGTTCCGGGCGGCGGATATGGGTACAAGGCAGTGGTTCACTATGGATTACATCACAAGGTGTAAACACACCCTCACACACGCAAGCAGTGACACTGTAGGAAAAATAAGGAGATGGGCTGTGACATTTTCACCTCA
Organism: Mormyrus lacerda; assembly: GCA_015163995.2. Taxonomy (NCBI): domain Eukaryota; kingdom Metazoa; phylum Chordata; class Actinopteri; order Osteoglossiformes; family Mormyridae; genus Mormyrus; species Mormyrus lacerda. The sequence goes on along the minus strand of JAABNX020000122.1, from coordinate 556,783 downwards.
TTAATGCGATAATACCGTGGGAGGAAAAAAAGATATAGCTAATTCATGTGTTTTTAGTTGATTTCTTGAAATCTGGCTGACCATCCATATGCAGAACTTAAAATGTCCAGCCTGTTTTTTAAAAAATCACCTAAAAAGAGATCCACATTCCCATATTTTTAAAAGTTCCGAGTCAGAAAAACCAGTTAATCGTAATACTAAAAAACTTCAAAGGAGTTCCTGTTTGATTTTCCAGTGTGGTCAGACTCATCGTCTTTTTGAAAACCGCAGTAGGAAAACAGTACTATGGCAAATACTTTGCATAAGATGGCCACTGGGTCCTCGGCAGGGAAATCCCCCAGCTGTTTCCCATGACAGAATGAAACTCTGAGATACCACCTAGGGTTGGTCAGTGTGCACCAAGTACAAAAAAAAAACAGGGAAGCCACTCATATGCAGTTCAGCCGCTCCCCAGGTTACGATGGGGCTACGTTCCGATAAACCTCATGCATTTTAATACAGTACACCTAACCTAACAAACACTATAGCCTAGTCTAGCCTAGCCTAAATTAAACATGCGTAGAACACCTACATTAATCTACAGTTGGGCAAAATCATTAACGCAAAGCCTGTTTTATAATAAAATGTAGAACATGTCATGTAATATATCAACTAATGTACTGAATGTGAGAAAAGGCGAAATATCGTAACAAGGACCATCGTAACCCAGGGAGCGTCTGTATAAAAAAGGCAAACCCACGTAGAGAATCTGCCAATGAGAATGGCACAGCCCATGCCCCTATAGTGTCACTGCTTGCGTGAGTGAGGGTGTGTTTATACCTTGTGATGTAATCCATAGTGTACCGCTGCCTTGTACCCATATCCGCTGCCCGGAACAGGCTCCAGATCCCACTGTCCACCTTTCTACTCTGTCATTACGCAATATCAGTGTTGCTCCGCCCACATTTCCGTTCCTTCCCAGCTCCCAACACACCTGCACCTTTCATTCAGTGATATTGTTTATTTTGTACAGATGTGCTGCAAGTTGGGAGGGAGCGGCTGGTCCCCGAGGACACGGGGCAGACCCCACCAGCTGGGCCTCTCATCACAACACCCAGGTTTAACACCCATCGTCTCTTCTGCCCTCAGCTTTCAGAACCTGGGGATACAGTGCGTCAAACGGAAGGAGGTGAAGGAAGCCATAACGCAGAGGATGAAACAGTGCATCAACCCCTTCAACGGTAAGACCTCCAGCGAAGCCCACGGCTTTGTAAGTGAGGTTTCTCCAGTTCTCAGAGGAGGCTCAGCTTAAACCTAATGAGATCCTAAATCTATTGTGCTTGCCAGGACCACATTGGGACCAAGTGTTCCTTGTGCTCAAAGGATCCACCTAAGATCAAACTTATCCTGCTTAACCGAGTCTGTGTTCAGCAGCTCTACCGCTTTAATCCCCACGTTGCTTCGGCCACACTTAGACTTTAGCTATAATTTTTGTTTTGGTTTCACAAGTGTAACTTTGAGGGGAAGGAGAGAGAGGGAGTCCTGAGAAGAACTACAGAATGAAAATGTCACTGGCTCTCTGACGCTGAGTGCTCGCTCACCCCGTCCACCCCCGCTAGTGCGCTTTCCCCGTGTTCAACGCCCACGGCGTAACAGACACGACTCACTCCCTCTGACATCACCTTTTGTCTGCTTCCTCATTCATATTTTGCTTCAAAAACAAGATCTATACCCGTACAAGGTCTTCCCTGTGCCTAGGCTGGCCTGTTAGACAGCCCTACCCCCCATCTCTCTGTGGCCCAGTTCTCTGTTGGTTTTGATGCCGTGTCACAAAGTATGTGCTTGGTTAAGGACGCGTGGGATGGGAGGGGGTTGCGTCTCCATCAGCCCCCATATTTGGTCTCAGTTCTCTCACTTTGCTATCACCCGGAGGTTATGTGTCACCATAATGACCACGAGGCATGTAAACGGGGGAGGTGCGCGCTGAAACTGAGTGGGCAGATGTGTGCAGGTATATGCATGAGCATATGTGATACACGCTCACACATGTGGGCGCATGTACCTAATGGCCGTGTTCAGGAGCCGTGGGCCGTGCACTACGGGCGTTGATGAAACAGAAAGCGTAAATGTTCACGTTATGAAAAGGCTGAAGGTCTCGGAGGTGGAAATAGAGAATGGTGCCTTGCTTCTCTCTCACCTCTCTCCTAGCCTGTCACCCTCTCACTCCTGCACTTCCTCACCTCCCTGACAATACAGGAAGCGGTTCCTGATCACCGCCCACACACCTGTTTACGTCCTCGGCGTGACGTGACCATAGCATGTCTCGCGTTCCGGTTTTCAATGGACATTTCTGTCAAATAGGAAAGTGCGTCGTACTCAACGGACTCGTCTCGTGTAGAAGAATGAAGCTCTTTGTGTTTATTTCCGGTCGCTAGTTTAGGTTTGTGGTTACGACATTAAGGCAGGGCTTCAGTGCTGTTTGATTCAGCTGACGGTCTCATATTGTTTCCTGTAGTCAAATCTTTTCTGTAGCTTACAGTATTTCTCAGGCCCCAAGAATACCAAGCCGTTTATCTGGCTCCTCCTCTCTGTTTTCTAGGTCTCTTTCTAAATAGTCAAATATTTTTTACACAAGCCGTAGCTATTATGGTTAATTCTATAGGGTAATTTGCTGATATAATTTTAATAATGGCTTCAAAAGGTGAAGATCATTACCTGATATCTACACTTCATCACACCTTCCAGCTGTCTGATTCTTGAAGCTGACCTCTCCTGTAGTTATTGATGCCCCTGTTGCATGCTGGGACATGAAAACCCCTGGATTTTTCTCATTAAGTGTACTTGACCATACTTGTGTTCGTGCACCCATTTTACGTCATCTTCCATTGCCCGAAAAGCACATTTCCAATACTAAGAACAGAAGTATGGAGGATGGTAAACATTCCTGGATGTCGTTCCTTCTTCCGAATAAGACCAATCCCATGATTCATTGTGGCCCAAGTTTGTTCTTCGGAAGCAAGTTAGCAAGATCGCTCTTGCCAAGTCCACAAGTACAATCATTGTGTTCATGTTATTGAGAAACACCCCCTGTCTCCCCCCTGGGGTCGGATGCTGACGGCGTTCTACCATGTTGCCTATAGTGCCACAGGAGCAGCTGCTGCAGATCGAGGACTATGACCTGAACGTGGTGCGCCTGTGCTTCCAGATCTTTCTGCAGGACAAGATGGGCCGCTACGTGCAGGCCATGGAACCTCTGGTCTCCAACCCCATTTTCGACAACCGTGAGTGCAGCCTGTACACCCGCTTTGCTTTCACTTTCTGTTCATGCACCCGAGCGCTGTGTTTTTCTGACTGCCGTGCTGGTAGCAGGGAGGGAAGCTCCCTGTCCTTTACTCTGCCCCATGTAGGATTAGGATTGGTAGCGTAACACGTAATGGCGCCCCCTAACTTTCAACATTCAGTACTGAGACAGCAGTCTACCAGGTTTTCCTTCTGTCAAATTAAGCGGGACTCACATCGCCATTTAAACTCATGGTTCTCATGATTCCGGAGTTATTCTTGAGATTTTTTTGCCGGTATTTCTGTGCTGATAACTCAGAATGAAATAGGACTGGCAAATCCTGTTTAGAACCCATCATTGGCATCAGCCTGCATCAAAAAGGTTTTCATGAAAGAATGAATGCATTTATAATCAATAATTCAAGTATTTGTTGTACAAAATAACAACCTGTCTGTACAGAGACAACAGTGTTTGTAAAAAAATGTTTTGACTGATCAATCAGAAAACATTACTATGTAGGCTACGTTTTTAAATACAATATCTGTGGTGGTAATTGCGTTTCCGTCACAATTTCTATCAGAATTCAACCATTAGTGTTAAGGATGTAAAGGTGACGCATATGAAGTTTTTACTTTTTACTGATAAAAATTCATTAGATTCTCTATACAGTCTTGCTTTAATACGGAACATTAGTCCAAGCAGCCCAGTTAGCTCACAGAGACTACAGTGACAATTTCATGTCATCATAACAAAAAATGACAGACTCAGCTGCACGTTCTGCAGGAGTGCTCCCTGTGGCCTTTTGCTGAGGTTAACTTCCTGTGAAGCAGCTGTTTTTGGCGTGCTTGCCCTGACTCTTATCTCACTGCCTGGGTGACAGTCGTGTGATGTCATCAAATACGCCACGGAAACCCCAGCTCCTCTGGGTTGCCGCGGTGATGCAAATCCTGCACGATAGCGGGCGAGATTACGCATACGCAGCCGTCAACTTCAGAAACCAGATGTTGATGTCACCGAAACAGTTAAATTTCTGCGGGGGAGGGGGGGGGATGGTGTCAGGATATGTCTGGCAGACTGCCTGTAAAGGTCAAGGGCTGACTAGGTGATCAGAGGAACGGCAGAGAGAGAAACACCTCATGATGTCATACAACCGCAGAAAAGGGGTTTAAGGTAGACTTTAACATCACACTTCTGAAACGAAGAGGCCACGCAATCTGTCAAACAGTGCTTGGATATGCGAGTGACGTGGGGTGTGGATGACATCCGCTAGTGGGTGGAAGCAAGAGAGCTTGGAGGTTCTACCTGATCGAATGTTCCTCAAACATGACAATTCCCAGCCAGTTCAACTGCCAAGATCACACGCTGCTTTCCTACACGGACACGGCGACCATGACGATAACGGCACCCACCCCCCCACGACAACAACATGCTGACCTTCCTGACCTCTTGCCCCTTGCAGGTGCCCCAACCACAGCTGAGCTGCGTATCTGCCGCGTCAACAGGAACAGCGGCAGTGCGAGGGGAGGGGACGAGATCTTTCTGCTGTGCGACAAAGTCCAGAAAGGTAACGTGGACTAACAGGCCAGCTGTGAAACATTTTACACCCCATACCCTGCAGCTCACCAACTGTTTCAGGTGCTGTTCATTACACTAGATCTGCCCTAAATTAGTAACCATTCTGTGTGACATTTATTTGTTCAGTCTTCTGTTCACACTTCTCACATTTATTCATCAATCCTTAATTTACTCCCCGATCCAGATGACATTGAAGTGCGGTTCTTTAGAAAGAACTGGGAAGCAAAGGGCATCTTCTCGCAGGCCGATGTGCACAGGCAGGTCGCCATCGTCTTTAGAACTCCCCCATACCTCAGTGCTTCCATCACCGGCCCCGAGGCCGTGGGCATGCAGCTGCGCCGCCCGTCTGACCAGGCAGTCAGCGAGCCACTGGAGTTCCGATATCTGCCTGATGATAAAGGTGCGTCGCCTCCTAGGGGTGAGGAGGGGGATTGACAAAAGCATGGTAACTGCGGGATTGGTGTATACAAGGGAGGGGCCACTTGCCATACCTCAAAGCTTAATGGCCCCAGCAGTGCCTCCTCCCTTGTCACTCACTGATCCAAAATATATCATTGGCTAATGATAAGTTTGGGTCATGTGTATGAATTGTAAAGTTTGGGTGTCTGGTCGTGCTTGCAAGGTAACGCACTGGTGCCTCATCACATTTTCACGTTCATCCTGTACCATTTGCAGACCCCTTTTCCTGCATCGCTAAAAAACGGAAGATCGAAGAACTGATGAAGGTCCTTCCCAACTTCAACGGTAAGGAAAAAGGACTACACGTGTGTCAAAACAACACTACAAGCTATATATGCATTGATTTTTGAGTGATATTACTAAATATCAAAATTCCATTTTATTTAGGTGTGAATCACCTCAACAGAGTGAAGCCACAGGCAACTCAGATTAAGAAAGGTAAGAAATAGGCCACAGACTTTATTTGTAGGGGATTAGGGCCAATCATAGTGCCTGTTTGGTCTTATCTCCTGTCCCTCATCAATTCAAATCATATCATTGGCTAATGATAAGGTTGGCTCCTCTTATGCCCCCTGTCTGACCTCCTTCCAACCTTCCAGAGCCCGCTAACACATACATGAAGGCGACCATAGCCAATGGCGTGCAGAAGCCTCCGCCAGCCCTCAGTGGCACCTCGCCATATCTGATGGCGATGCACGCCGTGGCACAGCCTCCGGTTTCCATCGCCCACGTCACGCCGCCACCAAGCATGCAGGCCGCCGCTGGCATGGGGATGCCGGATCTGCACGATAGCTCCACCATCTCCGACCTGCCCCAGCTCACCGAGGGCGACCTACAGTGCCTGGGCACGGTGGGGGACGGCCAGCTGCAGCAGAGAGGCCTCCCCCAGGGCAAGGAGGCGGCATCCGGATCCCAGCCCTCCTGGGCCTCCTATGGCTTCCCTTCAAACCAGGGCATCCTGAAGGGTGGGATTAGACCCTTCTCCTACGCCGATAACGGTGACTGCGACAGCATCCTAGAGAGCTTCACCCAGCCGCCAGTGTTCCCGCTGAAGCAGGAGCTCATGCTGGAGCAGCACGGGCACGCCAACCGAGCGTCACCAGAGAGCGCCATGCAGCACCGCAGTCTGGCACCCTGCCAAATGCACAACAGCACCAGCCTGGAGGCTCTCAGACATACCACGGCCAAGGCGGCAAACCTCCATCTCAATCTGCTGGCCAATCAGCTTGGCGACATTGACGGCGACTTTGGCAGGATGAACTGGCATTAGGCCAGAGACCGATTATGAATGATTAAGGCCAGTCAAGGTACTAGATTGCAAGTATCTCACTGACTTTGACAGTGGTCTGTGGCTTAATGATGATTAACAAGAGCAAGTCTCCAGGTTCTCAAAACAGACCTAATAGGGTTTTCTGGGTTTCCTCCCAATGTCTGGAGGGTCAAAAGAATACTGGATCTGTAGGAGGTAATATCCTACGGTAGGTTATCTTGGTGTTAGGTTTATTTTAAGGCTTAAGTATTTGTGCTTGTGTATATATACATATGATATATACCGTAATTTCCGGACTATAAGGCGCACCTGAATATAAGCCACACCAGCTAAATTTGGGGAAAAATACAGATTGTT
>JAABNX020000122.1:521480-533070 GCA_015163995.2 Mormyrus lacerda | reverse complement strand
GGCAGTATAACATTGTCCACGGCTTCTCCATACCCTTTCAGGTTTGTCACATGTGCTGGAGGTGAACCTACTCTCATTTGTGAAAAGCACAGGGTGCCAGTGGCAGACCTACCAATTCTGGTATTCTATGGCAAATGCCAGTCAAGCTCCACGGTGCTGGGCAGTGAACACAGGGCCCACTAGAGGACATAGAGCCTGCAGGTCACCCTCATGAAGTCTGTCTGTTTCTGATTGTTTGGTCAAAGACATTCACACCAGTGACCTGCTGGAGGTCACTTTGTAGGGCTCTGGCAGTGCTCATCCTGTTCCTCCTTGCACAAAGAAGCACATACCGGTACTGCTGATGGGTTAGGGACCTTCTATGGGCCTGTCCAGCTCTCCTAGAGTCATTGAGACTGCACTGGGAGACACAGCAAACCTTCTGGCAATGGCACACATTGATGCGTCATCCTGGAGGAGTTGGACTACCTGTGCAACCCCTGTAGGGTCCAGGTATGGTCTCATGCTACCAGTAAGGACACTGACCTTAGCCAAATGCAAAACTAGTGGGAAAAAAAGTCAGAAAAGATGAGGAGGGAAAAATGCCAGTGGCTTCCACCGGTTAAACCATTCCTGTTTTAGGGGTCGTCACATTGTTGGCCCTCTAGCACCTGTTGCTAAATTCTTTAACAACAAAGCAGCTGAAACTGATTAAAACCCCCCTCTGCTACTTAATTGACCAGATCAATATCCCAGAAGTTTAACTGACTTGATGCTATACTCTGATTAAAAAGTGTTCCTTTAATTTTTTTTGAGCAATGTATAAAGATCATCTCGCTGTGATGTTAAAGGAAGGTCATTTCCATTGTTACATTTTAACAAAGGTTCTATCAATGTCAGCACAGTAACATTATTACCTGAACATCCATTTAATGCAATAAATATTGTTTTATAATAGAACACCATTTTATAATAGGCCTAGTACTTCAGTACCAACCAGCCTTGAACCCACGACTCTAGAGCTAAAGCCGCAATGTTACCCACTGCCCCTCCAGGCCGTTTCTTTTTTCTATATTGTAACTTTTACCTGTAGCAGTTGTAGTAGTAGTGGAATAATGTTCTGAGAATATGTGGAATGGACATTTTGAGCTTGCCTTAGGCCTGCCTTAATCGTAACGTTCAGTGAAAGTTCCTGTAACAAAGAATTGTTGGCCGGGATATCGCAACAAGGAAATGCTGAAAAACAGACTAAAAGGCAGGGGAGCGAAGGTGACACAGAATGTCTAGCTATGCTCCTGATGTTGTGGTATAGCTCAGTGTTTCTCAAATCCAGAGCTCTGGAAGGGAGCAAAGACATGGACCATCTGGGGGTCCCCAAGCAATGGGTTGAGAAACACTGGTACAGACTATGTCTGTGTCCTGTTCCTTCCTAAGTCATCTAACCCTTCTCCTCCTTAGGCTCTCCATGTTGGCTCACTGGTAGAGAAGGTTGAAGCGGTGGATGCAGATGTTAGCACAGTAAACAACAGAGTAACATATTCCATACTGGTAAAATCTTGTTTTTTAAAATATAAAATTATATCTAATAGGGTATATAATTATACAGACATTAATGGAATGTGTTTGTGACTAAGAATTGAAGGGAAATCATTCCAATTAAAGTATTTAATGCCAGTTTCTATATTAATATCCATAAAAATAAATATGCAAATATTAACCTTGCCTTGATTGAAATCTTTAATATGAAGTTTTATAGTCGTCATAAATCCAGTAACAAATAAGGTTAAACTGTTATAGTGATAACCTGTAATGTATATAATTATTATAAAATGCAATAACTGAGTGCAATGTTTTTTTGTGTGTGTGTATAGCAGATATCTTTGATGAAATAGTAACTTATTTTCTTCCACTTCAAAAGTACCCAGTACCAGACAAATTTATGATTCAAAGTGATGGGAATATTATTTTGATGAGTGCCCTAAACTACAACTTAGCCAACAGCTACCACTTCACTGTGGAAGCTCGGGTATGTAGCACCTCTGTCTACCTGTCTGTCTGTCTGTCTACCTGTCTGTCTGCCTGCCTCTCTGTCTACCTGTCTGTCTGTCTACCTGTCTGTCTGCCTGCCTCTCTGTCTACCTGTCTGTCTGTCTACCTGTCTGTCTGTTTGTCTGCCTGCCTCTCTGTCTGCCTGCCTGTCTGTCTACCTGTCTATCTGTCCGTCTACACGTCTGTCTGTTTGTCTGTCTGCCTGCCTGCCTGTCTATCTGTCTGTCTACCTGTCTGTCTGCCTGCCTACTTGTCTATCTGTCTGTCTCTCACCTGATGTCATTTTTTGTAGGATGCAGGGGGACTCACAGACACCACCGAAGTGTTTTTTACAGTCGTGGACTTTGACAACACCGGTCCTTACTTTCAGCACAGCCTGTATCATGCAACCATACAGGAAAACCAAGTGAGATCCTAGGGAGTATCCAAATGGAGACATGCCCAGCACACAGGTTTCTTTCGTTTTTGCTTTTTTTTTGTCCTGCTGACATTTCACTTCCTGTTTAAGATAGGGATGTTCAGAGATATCCTTCCCGAAGCTATCCTCGCCAGAGATGGGGACATCGGCATTAATGAGCCTGTGATCTACAGCATTAACCAAGGTATTCTGTTAAGATTAAATAAGCGTAAAGTAACTCTTTATTTTGCTAGGATCAGCTTTGTCTCCTAACACTGACTGTGCTATCAGTCTCGTCATACACATTACAGTAGATGATCTCTGTAAAATGTATAATTATGTTTATTTTGTATGTAAGATGATTGTAGTTTAATGTATTATAGTTTCATAGTTCATATTAAAATACAGGAATACAGAATTAGGTAGATAATCATAGACACAGAGGTGGAAAGTTCATGTCCAGAAAGTACAACTCAAGACCAAGATTTTGTTCATACCTACCAGTTGAGTACTTATACTCATATTTACTCATTTATACTTCTTATACTCAACTGATCGGTTGAAACAAAACCTTGATCTGGACTTTTACATACCTGAAGTACTCACTTCTGCATAGACCACTCTAAGAGATGTGCATCTATGTATGAGCCTGTTGTTCTTGTTTCTCCTCTGTGATTGTTTTGTCAATTGCAGTTTCTCCAGATAAGTATCAGTCTTGCTTCAGCATTGATGAAGACGCTGGTGTCATCACCGTAGTATCGCCGCTAGACAGAGAGGAGATCAGCTCCATCATTTTGAGCATCCAGGTATGGTGACTTGGTCTGGGCATATTTCTGTATTTAACCTGGATGTCAATACACACACCCTCTAACCAAGACTGTTCACAGTGAATTAACTTCAGTAAATAGCATGGAGATGGTGGGACGCTCGGTGGGGTTAGGATCAATGCCAGTGTCTGGTAGGTCGTGGGTTCAAGTCCCATGCCCAGAAGGTCATTGGTTCAAACCCCATGGCTGTCAGTGTAATTATGTCATTGTTAGCCAATGAGCAAGGCACTTACTTCCATTTGCTCCAGCGACCCTGGCAAACCCTGCTGCCTGATCCTAACTTAAATTGCATTATATAAAAGGGACTGGCTTAAATAAGGATGATGAATTAATAGAATTATTTATCTCTATTTACAGTACCAGTCAAAAGTTTAATTGTACTATTCTCTACATTTTAATAATTATAAAGACATAAAAACTATAAAATAACACATATGGAATTATTCACTGACCAAAAGTATTGAACAAAAAAAATTGTAATCTATTGTGGGTTGGGACTCAGAAGGTTGCTGGTTCAAATCCTGTGGTCTGCAGAGTGATCCCACCATTGGGACCTTGAGCAAGGCTCTTAACCCCAATTGCTCCAGGGACTGTCTGACCCTACTGTCTCCTCTACACCAGTTATATGAGGTGGCCTCCTAGGATGCTTTTCCTGCTGTCCTGCAGGAGCAGCCACATATGCTGAGCACTCATTGGCCGCTATTCCTTCACTTTCTGGTCAAACCATCTCTTCTGTGTTTAGGTCAGGAGGCCAGGTCATGTGACGAGACACTCCATCACTCTCCTTTTTAGACGGCCTGGCATGTCCAGACTTTTGATTGGTACTGCATTTATCATCCATCTTTCACTGTGTGCATCAGGCCGCTCAAGTGTCCGATAATCTGAAAACAGCAAACGCTGCAGTTTCTTTAAACATTGAAGACGTTGACGACAACCAGCCTGAGTTCGACAAAAGCAGTTACTTCACCAGTATTCTTGAAAATTCCCCAAATGGCTTCATCCTCTTCAGGCCAATAATCAGCGACAAAGACAAAGTACGTTATAAGACATTCTCACTGCACTGTGCATGCGTGAGGGTTTTTCAAGGGTTATTCTCGAGAGTGTGATGCTGTGAAAATTCTGTTGGACTTTTAGGGAGGGTTTAATGGTACACTTGAAGTCCTTCCGGAGACCGTCCCCTTCTCGTTCTCTTCCGACGGCACCCTGATGGTCAAGGATTACACTCTTCTAGACAGGGAAACAAGCCCCAGTTTTACTTTTCAGGTAAGAATAACCTGATTTATTTATATTTCAGCCGAAAGTAACACATCTGGACAAGGGTCCAATGCCTGTCTATCTGCAGTGCTAAATCGTGATTTTACATATGGGATCTGGACAACAGGGGGCGCTGTTAGGGATTTTGAACCGCATAAAAGCATCTGATACTGGGCTCCCAATTCAGACCGGTCCAGTTATTTTCTGAATGAATTTCCCTCCTTTGCGGTACATCTGACACCAAAAACACCATTTTACCAGGGAAAATGTGAATTAACAGAACTACCATTAAAGTGTCCCATACTCCCTATATCTAGTGACTCCGGCATGTAATCAGAGTCTACAGTGTGACAAATGTGTGTGTTTTAGGTTGTTACCTGCTTGTCTCATTTCTTCCGCTTTTCTAAGATTAAAGCTCAAGAAAACCAGCCCCCCTTCCATGCTGTTTCGGCCGTCGTCAACGTAACTCTTTTGGATGAAAATGATAACAATCCCCAGTTTGACAACTCCGTGTACGAAGGAAAAGTTTTTAACAATCAAACAGCGGGCATATGGGTCACTAAGGTATGCACTGAGAGTGTCATTCTGCTTGCACGAGAAATAGAATTCATTGTTGGGTAAAATCATCACGTTATTACGGCATTGAGGAGTAGGTGATTTGTTCAGGTCAGTGAGAGAATAAGACCACAACGTATCTCTATGAGAAGCCTAAAAATTTGAAATCATAATACTAGTCACATTCACACTCATAGTTTCTTAAAATCTGGTGTTCAGTTGTTCTTTTATTGTTATTATAGTCACATTTGAAAATCTAATTTTGCGTTTTTTTTTTTAGCTGAGAAAAACTGACTCGGGCCAGCAGGGGGGGGGGGGGCACTGGAGACTTTGGGCCCCATGAAAGCATCTCATGTTGGGACCAATCCGATTATGCTCCAAATTTCGGGCCCCTGTCTGTCTTTTAGGGCCCCATCCGAGTCTCATAGTGCCCCTGCTGCCTTCTCATGTCACCATATGTCACTTACTCACAGGTCACAGCCGAAGATCCAGACGACGGCCCAAATGGGAGGGTAAAATATGCCATAGTGGGAGGAAACCAGGACGGCTACTTTAACATCGACGAAGACACAGGGGACATCTCGTTAAGCAAAGAGATCCCTTTCAGGGAGAACGAGGTGCTCAGGTTCTCCCTGTTTGTGACATCAAGAGACGGTAAGCTGCTGCACTGAGGACTGGGGGGGCGTTCCTGCTAGGACGTGCTCCGCGAGCAGCCGGCCTCGTATGATGACGTCAGCTATTAAAATGCTGTCAAAATGCTGAAATGCTTTTCTGAAAAGTGTCCTTGACTCTCCTGCAGAGGGAGAGCCACCACGTGCTTCATCGCTCCTGGTAAACATCCTGGCACCCGGTGACACCAAACCTCAGTTCCTCAGCTCCGCCTACCAGGGACGCATGCAGGAGGAGATGGAACCGCCGGTCGAGATCCTGAAGGTGAGACACCTAAACTTAAGGTTCATGGTTGCATCTTTCATTTACAGTCACAGCTACTTTCACTACATTCTAAATGCAAGGCCAGACCAGAATAAGATTCACAGGCAGTTTTATCGGCAGGCGGTTAAGCTCTTCAACAGAATTTATTTGACCAGTGAGAGGGTTAGGCAGTCAACAATATGGGTAAATATGGCTTAAGTGCCTTGGCTCAGTAGAACAATGGTGAGATCAGTCTAACGACAGGATTTGAACCGATTGCCTGTTGATCACACACAGAGTCCTTACTCACAGAGCCACATATACTTCATTCCAGTGTGCTTCTACCTGCAGTGCACCTATTGAACATGCTGTGTTTGTCTACAGTGGTGACATTTATTTTTATTATTTGTTTATCCATCTGCTTTGCTTACTGTCAGGAAGGACACAAGTAAGAAATTCATTGTACTGACAATAATTCGTATGATAATAAAGTTCATGCTTCATAGTTCTTTTAATTACGGGAAGGAAAAGAAAAAATGTACATTACAGACCAGTAGATGGATTGACAAATTTGAAAGCTTTTTATTAAAATAGCATATAAGACAGACAAAAAGAGGGTGCTTAGTGCTGACTAATATCTTGTATCAACAGAGACTTACTTGAATCTGCAGACTGGCCCAGCAGGACTGGAATTGGGGAATTCTGCTGTATGATATAATGTTTTTTTTTATTTTCATCCTTAACTTTTCATTTCAGGTGACCTTCCTGTCAGTATCATCCATAAATCAAGTGGACCTGCAGGTCATGACACACGGAGACAAATTCTCCATCGATTCAGAGGGCCATTTCTCAACCTTGAAGAAACTGGACTATGAGAGCGAGAAGAACTACACAGTGTCTGTGTCCCTCTCGGACGGCACGAGTCACGATCAAGCCACCGTGTTCGTGGAAGTGACTGACATCAACGACAATCCCCCGCTATTTACACCGAATTCCACCGATGTCAAGGTCGATGAGGACACCGAGATTGGCACCAGTGTGATGGAGATGACTGCCAGAGACAATGATGAGGGCTTCAACGGCAAACTCTCCTACTCTTTACAAGGAGGAGAAGGGAAGTTCTGGATCGATTCCCAGTCTGGCGAAATCTTTCTGGCCAGTGAGCTTGACAGAGAGACTTTGGCTGAAATCCGGATGGAGGTTGTCGCCCGAGACCAAGGCCAGCCTCCCCAGTCTGCTACAGCCAGCATTCTCCTCATGGTGGCGGACGTAAATGACAACCCCCCCGAGTTTCCGTTGGCAAAGTACCAGGTGGCAGTGCCAGAGAATGCCACTGTGGGCGACGTCGTTCTCGGGCTGGCTGCTGTGGACCCAGACGAGGGACCCAACGCCGTCATCAGCTACCACATCGGCCAACAGAGTCCTTCCTCTGACTTGCCTGTGTTCACCCTGGACCCAGATTCTGGGGATCTGCAGCTTGACCAACCTCTGGATTTCGAGACAGTCAAAGAGTACGTCCTGCTGGTGGAGGCCTCAGACGGCGGGATGCCGAGACTCAATGGAACGTGCTCCGTCTCGGTCCGGGTTCAGGATGTAAACGATAATGCACCTGAGTTCGGGAAGGAGAAGTACAATGTCGCCGTTTATGAGAACCTGCCCAGTGGAGCTGCCATTGTCACGCTGGATGTCACAGATAAAGACGAGGTCAGGAAGAGGGTTTGAGTTTTATATCAATTATTTATATCATTCTAAATGACCGACAATAAGCAGCTGTGTGTGGCTTTAATGGCTCACAAGAAATGTCTCCAAACTACATTCAATGATTCCAAAAATGTAATTATTCTGATTCAAAACAGCTCTAAGTATTTCTAAGTGCTCATTCATAGTCTGATCATTATTGATTGAATATTAACTGACATTGCTGTTTTCAGGCTGGGTTTTCAGACGGTCACTTTGTTCTAAAAGGTGAAGTTTTCGGCATAAGCAAGCAAGGCACCGTATTTCTCAACAGCAACGCGACCTTAGATAGAGAAGAACGTGATCATTACATCTTACAGGTAAATTATTGCTTTTGATTCTTTATAAGGTAGTGAAAGCAGAGAATGGCCTTTGGTATATATATATACCTCATCATCTGATACCATCTATAACAGGTAACATGAAGGATACATGAGGAAGCTTTAACTTTCGCATTTTTTACATACTCAGGTGGTGGCAGTAGACTCTTCTGTCAATGGACTGAGCGCCACAGCTCAACTCAATATCACCGTCTTGGACGTCAACGACAATGACCCGCAGTTCTCCCCCCACCCGGGACTCGTTCAGGTTCCTGAGGGCGACTACTCACCCGAGTCCCCCAAGGAGATCTGCCACATCGGCACCACCGACGCCGACGTGGGCGACAACGGCAGGGTCATCTCGTCCATTTTCTCATCTGACGCTAACCTGTTGTTCGAGATCAGAGAGGTGAGATTAGCTCGGCCCTGACCTCTGAACTACTTCATTATTGCACATCTGTGTTGAGATCTCTTATTGTAAGCAAGTAACTAACTAACTAACTAAACTGTATTTATTTAGAAATAGCCTTCTCAGCTAAAAGGGAATGTGCCCAGAACGTTATATAAAGGTCTTCTCAGAGTTGATAGAGAACATTCTTTCTACAATGTTAATGGAACGATGTTTCCACGTTTTACATT
Organism: Mormyrus lacerda; assembly: GCA_015163995.2. Lineage (NCBI taxonomy): Eukaryota > Metazoa > Chordata > Actinopteri > Osteoglossiformes > Mormyridae > Mormyrus > Mormyrus lacerda. The sequence continues at coordinate 524,401 of JAABNX020000122.1, read as the reverse complement.
GTAACAAAAGTTCTGTCAATGTCATTACGATAATATTATCACATGAACACCCTTTTAAGACAGTTAATATTGAAATCATTCTTAGCTGTAGTAGAGGGATGAAGTTCTGGGAACAGCAGGAAAACAAGACACGTTGAAGATATCCATAACTTGATTGTAAGATTCAGCATTCGTAAAACAAAACATTATTAGCAGGGTTCATTGACCAAAGGGCTATACAGAATAAATTAATAAAAAAAGATAAATTCACTCACATAAAGAGATAATCCACGGGTGGAGGAAAAGAGAGTAATAATACCAGACTGAACTGGTTTCAAAAACTAAATTGGAGCCTCTTGACACTTTGAAGGATGGGACTCTCCTTGCGGTGTCTCCCCTGGATCGGGAAATGAAGGACGTCTACGAGCTTGTGATAGTTGCCTCAGATATGGGGACACCGGCGAGGAAGGTGGGTAGACGCTGAAATGCTAAAGCAGTAGCTGAACTCTGGAAAGCATTTGGAATGGGCTCATTCTGGAATGAACCCAGGATCCACATTGACGATACGTGATTTATTACGGTATCATTGTTTTGGCTTCTGTTCATAGCAACCATCCCTGGTACATGCCGTGTAACTACAATAAATCTTTTGTTTGCTCTTGACAAGCTACGGCATCAAGAAGAATAAAAATTCCCCTGTGAAGGTTTTATCGTTCGCTCTTTGGTCAGCTGGGTTCCTGCTGGGACATTGCCTGGAATTCTCACAGAATGGTTCCTCTTCCCCTTCAGAATGTCACTGGTATCACAGTTAGTATCTTGGATGAGAATGACAATGACCCAGAGTTCAGCCAAGAAACTTATGTTATAAGAATCCTGGTGAAGGACGCTAAGGAAGGAGACACTGTATTGACACTGTCAGCCACAGACAAGGACATTGGCAACAACTCACTCATCTCCTATAGGTACATCACAGAAAATGAGCCTTTGGCATGAATACTCCAACAGCATCATAAACAGATACCCTTGTGCAAATTCATTGAAACAAGTCGTTGCATCTATATGCAGGCAGCCTGACTATAGTTTAGTTATACATCATAGTCACATTAATCCACACTTCTCGCCTTAGGTCTGAATTTAGCGCCTTGTAGATTGATACAAGTTCTATGGGAATAACCCAGGATGGGGGCGCCAGTCCGTCACAGGGCACACAACATTCATGCCTGTGGGGAATGTTGAAACGCCAGTTACCCGTAGCATGTTTTTGGACTGTGGGGGGGGGAACCAGAGAAACCGGAGGAAATCCCACGACAGCACAGGCAGGCGCCCAAACCCCAGATCATTCACTTAAACATACATGGATGGCTGAAGCACAGTCAAACAACCCAGCCCTAACCCCATCCGAGCAGGCCTGCCAGTCTCTGGGCACTGTGCCTCCTCTGACCATCCACCCAGCCCTAACCCCACCCGAGCAGGCCTGCCAGTCTGTGTAGTACAGTGCCTCCTCTGACTATCCACCCAGCCCTAACCCCACCCGAGCAAGCAGGCCTGCCAGTCTATGGGCACAATGCCTCCTCCGCCCATCCACTCAGCACACTTTCTGCCCAGTTGGCTGTGCAAAGCACCAGGTCTCAGGCCACTGCATGCATGTCTGTGTGACAGCTTGTTTCAATTAATTTGCACGAGGGTGTAGACGCGAAGTTATAGTCTTAGGATGCATTGTGATGTCAGAATCGTGACGTTGGTTTTGCAACCTTGGGTTTCCTAGCTTCTCTCCGGAAAGCCCTTTCCTGCTATTGGACAGTGAGACTGGAGTGATCACCCTGACCTCCAACGTGCGAGATGTTACTGAGGACACGACGTTCAACCTCACTGCTCTGTGCCGGGACAAAGGGGAACCTTCACGGTCCTCTACAGGTAAAGAAGTTCCGCCCTCTGTTCTGAAGTGGACAGATTCATTGCATCTGAACATCCCCATCTGTACCTACTGAAATATCGATGGAACTCGCCATTTTTTCCGAATCATCAGAGTATCACGGTAACTCGGCAGAGAAGCTGTATTCCTAGGTTTCCTTGCCCGTCTGACCAACCATGCAGACAAATGCAGCGTCAATTATACTGGTGACTAACTCACCGCAAGTGTGTCCCTGTGGCTATCTGAGTATTTAGCAATATGGTAGGTGCACCTCTCTTTATGGCCCCTGCTTTCTGGTCCAAATAAGATAAGCAATTCCTGGAAATGGATGGACAGATTATGATGTTCTTAGTCTCGATCGTCGAGAATCCCACCCATGCACCGGTTTACGATAAGCCAAGCTGGGATACGGGGCGGCCTTTTTCTTACTCCCTCGTGTGTGCCCTTTGTGTCCGTGCACAGCCACCGTCCAGGTCTCCCTGTGGTGTAACAACAGCACGTCGGACATAGTTTTCGAGAGCTACGTGTACAACTTTAGTGTCGCTGAGAATGAACCGAGCGCTACAGTGGTGGGCACGGTGAAAGCCCTTACGGGAAGCGACAAAGTCCGAGTCACTTACTCCCTCAAGTCGTACGAGGAGCTCTTCGCTGTGGATGGCGACGGTACGATCAGTACACGGCAGACGCTGGACAGGGAATCGCAGGAGTGGTACACCATGGCTGTGGAGGCCGTGGACCCCAGGGCTCATTCTGCTTTTGCTCTTGCCATGGTACGTGCCCTATAGGACATTGAAATGGCCGTGCATTTGCACAGATCTCCCCGGAAACGCGCTCAGCATATCTGGTTGTTCACGCAGGTGACGGTGCAGGTGCTGGATGTGAATGAAGCTCCTGTATTCAACAGGACGAGTTACTCAGCCACCGTCTTCAACAGCTCTCCATACAAACACCCAGTCGTTCAAGTGAAGGTTTGTAGGGTCGGCCAACGAGTTCTGATCTGGAGGGGATTCGGGGGGGGGGGGGGGTGACA
>JAABNX020000122.1:510637-521380 GCA_015163995.2 Mormyrus lacerda | reverse complement strand
CCCCCCCGACAAGCGAGGCCATCCAGAGTGTTAGCGAAATTTCAAATATGCACCTCCTTATTAACCTGGCAGAGAGAGTGCTGTGAGCATCGGTGTGGTTCTACATAAATCCCTGGACCTCTTTAATGTTAGTCCGTGCTCTCCCACCTGCAGCGATTTTGAAACTGCCTGCTCCCGCGAGATTTGCGTCGGTGAGATCTAACGTATGAGGGGAAGAGAGGCAGACATTAATGCCAGCATATATGCTTATATCCTGAGTGTTCAAGGAGAAAATCACATCAGAGAGAAGAGGCAGACAGCTTGACCTAAAATTGTATTAGCCTGTGACACGTATTTATGGTGGGGTGTTGCACTGCTTAACCCTCCTGCCTCACACCTCTGACACCCAGGTTTGATCCTCCTCCATGACTCCATGCATGTGGAGTTTGCATGTTCTTCCTGTCTGATTGTGGGGTTTCCCACCCTAGTTCAAAAAATGCTGAGGTTAATTGGAGTTGGCAAATTGCCCATGGATGTGTGTGTGTGTGTGTGTGTGTGTGTGTGTGTCCTGCGATGGATTGACCCCCCCCCCCATACGGGGTTGTTCCCAGCCTTGGGCCCATTGGCTCCAGACTCCCACAACCCTGAATAGGACAAGCAGTTATAGAAAAGGGATGGATGGAAGTATTTATTGACCAAAAAGGGGTTAGGGTCAGAGCCTCAGTCCATAACTCTTCAGACACTACTTCTCCCAAGTCTTTTTCTCAGTAATGTAATTCATTGATTAGAATCTGGGAAATTTGAAATGATTTTGGATATAAATGGGATCGTAGGACCAAATTGAATTGTTGAAGGTTTTTTTCCCTCGTGTAATTAGATATTTGACAGTTATGATTTAGGTGTCCTGCAACAGCATCCTTTGGGAGGTGTATGTTTATTGGTTTCTCTATTGGACCACCCCCCCGATAAAAATGAACAAATCACCTACTGGTTATAATCATTCCAAGCATTGAGCTGAGACACCTTTGCTCCCAAATGCTGTGAATGAGCACGGAGCATTGGCACACGCTTGACGGTGTGACTTCTGGTTGGTTCCAGGCAACAGATCCAGATGTGGGGGAGAACGGGCAGCTGGAGTACAGCCTGCAGGAGGCCAGCCCTCTGTTTGACGTGGAGGCCTCCTCTGGGCAGGTGTATGTGGTGTCTCTGCAGGGTCAGTCAGGACAGGTGGTTCTGCACGTGAAGGCCACTGACTCTCAGGGCCTCTTCGCCACAGCCAAAGTGGAGGTAAGTGGAGGTTCAGCAGGGCCCTATAGCAGTGTCTCTCAATCCGGTCCTAGGGGACCCACAGCCGGTCCACGTTTTTGCTCCCTCCCAGCTCCCTGCCAGACAGCCCACATTTTGTATGGGAAACAGGGTGAGAAAAGGGAGCAAAATGATTTTACTGATTTTTTTAGACATAAAAAAATCTCTCAACTCACCTGGTCAAGAGAATGTTTTACTAAAAATGCAATAAATATAAAAATATATAAGAACATTACCAATGTTTAAAAAGTAAGAGAAGATTCACTTAAGGTACACAAACTGTTTTAAATAAAACATTCTACACGCAGCTAATAATGTCGGGACAGTAATCATTTTGAATTAATAAATGAAAGCTCCTTTTATCTCAATGTAACAAAATGGGACATTTTTATATCAAATTGGCACGGTTCCTTCAAAAAAATGTTTGTCATCTAGAAAATAAATGAGCATGGATCTCTAACGACTGATCTTTGTGATTGATCCAGGTTACCGTGGAGAGCAGCTCCACCAGCGACATCGTGATCATCTCCATCGCCGAGGCTGCCAACACCGTGGAGAGAAAAGCTCCGCAGCTAGAGATGTAAGATCGATCACATAGCCAATCGAGTGTGAGCTGGATCGGCCATCAGAATCCCGCTGCGAGGATCTGTAACAATGGGCCGTGTGATGCAGGTCACTAGAACAGGTTCTGGACATGAGCGTCACAGTCATCACCATCTGGGCAGCAGGCGGCATAAGGCAGCGGTCCTCCAGGTCAGGGGGGGCGACGAACATTGGCTTCATCGCCAAGGACTCCAGGCAGAACATCGTGCCCTCGGAACAAGTCAGGAGGTACGGAGAACGTGCGATGTCTCGAGTGGCCCAGAAAACATGGTCATGATGTCACAGCCAACGCACGTGTCACACGCAGCGAGCTGGAGAATCGCAGGGAGAAGATGGAGGAGCAGCTGAAGATGGTGTTCGGACAGGAAATGACGTTCACCATCGAGAACCCCGCCCAAGTGCCGGGCCCTGACCAGGCTACCGTCATCACTCTGGGTGTGCTGCTGGGTCTCAGTGTCGCCGTCTTACTGGCCATATCGTCCGCGTTATTTCTGATGGTCAGGTGAGTGTCTGTGTTTCTCTACCGAGCTCTGGGGTTGAGAAACGTGTAAAAAAAAGAAATCAAGTTCTCTGAGGCCAGTTTCTCTCCAGGAAGGTGAAGACGACCAAGGGTGCTGACGATTTGCACCGCATAATCTCCAGGTACGAAAGTGCCTTTGAAGCCAGGTCCTGGAAATTCAATCATCGATACGTGAAAGATGAACATACTGCGGAATAAGAAGCATAAAGTCCGACAACAAACTAATGCACGGTTATTTGAAATATTTCGAAGAGTAAATGTAACTATAATCTTTCTTTTCTTCTGTTCAGAAATTCAATGGATGTCCCCACACACCTGGTAAGTCACCGGTCTATGTTCATGGCGTAAATAAGAATCGTAATGCGGCCTGCAAACGCAGACCGAAGCCTGATGGCGTGTGTTTTTCAGAATAAGAGTCCCTCTGGTGCCAGGAACGAAGAGGACGGGGAAAGGGACCAGGACAGTAGTGAGGAGAGCCACACGTCTGAGTTCTGAGATGCAGGTGTTGGTGGGGCAGCGGGTTGCCAGAGCACATCGCATCATCACAGCAACCGTAAAAACAGGGGAGGTGTCTGAAAGCCATATAGATGTACTTATATGTTTTACTAATTTATTTATATAATCATCCAGTAAAACTATTAAAGATCAACTTTAAAAGCCATTATGTGCACACATGGATATTTGACCCGTTACTGACTGTACAGAAGAAAATCTCCTTTGTCAGCATTAAATGCATGTTGGTAAACGGCATAATCAGCCTGGTGATTCATTGTGACTCTGATTATAAAACAGGACGTTCATCATTACATGATGAGTACAAAGAAGTGACTCCATAATGGAAATTTGAAATTTAATTTTATTACAATTAACTGTTATTGTTTTACATTATTTCACAGAGATTAAAACAAAAACAGTTACAGTAAAGTGCCAATCAAGAAAAATGAAATGACGCATGACTACAGAGCTTTTTTTAAGCCGTCCTCTAAAACCAGGTCGTTGACCTCATAGAACCGGTCCCCTCATTTGGACTAAAATTAATTTAAACCTGGGGGGGGGAAGGGGGGGGAAACATGCTGCTGCAAAGATTCAAGAGCAAAAACTGATGATTTCAAGACAGGAATTTGAGAATTAAGAAAAAATAAAATACTAAAAGGAAAAAAAAAACCCTGTAACAAGGCACTGGTGGATCATGCCTATTTGGAACTGAACCCAGTGAAGCATGGAAAAGAGCGAGCAGGACTGTACCACACAGGGAGCAGAGGGGGGGGTTTTAAAATATGCAAAGGAGAATGGATACCTGGGAAATTGTAGGAATCCACTAAATAAATGGTAAAACTGAAACACAGCTGTGCAATGAAATTATCCACATGCTGGGAGGGGAGGAGAGATAGCGATAAAACTAAATAAAACTTTCTCGGGATAAAACATTCACTCTCAGTCTCCAAATTTGGTTCAGAAGTTTCCATATAAAATTTTAAGTTACACTAAGTTAGTGTTTCTCAACTTGGTTCCCTTGGGAGCTCTAGTCAGTCCGCATTTCCGCTCCCTTAGGACCTGGGAGGGAGCAAAAACACGGATTGCCTGGGGAGGTCACTGAGGAGCAGGTTGAGAGACACTGATCCTAAATAAAATTAATAGAATCAGGAAATGCAAGGATGACATTATAGAATATGGAATGTATTTCGGTAAATAAAATAAAGCCCCGACTGTTACACCAACTGTGCTTTATTTTGTCCACAGGCATCCTGTCAAATAAAGCACCATATATATCCATATACACTGCCAGGCCGCAACTAGGAAGGATTCTTAACAGAATCAAGTTTCTTGTGGTTCTTTAATGTACAAGTAAACTTAGTTTGAATATAACCACAGAAAATGCAAGGCAACTTGCCTCTTTAATAAAGTACAAAACTGGCACAGAAGACATTTTATACACAGTAAAAATGCAATAAAATTAAATTACATACAGGAGAGAGAATACTAAAATTCTGTAAACCTTCCCCCAATACAGCAACCTCAAAACAAATAAATCACTTCAAATTACTCTGAAATAAGAAAAAATTAAGGAAAATAAAGGACTGCTCCGTTAGATGTGCTATAGCTGGAGTTTTCTTATTTTCTTTTCATTAAATAGATCTGAGACTATGCGTGTCGATATCTCAGATGTCTTCAAGCATACTTTATGGATCTATTGCCATTCAAGCCAAAGAAAGTCACATGACAGTGTGGAGCAGGAAACGGGGCAGGACAGTGAGACGTTGTTTGCGCTGAACAAAAACAGGGAGAGGAAAACAGGAGTAAGGAAGAAAACAACCGAAGTAGTATACAAACAGCATAATTAATTGCAATAACAATAATAATAAAAAAGGTTTTAAAAGCTGACGTGCTAGAAATGTTGTCAAGAGGGCATGGTGCGAGCGGCTTTGCCACCGGACAGTTTGCTGAGCACGCTGATGGTGGTTTCCACGGTCCTGCAGAGCGTGTCCAACACGTCCTGCTGCTGCATCAAGTTCAAGAGCCCGTGTGAAGCCACGTGGCTGCACCCGGGCACCAGGCTGGCGGCATCTGCCTCCTGCAGGGGGCAGCCCTGCGCCTCCCCGGCCTCCTGGAGCCCTGCCAGCACCGAGGTGGAGGGCAGAGCCAGGTCCATGTCCTCGATGGAGGTGCTGACCCCACAAGTCTTAGTGCCGGGCTCCTTCTCCTCCTTCAGCTGCTCCCCTTCCTCTCCTCTCCCCTCTCCCTCTTCGACCTTGCCGCCTCCCACCGCAGGCTGTTCCTCCTCCTCTTCCTCTAACACCTGTGGCCCGGGTGGTAACACCTCCTCGGGCAGCGATGAAGAGGAAGACGAGGAGGATGACGCCTCCATCTTCTCCTCCTTAGGAGAGACGCTCTCCGGGGAGTGAGGGTCCTGCTCGGTGCCTGGGTCGATGACGGACGAGTCCCGAGTCTCCGTGTCGGAGGTGCTGGCAGGCGTTAGTGCCTCCCGGGTATCGGGTTTGAGTTCTGGGCATGAAGAAGGGCCGCAGCCCCCGCTGCCGGAGTCGGTGGGACGCTCCCCCTCGCTGCTCACACGCCGCCGTTTCACAGGGGTGGCGCCCTCTTCCTCTGCTGGAGGGGAAGAGTTTGAAGCAGTGCTTCAGGCCAGGATACTGGCAAGCGCACACATCTCCCACATTTTACACTGAAATGCACGCACAGGTACAGGCTACAGGAGCGTCACCCTCACAGGAGAAACATCACTCTCATAGACCTGGGGCACCCCTCCCCCCCCCCCCTTAAGTTCTGTTATGTAATGGCAGAGATATTTCGTAAAGTGACAAGACGTCAGTATTCACAGCCGACAAAAACACGAAAATAATCATTCATTACTGGTAGTGGGTCCCCAAACTCTGGTCTATTTTATTTTGGGCATCCTGGTTGAAAACCCCTGGTATAAAATTAACCTCTCGGGGAAGTCTAGGCTCAGGTGGCCAGGATGCCCCCCCCCCCCCGAGCCAATCACCCGAGGCATTTTTTGGATTCAAAGGAGAGATGAGAGAGAACTGAAAACGACGCGACATTAATCCTCTAAATAGGCACATGGGGTAACTAGCCGGGGCCCAGAGCTGTAGTCTAGGATAGTCTCTGTGGTCATCAGTTTCTGAACATGGACCATACAAGCCACAAGGGGGAGCATTTCTACAGCTTTAAAAGCCGTATTAGAAACTCAGATGGGCAATGCTTATATTACAATGTGTGGCTGCAGGTTCGGACGCTGTACCTGTCATTGGAATATCACTAGTTCAAATTCCAGTTTTTGCAGAGCAGTCGCGCCTGTTTATGTCTCAGGAGAGCAAGATATGTGAGAACTAAACATCTCTCTATGCAGCAGCGCTCGTCCAGATGTCAAATTTTTGATGCTGCGGGACAGAGGGGCGGGGGCCAAGCAAGTGGCCGTCTCCGGGAGATACCTTTGGTCTTGCGGTCCTTGGGCTCGACCTCCAGCGTGCTGCGTTGATGCAGGCAGGCGCGGCACTTAACCAGCAGCTCCTGCAAGGTGGGACCCAGGGCCGGGTCCAGCTGCTGGGGCGTGTGCACCGAGAGCAGCAGCACCAGGGCCCGGAGGTCCTGAAATGGGGGCACGTGGGGTGGGGAGAGGCCCATCAGAGAGGGGCAGGGACACGGCAGGGGGGCGAATCAGAATTAATAGAATCAGTATGAAAGGTCCAACAGAAGGTACCCGATGGGATCCCCGGTGATCTGATTTTGTGAGATGACATGACAAAGGAACATGAGAAATACTCAAGTTATATTGTACAACCACAGCGAAGCCCCTGTAGATGCATCACCGTCACCCAAACAGACCGACCGAAACGTGATGTATACACCAAAATGGCCGACGCCTTGTTCCCTCTCGGAACGTTCAGTCCGCAGCAGGGACGGGCGGCGGGCAGAGTGTCGGGAGAGGGGGTGAGGCTCACCGAGTTGAGGACGCCCCCGCTCTCGCAGATCTCCGCTCGCTGGTTTGTCAGCTCAGGCTCCAAGCTGTGGTACTCGCTGATCAGGTTGGCCACCAAGACACTGATCAGGTTGGAACAACTGGGCCCAGACAGCACCTGGCTCTGCACCTTCGGGGGATCGAGGGGGGGGGGAACTTACTCCAGGTCACATGTACCTATCTGGGACTGTAAGCATGGCGGGGTTTTGGGGTGGGGGGACCGTGATACTTTACAGTTTCAGCCTCGTAACAGGACTCCTGAAGTCAGTTGTGCATTATCCTAACCCATTAAAAACAGTAAAACTGACCAGTCACTCCACATCCTCTGGAGAAGGTTTAAAAAGTTAAAAGACTAACGGGACCCACCTTGGGCAGGAAGCAGGTCAGGAAGGAGTAAGCCAGGTTGTTGTTGAGGAAGGTCCTCTCGTCCATCAGGATGCACTTGATATACTCTCCGAAGGCCGGGTCTTCACACAGCAGCTTCACACACGTTTTAGCCATGGGGGACTGGACAGAGAACATCGAGATGCTTGATACGGGCCGCCGCCACTGGCACTGCGACTGCTGCCGAACTTCAAACAGGCGGCGTTCAGGAGCGGCGCGGCTCACCTGAGACTGACAGAGCTCAGTCCACAGCTTGGGGAAGAGGACCAGGTGCAAAGGCAGACCTTCATAAGCAACCAGGACACCTGAAGAAAGACAGAGCAGAGCCGTGGCAGAGAGAAGAACGATCAAACCCAGAAGCGAACGCTTCGCAGTCTCAACGTCAGCGTGCGGATGCCCGGCCGGCTTCACCCTCATCTGACATGTCGGCCGACAGCCTTACGACAACAACAGAGCGGGCGGCAGCCAAAGAGGGCGTACTTAGTTTGACCAGCGTTTCGGTGAACTTCTCGCAGTTGACGGCGACGCGGCACAGCAGATGGATGAACTGATGATAGGATAAAAAGTAATCCAGCAGCATTCGGTCGTAGACTTCATCTTTGCCCTGAGGGACGGGAAAAGGAAGTGAAAGGGAGAGGATGGAAAGGACGGCGGCTCACAGTGCATCTTCAGGCACGTCCCGGACACCCCCACCTTGCTGGTCTCCACCATGGAGGGCAGGAGACACATGTTGAGCTCGGGCCTGGGGGGACGGATGTTGTTTTTACCCCCCATGAGCTTGATGTTCTCTCTGCAGGGCAGGTAGGGACCGAAGGACACTGAAAGCACAGAAGGCACGCAAGTGGGGTTTAAGAGGACAAGCCGGCCCACGGCAACGATAAAAGTACAGATACCGAATTAGCGAAGAAACCAGGAAGACGCAGCGACTCCAAAAAAGCTGCCTCAAAACTGGCAACAAGGAAATGCAACCGGATTGAGTCATAAACACGGTGACGCGGCTGCAGATTTTCTCGAACGAGCGGCTGGCGCGCCGTCACACTCACTGGGGATGTTGCTGTGGTGGTAAGTGCAGTGGTTGTGCTGCAGAAAGGGGACCAGGGTGTGCAGAAAGTCGTGCGGGCTGAGGAGGACGAGTTCCTTCAGCACGTCTGTGGGCACAAGGGGATGCCGTGTTAAAGATCACAAAGTCACGGGAGGGGTGGGCGGCTTCATTTGGCGCCCCCTGATGGTCAGACATGTGAAACACAGGGAGAGGCGCGCACCCAGGCAGGCGTTGCGGAGCTCTGGCGGGCTGTAGGAGTTGAGCAGCGTCAACAGCTTGTGTGCAAAGTCGATCCTCTCCTGCCACTGAATCAAGGCCTGCTTCACGTCTGAAACACAAGGCCAGGTTATAGCCGAGAGGCCCGTCGGAGGAGCCAGCAGGCCTAAGGGACACTGCGCTAGAACAAGCCATGCCATCCGAACACCCTGCCCTGGCACACGATCAGAAGTGGGATATGGGCACAAATGTATCAAATGACGGTTGGGGTTCAAGACAAGTTTCTTAAGGTGTGTTGAGGAGGCTGTCTGACCTTTGCGCTGAAGGTAAGGCCTGGTGGCCTTCAGGACAGACAGGAATATGGACAGCAGCTCTACCAGGTCGCCGGTCACGTGACAGGCGGTGGCCTCGTGGTACATCATGTGCAACGTGTTGAAAGACTGCGGAAAAAGAGCATCGCGGTGCGATGTGACCCGACTAAACTCTCCGGGTTCCGAAACACAACACCTCTACCTGCTTTACAGTTCAAATTTTACTTCGCTACATTGTACACAGACACAGGATTCCGGATACCTCCGTCATCAGGATGAGCCCTCGGTTGAAAACGACCAGTAGGCGATCCTCGTCGTTCTCCAGCAAGACCCGGAAGGCACTGTCAGGCAGAAGAGCAGGTCCAGATTTAAACCAGGGCTCAACACATCAAGATGCAGATAGAGCAGACAGTGTGTGTGTGTAGGTGAGTGAGAGAGAGAGGCGGCTGACCTAATGAGGGTGGTCCAGCAGGAGCGGCCGTCCAGGCAGCGCAGGTAGCAGCTGATGGTGCTCTTCTTGAACTGCTTGATGTCCTCCAGCTCCTCCTCTCTCATGTCCGGCCGCTGAGCCACAAACAGCTGCATCAGGTTGAATAGCTCTTCCACTGCCTGGGGGCAGGAAACCGGGAGTCAGGAGATATTTCTGCAGGACCACCTACACCCCTCTGAGGAGCCTTCAAAGCACAGGCTTGGTTTAAAAAAAGCTGAAATTATCAGAAACGTTTTTACAGAACTGCTCACAGGAATCATACTTCTATGCAACTGTGATGTTGCTGAGTGGCCTGTGACTGAGAAAATTTCCTGGCACAAAAATTAACAACTGCTATGAGTGTATATCATGAAAAAAGATGAGTAGGAGTGTCTGTATTCTTCAGTCAAATTAGTACGGGAATGGGACAGTGCTCAGTCTTTGGAATCAGGCCGTACTGTACATTTTTTCAGTTTCATTTATCTTCTACACTTCCAGAACCTACTGCCACAAGGCAGGGAATAACCCAGGATGGGGTGCAAACCTGTCATACGGTGCGCACGCACACACACTCACCCCCCCCCCTATGGTGTGTCATGGAGTCCATGATCTACAGAACATCTTTAACATCTAGATACCAGAACCTAAATGGCACAACTTCAAACAGGAGCTGAACCAGTTATGGCCGGACAGCGTACCCCAGGGTACTGGCTGGCGTGAGGCGTGAGGTTCTTGAAGGCCCATTGGATGTTCTGGTGCGACGCCAGCTGACGCGTGAAGGTGGGTGACTGCTCGCAGCACATGCGCAGGATGCCGTAGTAGGCAGGCAGCATACTGCGGTTGAACAGCACCACCTCCTGGTCGTCGTGGTCGGCCAGGATGTAGTTGAAGGCGATGTTCTTGGTGACCACGGGGCTCTGCACCACCAGCCGCACGTTCTCAGCACAGTCCACGCACACGTTGTACCAGAAAGACAGCAGGGCCTGCTTGTTGTGGTTGGTGGCAATGGCCGGCTCAGACAGCTTGGGCTGCAGGGAAGGAGAGAGCGGAGAGGGCATCAGCAAATTCCAGAGCATAAGCACAGGGTCCCTCACCCAGCGGGGCCTTGGGCCCGGGCGGCACCTGGAAGAGGTTCCACAGGTCCATGAAGTAGCTGGAGAACATGAGCTTCTCGGTCTTGGAGATGAGGCAGTAGGTCATGAAGCCGAAGTACTGCACCAGCTTGGTGGTGCCGTGCACGGCCACGTCCACGTAGAGCTTGGCCCGGCCCAGCAGGCCCAGTAGCAAGTTGTAGACCTGGTGCAGCACCACCGTGGTGTCGGGGCTCAGCGGGAGGTCCCGCGTGGGGATGTGCAGGGAACGCGTGGAGCGGAACATTTGCCGGAAGGAGTTGCTGGGGATCAGGGACACCAGGAGGTAGGAGGGTGACGACGTGGG
>JAABNX020000122.1:496676-506747 GCA_015163995.2 Mormyrus lacerda | reverse complement strand
CCCCCGCACCAGCGGGGGTCAGCTCCGCCATGAGCACAGCCGGTGGGTGGGAACGCGGCGGGTGACAGAAGTCATGGCGCGTTTACCTCACAGGCCGCCTGGCTGTTGTTGAACTGCTTGGTGAGAAGCTCGATCCACTGCAGCATTGTGGGCTATCAGAGGAAGAACAGGCCGGTTACAATCCCCCCCCCATCTTCAAGTGTCCCAGGCTCCTGACGTGCTTTACGGCAGAAGAGTCACGCAACCGATCCAAGCAAATTCAAATATATCTGCTTAAGGGTAAGATTGCATTTAAACAGAATGACAAAAAGAATATGAGCAGAAAGGTACCTTTTCTTTTGAATGGATGAACGTCTCAAGGACGAAGGAGGTGCTCAGCTGTAACAAAGATCACCACATCTCAGGCACAGAGCAGGCATGATGTCTCAGAGACACAGTCAAAGAGGGGCCCTAAAGAATGCCCCCTAACCCTCTGCGCTCTAGCGCTAGAGGACACACTTTCACTGACTGGGGCGTGATCACACATTTCATTCAATGCCATAAACTTAATTCATGGCAAATAAATTATTATGTAATTGTTTTGCCATTAAACATCTTAACCTTAGTGCGCTTTGTCAATAAGTCAGATTTATGTGAAGTTCGTAATTTGACATCAAAGTATAGACATTGCAAAAAGCAGAACACTTGCAGAAACATAATAAAAAGTACATAGTAAGCAATGGTGGCAGTTTGTTTTGATCCCAGATATCTGATCACCAAAGTCTTGGCTGCATGAAGATGACTGAATGATGTAGTTGCAAGATTCATTTGGATAAAAAAAATAAAAAGAAGCTACTTGTGTCACTATTTCTGGCTCCTTTCATTGAATATGTAGCAACTCTCATGTGCATGAATGAGTCATTCACACCTGGCCACACCCCCCCCCCCCTTTTATGGCGCTGATGGGCATGTATCTGTATCCCGTTTCACCGCTGTGCTGTTCACCATGTTACCATGCGAATGCGATTTAAATACGCGCTAATGCGGCTATTTAGAATGTGAATAGCGATCTTGGGGTGACTGCGACACTACACGCCCCCGATGCAGGTAAACCAAAGTAAGGTGACGGTTTAATTTTTGCCAATTTAACCTAATTTTAAAAACTTCAATATTTCTGACAATGGCCGTCTTGAAAAGAAGACAGATTACGGATTTACTCAGCGTTTTTCCCATGTTCCCATAATAAGATTTCAGCGAGTTACGAACCGAAACGCGTGAGAAAGATACCCGTGCATAACGAATAATCGAACAGAGGGGACCTGCAGTAGCATCCGGTACAGAGCTCGCATCCACACGGGCGACCATCTCACCTTGGCCGTCATGAGGGACACAGCTTTGGGGTCAGGCAGGGTGCTGGGGATGCTGCTGCACAGCTGCCACATGAACCTGCGGGGACACCGTAGGACGTGAGCGACGTACGGGGTACGACGCTGTAGAGGAGGGGAGCAACTTACAGGGTGCGAAACTGTACACTCACCCAAAGTAGGTGTGCTCGAAAATGTTCTTGTCCTGGAGAAACTGCATGTTATCATGCCAGATCCACTGAGTGAGGGAAAGAGACACTGAGGGTCAGGTGACTCCGGGGAGGAAACCGGGCTTCAGTTCAGATAGACATGTCTAACCTTTAAGATATCAGTCACACCAGACGCAACGTGAGCTCCACTGTACCTCCAGCAGGTCAGGAGAAACCTCAAATTTGAAGTCCTTCCCATTCTCCTCCTCAGGTTCCACCCGCTTGTAGAACAACATGTAGGCACTGTGGGTCTGAAGGAAGAGACCAGGCGAAAAAAACATTAAAGAAAACTAACAGAAAGGCTCAAGAGTAATATATTCATCAGTCGGGACAACCAACCTTTTCAAAGGAGAAGTCCATGAATTTGTCTGTAACAGAGTCATAGGTCTTCGTCTGAAAGAAATTAGAAGCACTTCTCAAGAGACTGCATTGGCTTACAAGCAAACCGTTTACAAAACTCAAATATCTGAAGAGGTTCCGGCTTAGCATTCCTGTCAGATTTTCCATGCTACTCCAGATTAGCACACACCTGCTGGTTAAGCGTGATTACACATCCCATCACTTTCGTGACACCCCGTTGAGTTAGCCAGAGCGCTAACAGCGGTCCCCCGCCGCGTTTCATCTCCCATCTTACCGTCATCTCACCCCCGAAGCACTCAGATGCCAGCTGGGCCGAATCAAAGGGCTTCACCTCAGCGTCATTAAACAGGTACCTGAGGCAGACAGGGATATGGTAAGCCCTCGGGGTCTGAGAGCACAGTCCTCGGGCCCCCCCAGAGTGTCACCTGCACATACCATTTGTTGTTCCTGTAAGCGTGCGGGTTGACGATGTCGCGGATGAAGCTGTAGTAGTGTCCTCCATCAGCGGTGCCTGTATGCACAGTCACCCCGATGAGGTCATACTCGAAGCTCTCTGCTGCTTTCACCTCCGCCTCCTCCCGGAACCCTGTGGGGGGGGGAAAGAGACCCGATGGTGATTATTAATCTGGCCCACCCCGCAAGAAAGGCAGAGTAAGACCAGCCCGCCTGCACACACACATACCCTCCTTTCTGTCACTCTTGCCCATCAGGAAGTCCTCCGTGTACGGCGTCATGTCAAGCCGCAGCGGGAACGAGAAGTGCGTGTTCACCTTTTCCTTCATCATGGTCACCATGTTGAACGTGTAGCGCATGGTGTTGAAGCTCAGGATCCGGGGGAGCTTTTTAAAACAAGCCCTGGGGGGGGGTTTAGGGTTAGGAACACAGTACTCATTGGAGCCAACAGTTTGGGTAAATTTGTTCTACAAACCTAGAAACAAACACCTTGACCAAGATATCTGATTTACACAAAGCTGAATACTGACAGATCCCTAAAAATGAGCATGGTCAAATGACATGAGATAGCATTGTTTTCCAACGCCTCTACAGCTCACCTCTTCTCTGCCCGCACTTTCTTCCCACACTGTGAGCAAGTATACATGTTGTCACCTTCCAGGGTATCCTTGATGGTCACTTCGTCCAGAGATTCCTGTGCAAAACATCACCCACAATAAGCAGTGCCATCCCACTACACACAGAAGACTGGCACATCATCAAAATAATTTTGAAAGTTCTACACTCAAAGGTCATAAAAATTTGCTCATGGCAGTTTTACTTGCACAAAAGTGTTCTGAGGGCAGAATGAAAAATGGTTGGTTCAGAGACAACCAATCACATTGCAGAGGACAGTGGTTTAATCAGATGTCTTGGTTCCGCCTCCTCTAGTTGCTTGGAACCACCTCCTCTACAATCTGATTGGTTCTCTCTCTGAACCAATCATTTTCCTTCTGCTCTCAATTTTTTTGTGCAAGTAAAACTCCCACAAGCTACAAACAAACACTCCTAATTAAAACTTACTGGATGGGATTTAATAATTACTGCCTAATACAATGTGGCCTGTGTGTCAAAAATAATGGTCATGGACATCTAGCGGAAAACTCTTGGCAAACTAACGGCACCATGACAACGCCACAATTCTTAAAGACTGTCTTGAACAAACAAGAAAGTGCACATGCCTCAATTTCAGCTCATTAATGCGTGAAGAAATGGTGTCAAGGACCTTAGAGGGCAGACACTTTCATACAAAACTGGCTGAAAGCTAAAAGGGGACCAAGTACGACAGAGACTTACGTAAATGTTCTTCATGTCCGCAACCTGGCATCGAACCGTGTAGAACTCTTCTGCAGTCTGGCTCACGTGCTCACAGTCCTGAAAAGTAAAATTTACATCTTAGCCTGAAGCCGTATTCCTAATCATCCTGATTGTCTCCCAGGCCCAAAAACAAACCAGATTCCTTACCAGAGACACTACATTATTTGTGATGACCCCTCCAAAGAGCGTCTTCACTGTGTTTTTCTGAAAGGGGGGGAGGACCAAGATTTTAAGGCAGGCGAGTGTGAAAATTCAATCCCAGTCCACTTTTGGAAATACTTAAGACCACCGGCCAGGCACTTATTGATATTAGGAAAGCACTGCTCTAGCCAATCAGCAAGGAGGTGCATCTCCGATGACCTGCAGAAATACCTTCACAGAACGGAAGACGTACCAGGTCCTGAGACATCTCCTCAATCTTGGTGATAAGGTCCGTGAAGAACTCAGTCATGTCCTTCTGCTCACCCGTGTTGAGCGGCTGCTTGTCCATCGTGTAGGTCTTGCAGAACGGGCGTGGATTATAAGCCTTTCGCTCGCTCTCCTGTGGGGGTGGGTGGGATCAGGGGGAGCCAGTGAAAATGGGGGAGGCGGGAGGCAGACACCCATACAAGGCACAATGTGAAGCTCTCACCATGAGGTACGTGAACATCTTCTGGAGCTCTAGCAAGGTTGTCTTGTGTTTCATCTCTTCTGCATACTGCAGGGACAAACGGTAATTAAACAGGAACCACAAACACAAATCACAAGGCCCCAGGAGTTAAAATGGAACAAACTCAGATAACCTAGTTATGGAACTGCTTTGGATAAATGCGATTTCCACGCAAAAATCCCAGGTATATAATCAACAATGCCTGGTGGCCTGTATCTGCACACTCGCCGCATTTCAGTGGTATAACGGACCATAGTTAATCTGCAAGTAGTCCGTGGTTCACATGCATACCAAACCATGGGATGAGGTCCAGACAGATTATGTTAAGTTTAGCCATAATACAGTTTTACAGCTAAATAATTCCCCTACACAAATCCATAGAGGGCATGCACTCAGGCCTTGAAAGTCATCCCTCAGAATGGGGGAGAATTTTAGCTTTTGGTGGTAATGCAATAAAAAAAAAAAACCACAAAACTGTAGATTCAACAGCATTAGCCAAGGCATTCCTACTGGAATCTGCTTCCCACTCCCTTGACAGGCACCGTTTGCACGTCTAATTACAACTTATTCTGTGATCTCAAGAAAATAACTTGTGATCTTGAGAAAACAGCTTTAGCTGTGTTGAGATCAGGAGACAGACAAGTCGTGATCTCAACATAGCGAGACAGAAAAAGACAATGATGGGAGTCCTTAATGGGCCGTACCATGCAGATCTGCAGTGACAAGGTTCTGACAGAGTTGGTGAGAGTTCACGTGAACGGAGCGTGGTATGTACTTTAAGTAACGAAAAACCAACGTTATATCTGTCTCCCCCCCGATCCGTGACCGCAATACGAACCAAGAGTTTTGTAATCCGCTTCACCCCTAATATTATTCTGATCATTACTAATAGTAAACTGCATTATACTGCACACTGCTGTTGATATTCCACTTCAGCAGTTTACCAACACCGTACTACCGCTCTGGCTAGCTGCACACCCTTGTCCCCACCGCATCACCCGCTTGTCCTTACATTGCACTACCTTGTTCCTTACTGCCCTGCTGTTTGTCCCCTCCCACGCAACTATGGCATCAGAATTTCAAGGTTCTTCGTGACGACAAAACTCAGAAGAATAAAACGGGACGTGTCTGCTGAAGGGGAAAGGGAGCAGAGGGGCGACGGGCCCACCTTGGCCGAAAAGACGGCCTGGCGAGCCTCGGGGATCATGTACAGCTGCTGGATGGTGGAGGCCAGGTAGCAGGTGGCACCCAGGTTGGTGAGACCCACGAAGCGGCACTCCGCTCGCACGTCGTCGTGAGGCCAGTAGTCCCATTTGTACGGGGCGTGCGAGGCTGCGGAGACAATAAAGCGACGGTGATTGAGGTAAGTGAAACCGGCAGATCGCAGTCCAGTCACACGCGGACGGTGCATATCTACAGAAGACCCACCCTGCATATGCTGGGACATCACCCAATTGTGAAGGAGCCGATAGTTCTCCACAGAGCCCTTGACCAGCTCCACCAGCAGGTCGTAGGCGGCGGCTCGGGCCGCGTGCGACTTGCACTTGGGCTGCTGCCGGTCCTTCAGGCTGGGCAGCATGAACAGCAGGTTGTAGACGTCCCGCAGGAACTCCTGGCCCTCGCGCGAGAACTTGAATGGCGGCTTGTGCTTGATGACGCTGGCGGCCAGCCGCAAGAGCCCCGTGAGCCCGTCGTCCTCGATGGTCCCGTCCTGCTGGTCCAAGATCTCCCGGCTGGCGGTGCGGGACATGGGGGCGTTAAAGGGGAGGTGGGGCCTCCTGAATCCCGGGAGGGAAAACGCGGCAAGATCTCACCTGCGAATGCAGTCGGCAAGGTGCCTCGCCAAGGCGTCCAGATCTAGCAGCGTGGTCTAAAGCACACAAAAAGCAAATGGGAAGGAAATGGAGTAAAATTTGGCTAATTCAGAAAGGGGGAATTAAGGGCATATACGGGGGCGGGGCCAAAGGGGTACCAGCCATAGCTGAAAGCTGATTGGTCCCTCCCCTGTCACTCAGGGACTCAAAACATGTCATTGACTGATTAAGCTGGCCCCTCAATATGGTCCCTCTTATGCAGCCCAGCTCAAAGCCTACAGCGATACGGCACAAGAAGTCACAGCAGTACCTGGCTGGCATCCTTGACATGGATGTTGTCTATCAGCTTACAGAGCAGCCAGAAATACTCCTTACACCCCGTCCTTAGAAGAGGTTCCTCCTCATAATCCTCCACCTGAACACATGCAGACACACAGTCATGGTCAGATCCCTAAAGCAAGGGAGCCCTACATCAAGGAACGCCAAGCGCGGGGCTTGTGATCTCACAGACTCTGCACTCTATGGAGATGAACTCAAATGACATTTACCACACTTACCACACTGGTGAGGCAAACAGGACTGCAGGCTCCTCGAGGAACGTAGTTAAATCATAATCAGAGACACTGGACATCACTAATAAACGGTATTAACGCCAAGCTACCTGCTTCGATTTATTATAAAATAGCATGAGCTGACGTGAAAACGTGAAAACATAGAAAATAGCTAACAGAAAGGGAAGTACACCGCTGATTAGAACAGCAGGTCCCCTGAAAGGCAGAGTGTGTGCACCTTGCCCAGATTTCTACAAACGTACAGCCTTCAGAAGGATGAAGTTACTTCAGCCCGGACAGCAATTAGTCGGTGGCAGCGACAGAGGCGGCCCCCAAAGACCTGCGGCGAGCCGAGCACATACCCGCAGCGGCTTCAGGGCCTGGGCGTCGGGCAGGAACTTCAGCAGCGTGGAGGCGGCCAGCAGCAGGAAGGACCTGTTGATGGACTCGCCTCCCTCGAGCCCCGACAGAGAGAGCTTGTAGAGGCCATTACAAGCCTCATGCCTCACCGCTGCCTGCAGACCAAGTCAAGTCATTTAAAAGTAAATCTACGAAGATTATGCATCACCAACTGGGTCGACGGGAACCATTTAACGCTAGAACTACCAATTCCCGTCCCAGTGAACATCCAACTCCTGTAACCACCAAGCAAAACGTACCTTGGCGCGTGCAGCCCTCATTTGTGCTAATGTACCATTAGTGTTAATAACAGCAGCCAATCTAATACCCTCAGCCAAAAAGCTGTAATGTTGCTGACAGAGCGGCTGCTCCTGAAATCGTACAGCTGAAACGTTTTCAAAAGCAGTATATATTTTATAAAGCAATGAATAAATAGATGTAGTTCGTTGCCGATTTCAAGTTGGTAGTCGTTTCTGCTTTTTAACAACTGTATAAAGTAATGTTCTTATACAAGTTAGTCCAAGTAAAATGATTAAAACGGGTATATTTTATCTGAAATGAATTGTAAAATGCACCGTTTTCGGTTGAAGGGGCTTGTCATTCCGTCTGCGTTTTTCTCTTTTTATATCTTTTCAAAATGAGACCCAATTGTAGTGGCGGTTAAATTGATCAGTTCTTTTTGTATTTAAGTTACAGCTGGGCTTTTATGTTATCGCCGGTGTGGGATTCTGATTCATTTCAAAAGATTAATGAATGAAAATCAATACTTAAATCAATGAGCACAAACTCATATGACAAACATGACTATTATGGGTTTTACAGCTTTTCTGGAGTGACAGAAACTCGGCCGCTGTGAGGATTACTGGCTGCCCCATTGTTTTCTTGATGGGTGAGTGGTCTGCCAATGAAATGACCCATTAGCAGAAGCAAAAGGTGCGATTCACTGAAACACTGATTCACTGAAGCACGTCACAGCAGGTCGAAAAATTGCTGGCGGTTCCAATGTTAAAGGAATCAATGAACGGGGCTGAATGCTCTGCGGACGGAGTGAATGGCGAACAAATCCGCCCAAGGACCCACCTCAGGCACCATCAGTGTGAGCTTCTTCAGCCAGTCGTGCAAGTGCTCGCTGTCCGCCAAGCTGGACTTCACCAGCGAACTGCAGTGGGCCCAGCTCACCAGCAGCCACATGGAGTAATGCGTCACTGGGGGGGGGGGGGGATGCAGCACGTCAAGAAATGGAAGCGACTGCATGCGTTTCTCAAGAAATGGAAGCGGTTTGACTCAGGAGAAATAGCAAGCCAACGATCTTACTTAAGCTCGCAAATTACTGTTTACTGTGTGCGTGTTTTAACAATATGGCTTCCCTCAGCTGTTAAACCCACAAAAAATAACAATTTGAGTGCCGGGTATAGGCGTACCCTCCAGTGCTCTATCCTGAACTTTTTTTTTCCCCCCAAAATGTAGCGCTACAATTCAAATGTAGGACAATATGCTCTTTTAGAATGAGCGATTCTCTGGTGCAGAGTCTGATGCGCTTAACCCCTGCTGGTGGGTGTGTGTATTTACACACAGGATCAGCTTATTTCGTACAAAGCAGACTGTTACCTTCCGTGCGTCTCCAAATGTTTCTAATGTACCGAGGGCTTCGGAAACCTGCACTCACCTTCGTGCCGAGATCTGTGATCCGACTGAGCCTTCAAGACCCTGAAAAACACGCTGCCACTGTGAGCTCCAGTAGGACACTTTCATTAATGAAGCAGTAAGAGTCTTTAATATAAAGCTTGCTGACCTGTGTGCCAGATTATCGTACGTGTAGGCCACATTTATTAACCTCTGGATCAGGCTGGTTCCCTGGACGAGTCCCAGGAACACCTAGAATGAAAAGCAGCTGTGTTACCATCAAGCACTGCGTTTGCGGGAGATTATTCAAAAATGAAGGAAATTATTTAGTTGAGTGGGAAAAATATCAAAGGAGCTGATAAAATAGCACATGCAGGGTATGGAAAAAAAAAAAAGAATTTAATATATGCTGACTAGGGGAAGAGAGTAAATAAGGGCCACAGAAAATAAAGAAAGAGTGGGATATAAAAGAGGAAAGTGCTGACGACTCCCACACAGCAGTTAAGCTGAATAAGAGCACAGGAAAGCAGTAATCAGAGGGCGGGACTCCACCTCGGTCAGCCGTGGGATGTGCAGCCCTTTCCCATGATCCCCGGCCGCCTTGCGCGACTTGCCGGGCCACGCCCTCTTGCGCTGGCCGTCGGCGAGGCCAGACCAGGCGAACACGTCATGGTAGGCCAGATCCAGGTCCGCCGGGTCCACGGCGAATTGGCAGATGAGCTTGAGAAGGCAGGCCAGGCAGTCCAGCAGCCACTGCGGACACGGCGGATTATTCACATCCTGAATGAGAAGCGTGAGAGGCTAGGAGGGCGGGTCTGTCCGCTCACGCCGGTGCCTCAGCCACTTACCACCGTCCAGGTCTCCTGCTCTTTGGGTTCAAGGATGCCGGAGTTGAAAATCTCCAGAAGCAGCTGAAGTCCACCAGAAGACACAAACTACA
Organism: Mormyrus lacerda; assembly: GCA_015163995.2. NCBI lineage: Eukaryota > Metazoa > Chordata > Actinopteri > Osteoglossiformes > Mormyridae > Mormyrus > Mormyrus lacerda. Next base: position 497,050 of record JAABNX020000122.1, on the reverse strand, counting down.
AGGCGGGGAGGCGGGACAGTGTAAAAGCCCCCGCCATTAAATTCACACAAGAGGCAGATCATACTGTTATAATCCTGTCAGGCTTAGAAGAGCTGGCTCTGGTATAGAAAGCCCCCATCTGCACTTATCCCCAAAGCACTTATCCTGGGCAGGCTCCCAGTGACTGGGCATGTGCATCGGCCGGTCAATTTTTCCACCAACCCGAGCACCTGGCCCACGAGCCCGACGTCCTCCAAGCTTCCTCACTTTCCTTCACTCATATGCTATTTCCAGCCTATTATTCAGATGCTTTTGCACTTACTGGGAAGTGACTGACACACAGGCAGCAGTCTGCGGCACTGATTAGGCTGAACTGGTGGGGCGGGGGGGGGGGG
>JAABNX020000122.1:448996-496576 GCA_015163995.2 Mormyrus lacerda | reverse complement strand
GGGGGTGTTGAGGGCGGCGCGGCACAGTGAGTCTCTTTTTGGAGCAAAGACGCCCACCTTGCAGCTCCAGGAGTTCTTGCTGTTCTCTATCTGGTCTTCGCTGGAATCGTCCGAGTCGGGGTACAGGTCGCTGTAGCTGCCCTGCAGTATAAGGAGCAGAGAGACGCGGCCGTCGGAAGAGGGAACATGAGGCGCGGGGCTTCCTCCCCACAGTGATTTACTGCCCTGGCCGTCGACAGAGTCTGAAATTTACAGCGGCCAGGCCAGGGCCTGAGATGAGACCATGCCTCTTGACTTTCACTTAACGACGGTTTAAAATTAACAGCGTGCTGTCTGTAGAATTTATACGGCTCCGGTGTCCTTCAGAGCGACACGCTCTCTCCAGCCTGCAGACAGCGCAGGCGTTTCCGCGAGTTTGCCAGCGATGGCGGCTATGCGCCCGCGGAAGCCGCGTTACCGTGGACTCCCTGCGGATACGTCGGTTGGGCTTCCCCAGAGCCTCGATGATCTCCAGCGCGTACAGCAGCTTGTGGGGGCTCTTAATCCTCAGCAGATCCTTCCAGCAGAGACCCTCAGCCCCCTGAAGGAAGTGTACAGAACGGGGATTCGAGAGCAGCTTTAGCGGGGGGGGGCGCAGAGGGGCACTTTAAAAAGCCGATTTCAAAGCCAGATCCAGAATCTAAATGTCGGCCCGGGTCCCAGGAGAGACTGCGCAGAAGAATCTCTGGGAAAGGTTCTCAAAAAGAATTTACTGGTGTACCAAAATGAGATGGACCAATTTAGGAGGGAAAAACTTTTAATGGACAGGCAGTGACCGGTTACCATGACGACCGGGCCAGGAGACGCCGCAGAGGGATGGAAATGGATGGAAGGACTGACCGTCTCCTCTGAGATGTTCTGGAAGGCCAGCAGCATGTTGGGGCAGGTGGGCAGCAGCATGAGGAGCTCCCACACACGCCGGGACAGGTTCTCCGCATGGAGGTGCAGCTCCTCGCAGCGGGCGCCCTGCACGCACACGGGGGCGGGTCAGAGCCAGACGAGTCAGGCCAAAGGCAGAGCCTAGCTCACATGGAGAGCGGTACAGCCGCTGCGTGAAGACGGCAGACTCACGACTTTGACCCGAACCGTTACAGAATGTCAGCCAACGGAGGAAAATTCCACACCTCAGTACCATTCGCTTTCAAAGCTTAGCACAGCTGTTTAACCCATCTTTGTCTCATTTCCACCGACACAGAGCTGGTGCTGGTTCTCACTCGGTGCCTTTTGAGAACCAGTTTGCGTTTACACAGATTTTAAGAGAAGAACAGAACAGAAATGTTATCTAGGCGGAAGTGAAAGTAAAGGTTAATCTGCATTGACCCCTGACTATTACCTGCATCCACTTTTGTCTCCTTAAAAGCCCCATCCGTGTGTGCAAGTTTATGCTTTATTCTTGCTTGACCGCTGTCCTTTTAAGTATCGCGCAATAAGAGTCTGCTAATGACTAAACCTTGCAGTCCACCTCATGATCTCTTAGTGATTTGAACGCCGTAATATTTTATTTATTCAACCTGTGACATATTTATACTTTATTAAATCTGGTCCGCAGATCAATCTTTCATATCTCGCAGAAAAAAAAGGAAGTGACGTCGTATCATTTATGTGAATTATACAAGCGTTATAGTGCGAGTTAACACTTTACGTTAAATATCTTAGTTTCAGCGAATACCAGTCCATACAGTTGTAAGCTATTTTACGACGCTTCGTCTCTCTGAAAGCTCCATGGCTGCGTGTTACTTTATTCTCACTTGCCGTTTCATTGCTGACACTGTAAGGATCGTGCAGTGAAGCTAAAGACTGAACTTCGCTGTACGCCTCATGATTTCTTCAACGCAAATGGCGTAATATTCTCATTTATTTGACTTGCGGCATATTTACACTTTATTATTAAATCTGGCCAGCAGGATATAAAAAAAAAAAAACCTTATTGCGCTAATAAGCTGGCAAGTTGTTTCACTGGCGGCGCTGTCATTATTAGACTGACTATATCGCTTATGGGATGAACGCTCCAGGTATACCGCAGATCTAGATGCCATAGCCTGTCCTACATTCGCTGACGTTACGGTGCCACATTCTGAGCCCAGCTTTTCTGTGGTGCTGTGCTGGAGCCGTTTTTCTTCTGGGCCTGGGCCATTTTTTGTGGTGGAAATGCGTGGAACCAGTGCCAGATTGGGAAAAAGTCCGGCACCGGGTTGGTGGAAACAAGGTTCTAGTCATGAGCTTCTTCAATACTCTGGTGCTGCTAGCATTTACAGGCTCCAGGCCACGCGATTACTCAGAGCAGCGGCCAAAACTGTGCGACACTCTTGGCAGCACTCTTTAAAAATTACTACAGGAGTATTGGCAGTAATGTTTATCAACAATCAAAGAATGTTTACAAATATACTCTGGACAATTAAGTAACTGAAGTAACTAGAATAAAGTTCTCTCTATACTTGAAGTGTTTCCACAATTCTGGCCACCAGTGTAGGGTTCATTATAAACAAAGTCTTGTCGCTAATGTGTAAACATCACAAACATGAGGTGACATAATCAAGTGTAACCACGGCGACGAGGCCCAGGGGGGCTGACCCCGGACGCACCTGGGCGCTCTCCAAGGCCCGCTCGGTGCTGGGGGGCTTGAAGCAGGCCAGCATCTCCAGCAGGTCAAAGAGCATGGTGAGGTGGGGCTCCTGGAGCAGCAGGAGCATGGGGATGTTCTCTTTCTGGGGGGGCGGGAGGCAGGAGGCCGGCAGCTGCACCCCCTCGCCTTTGCGCTCACGCCGCGGGGCGCCAAGTGACACGAACACCATCTGCACGGCCGAGCACAGATTTCCAGTTACCTGACCAGACTAATTACAGTGCCCTAGATTTCAACCAACAGCAGTTTGATACATTGTTTTGGAAAGGGTGGGGTAGAGACTGAGCTCATTCCCACTCGAACCCCGACAGTAAACACTACAGACCTGTCTAAGTAGTAGGGCTCACCCTTGTGTTTTGCATATTTCACCGTATGCAGTGACAACGTCGCCCGAGGCTGTCGGCCTTCCTGCCTGCGCAACCCTCCATCGGCTCGGAATCACGCTATGAAATGCTGCATGGCATGGGCGGGAGGCTACCTGCATGTCTTTGAAGCCCAGCTCGTGAAGCGTCTTCTCGTCATAGTCCGTGGTCAGCTCGTGGCCTGAGGAGATCATCCGGACCGGCCCCATCAGGCCACCTGCGGCAGAATCAGACACATTGCCGATTTAGCAGCTCTTCAGAGCCACGAGGGGCAGCTGGGTTGCAAAGGGGCAGAAAATTTACAGAAACATTCCAGAAACTTTCCATTCCGTGGGGAGATAAGCTGGGGAGATCTGGAAATATTCCAAGTTGGAAACTTTCCAGAGGAATTAACTGGAATATATGAGAATTCATGAGAAAATTCACAGAATTTTGCAACCCTATTCCTCAGAGATACACAACTAATCTTTATCACATATAAGGGGGGCAGAGACATCATGGTGGGGGCTTGCGGGGCCAGCCCTGCCCATCCTTCTGGTCTCCCTACATAAAGAAAGGCACTAATCCAAAGTTACCCAATACATCACCCAGCACAGGTGTGATTTAAGGCACATTAAGAGCAGTGGAGGCCCTGGCAGTTCAGGAAGATGCTGGGATGCCAGCGAAGGGCATCAGAAACAACCCGAAGAACCCATCGGCCCTCAGCTAGGCCTCAGGCCATAACTCTAAATAGTAAAGCTTAAAAAAGGCGACTCCATAACGGCTGCATGGAACCCGTCCTGGGGGAAGATCACCGCACGTTTCTGCTCAGCAAATCCGTCCACCCTGCCAAATCCAGCAGAGAGAGGTCACGGAATCCACGGCGTGCCCATGGGGGCGGAAGGCCCTCCCCCTTCTCTGACCTGGGAAGTCTCCTTGCCGGCTGCTCTGGCCGAACTCCTGCAGCTGCGCCTGCTGGTTCATCTGCTCCTTCTGCAGGTTCTCATACCAGTGCGTCACCTCTGCCCGCAAGTCCGCCACCTGGTCACTGGGGTACATCTCGATTGTCATCTGCCAACAGGGATCGGGAGGGGGAGACAGAGGGAGCGAGGAACGGGGACAGACATGAACCCTCGTGGAAGGGTAGTTCGCAGTAGAGAATTCTAAAACAGCTGCCCATCTTCGAGCATCATGGCTGCTCTTGCCGCCGCTACCTTGTCAGGGAGGCCTGCGGGCTGACACACGATCCTGAGCGGCAGAGACTGCTTGTCGCTCAGGGCCTTCAGGTGGCTGCTGATGCCCGTCCCCTCGATCTGCCACTGCCGCAGATGATAGGCAAACCTGCGAGCGAACAAGACGCCGGGGTTTGGCACCTGCATCGCGAAGTGAGCCAATGACACGTTGGGATTTGGCTTGGGGCATGCAAAGGCCACAGGCCAGCATGGACCCCGAAGCCATTACTCATAGCAGCTCGGTCAGCTGGGAACGTTTACATTTACCGATAACCACGACCCACACAGCAGAATGGGTACATAGGCAGGCAAAAAAGCCACGATCCAAGTGCATCACCGATTACTGAACGCCGTAACCAGACTGTGCTCTTTTCCCCCACTGTAAATTGACCTATTTACACCTGTTAATTGTTTTTTGACAAATTTTGGTGTTTGTGAGAAAGCGAAAATTGATTTTTATAAACTTTTGGTTGAAGTGGCAAAAACAGTACTAAAATAACACAAAACTTGTGCAAAAAGCTGTCAAAACTCTATTGACTGATAAAATCACGGCTGTTCGTGCCTAATCATCTAGTGCAATGTTTCCTAACCCGGTCCTCAGGACCCCTTAGAGCAGGGGTGCCCACACTTTCAGCTTGCAAGCTACTAATAAATATAAAGTCAAATTGATCTACCTACTATGAAAATGCAAAACATAAAATTATGTATAAAACTATTGAGTATTCTTTATTATAATTGTTGCCATTATTATTATTATTATTGTTAATAATAATAATAATAATAATATTAATAATTATCATTATTAATATTATTATTTCCCTTTGGGGGGGTATTTTTAAATTGAACTGGGGTTTTAGTTCCTTCACCTTTCTCTTTCTCAGCTCACTTTTCGGAGGGAAGTTAATGTCGTAGTTTTTATGAACAGTCTGAAAATGCCGCTCCACATTTCCCTCCTTCGGAATAGCAACAGACTGACAGGTGAGGCAAAAGCACTTCGAATATGAAATTGTGAAAAACAGTCCTCCCCCCATTCCATATGGAAGGGGTAGGTTTTTGGCTTCTTACTCGGTCCAGCTCCCCCATTCATTTTTATACCCTTTCTTAAGTTTAGCAGAAATAAATTGGAGGCTCACTGGACGACTCAGTAGCTTGCGAGAGTTTTGCAGCGGCTGGCGCGGTTGTCCTCCATCCTCCTTTTTTTATGCCATACGATCTACACATTCTACCTTTGCCATCGATCAGTAGATCGCAATTGACGTATTGGGCAGCCCTGCCTTAGACTCCACATTTTTGCTCCTAGAAGCTGGGAGGGAGCAAAAAGACAAAGACTGTCTGAGGGTCCCCGAGCACCAGGTTGTGAAATACTGCTCTAGAAGTTTCTCCTGAGAGCCATCTGCAAAAAGGCAAAAAGCACAACAGGGACATCCCCCCCCCGCACCAACCCCCGCAGGCATACCGACGCCTGAACGCCTCCAGATGAGTCTTCAGCATGAGAAGCCCCCTCTCGATAATTGTGAGGCTGGAGTGTGGGTCCTTCTCAAGGTTCCCCGAGGCCATCATAAGGCTCTCCATACACTTACTGATGAACTCCTGCTCCTTCTCCAGACCGGTTTTACCTGGACGGCAAAAATGAGAACGAGTAAAGGCCCCGCCCACATGAAGTTGCACGAGTCTACGTGCACCTCTGCGTGGACGCATGGTACATTGATGGTGCTGCAGTCCTCTTCTCAGTTTGACTTTCTACGATCAGTGTGCTATTTGTGAGGAGGAAGTATCGCGCCGGCTTCCTCCCCGCTGTGAAGTCGTCGCATGAGGTAACCACTAATAAAGCTTCTCTCTTTTTCAGTGACAATGGAGGGAAAGTTCACAATCATCCTTGGGTAAATACGAGATCAGTAGAAAGTCCGAGGTAGTTTCCTCAGCAAGTACACCGATCACTGACTGTCACTCAACCTTAAGCATCCCCGCAAATGAGCGGCCTCTCATTCAGCTGGTAGACGATCGAAGGACAACAGATGAAGCTAGATTTGGCAGCACCCACCATTGATGTAGTAGGAGTTGATGTACTGGATGGCTGCACGGCTGATGTCAGCGGACTGGGCTCTCAGGGCAATACCCCAAAGCTGGTCCATACCACACAGCTGAGGGGAACCAGAGGACAAGAGTCTCAACAAGGACACCCAGCAATGGGTCAAGCACGCCGCCCAAGATCGGATAATCTACAGATGTAAGCACGCCGCCCAAGATCGGATAATCTACAGATGTAAGCACGCCATGTTGAAATCAGCTACACAGAGCTGATCCGGGAACTCCATCAGGAGTCGGAGCAGAAACAGGCGAGGCCCAACCTCGCAGTTGGAGCCGCTGTCGTAGGCGCTTGTGGCCAGACGCGCCAGGTTGCACAGGTGCTGGAAGAGGTTGAGGCCCGTCATGCTGATGGTCTCCGGCTTCAGCTGTGGCATCTGAGGAGAACGACGCGGTTCCGGGTGATGAGCTGATCTCACCGGGCGTCCTTGAGACTCGCACGGGCGACTACTTACCTTCTCCAAGAACAGGTGCTTGTAGGTCTCCATGCCCATTGCGTGCTGGTCTTTGCTGCGCACCTGGTTGAGGAACCAATGCAAGGCGTCGTCGTAGCACTCCGAGTCCTCCACGAGGCAATGCCACAGGATGTCTACCTGCTCCAGACTCAACCCTGGAGGCCGGAAGAGCAGGGACGGAGATAGACGGACAGAGGAGTGAAAAAGGTCTAAGGGTAGAAACAACACTTCTGTACACATCAGCAAATCCTTGATATTTACACCCCGCATGCATGAAACATCCCATGAAAACCGCACCCAGTGACAGGTGACAGATTTGTAGAAATCTACGGTTATTGTTTTAATAAGGTTAAAATCAGCAAACCCTGTGATAAAACGCACTGTGAGGTTTTATGCCAGTTGGGTGAAATGTCACCACACTGTTTTCAGAAAATCTGATCCAATCACTGGTCCCCGACCCCCCCCCGCTCGCCCCAGATCGCAGCACTGTGGAGGTGCCTGACAACACCCCCAACTCAGAGCGTTGCCATGGCGTTCCTCTGAAATCCGAGTCCCGCTGAGAAAACCTGCCCAAAAAGCCTGATTACAAAAGAGGCAAAGAGAGCATCTGGCGAGGCGAGAGGCGCGGCCCCCCACGCCGAACGAGGGCCGAGATGGGAGCAGGGTGCCGATCGGGTTCCCCATTCAAACTCGTGGGCACAATTTCTCAGTGTTCAGCCGGACCTCATCGGGTTACACACTTGGGTCACGGCAGCAACAATCAGTCACAATCACCGACGAGTCTCAGTGTCCTGGGAACCGACTGGCCCCCAGACCAACTACTCTGAAACACACTCGGCCAATTCAGGCGCGCAGGAGATCTGTCCATCTACTCCAGCTCACGGTTACCAGGATAACAACAAACACTCTCGACTTCATTCACAGCTTCTACCATCTGCAGCTTCTCTTAATCACATTAAGTGCTTTGCAGCTGCTTTTATCAAAAGCGACTCATATTCAAGCCTGTTTTTCCAGAGGTTTAATGGTTCCCCTCCTGGGGTTTGAGTGTAGTCACTCGGTCTAAATCAGTTTCCTCCATCATTACACCTGGCCCACTCTAGCTGTGGTTACACCATATTCCCAACTTCCCGCAGCTGTTACACCTTGAAGGAGGCTCGGTTCAACCCCCCCGACACAGAAGCCTACATAAGGCATCTAAAAGCATGAGGTTAACACATCAACATTCTGCCATCTTGTTCCACAGCTTCACAAGAAAGCAACACAAGCAGAAAGAGCAGAGTGTGACTATTTTAAGTACCGATGAGTTAATTAAAGCAAAACTCACTGAAGTGGTCGGGTGAACCCAGGGTGGAGAAGACACAGGTGAGGAACTGCAGACGCACCTGGACCTCGGCGCTGTGTCCGTACCTGCGGACAGACGACGCGACAGATGGGTTTTTTGGTATCAGTGCCATGTGCTGTCCCATCGGCCCCCGCAGGCCCGGCATTACCCAGGGCAGAACTTACAGGGCGAATTTGTGACGCCGTTCCCGCACTTCCTGGATGTAGTGCAGCAGGTTCTCAAAGAAGAGCTTCATCATGTGCAGCTCCTTCTCGGCCCACCTAGAAGGGGCGAGACGCAGACGAGGTTTCGGCAGATGGGAAGGAAGCTCAGGGGAATTAATCACGCCAAGTAAGCAGCTAATCAAAGTTTATGATTATTAAAACAATCAAAAACTTCAGACTGCAATAATGAGATTACCTACAAATAAGATCCTATATAGGATATAATGAACAACCCTTAAATCGCGTACTTAGCAGTGGCTTGAGTGAAAAACTGCCTCCGTTTTAACCTTAGCAAAAAATACATTAAAAGTGCTTTGATGTGTGGGGCACTCGGAAAAGCGTGAGCCTACGGCGTCCTGCACGACACCTGGTGCGAAGTTCGATATAGACCGTGGCCACTTCTGACTGAGGGGCAGCTTACATGGTTATCCAGTGAGTGTCATAGCTGCTGCCAAACTGCTGGAAGGTTCCGAAGAGCTTGGGGAGGAGACGCAGAGACACCACCACAGACCTTTAAAAGAGGAGCGGGCAGGAGGGTCAGACCGCATTCGGTACCAATGCCCGACACTGCCGCACTGCCGCTTCCCCTCCGCACGCAAGCTCACCGGTGGTGGGCCAGGTTGTCCAAGCATCCCTCAATAAAGCGCATGCGGATCTGCCGGTCGGTGAACCAGCACACCAGGGAGCAGAGCAGCTTCTCCGCCTCGCTGATCAGGCCCTCGGACAGGTGGATCTAGCGTCGGGGAGGCAGTGGAGAGGGTGTCTCTCACAGAGCCTCGGGGCGCCGTGACGCCCAGAGGCCACCAGAAACACGCCGAAAACAGACAAGTGGAAAAACGACGTACTGCTGCTAAGATTAATCAAGTGGAGCAGGGAAAGGCCTCCAAACAGCCCCAATGAGGAAGACAAACACCGGACACACTCAGAACTCCTGACAGGCTCAGCCTGATACACCTGGACTATTAAATCACAGTGGATAAGTGGGTGTGTTTGCTTTGGGTTAGAGCAGCCAGGGTAGATTATGGCCAGGGGGGGGGTGACACCAGCATAGTGGTCACATTGTATCTCACATCACTGACTAAAATAAATTCCATTCTGTTCACTGTGTGTGTGTGAGTGTCTGTGTCTGGCTGCCTGTGGCCTCACCGCATCCTCATCCTGCACCAGGTCCCAGAGCAGCGTGTTTCCCTTCTTGCACACATTGTCCAGGTTGATGTCAGTCACCGCATGCCCAGAGTACTGGTGCTTATGGACCACTGGACCTGTGGAGTGGGTCGGAGTGCGTGAGACAGACGGATGGACGGACACTGGAGCAGAACATGTGAAGCTGGGCCTGTTCCTTTAAACCATCACTTTAACTAAAAAACCTTCTAAAACTTTACAACGTACAAAATAATAATAATAATATTGATAACAATACCAACATCATGTTCTTCAATGTTAGCAGGGAGTAACCAAAAAACTAAATTTCCTCCTCATATGCACAGTACTGGGAACCAAAACTAATGCAATCCAACAAAGTATTTTCTATAAAATTTCCAAAACTCACTTCCAAAAGTCCACGGAAATTCTCAAAAATGCATCCAATGGACTGAGTGAGGTTTTGGCAATTTGCTCTAATACCATAATACCATTTCTAAATATGAAATCATCCAACTCTTCAGTTCAACAAGTCACATCAACAGGTTATAGGAGGTTATAGGGAGACCACCCTTAAGGGAGGGGCTACCGGGTGGAGCACTCACCCTGCGACAGGTGCTCGTGGTAGATGGAGGCCAGGTTGGGCAGGTGTTGCTGAAGGTGCGACGTGAGCTCCGCGTGCGAGTTGATCTGGACGAGCTCCTCCTCACAGCCCGACTCCTCGCCGTCAAAGTCGGCCATGTTTTTCTCGGACTTGGCGCTGACCTGAGAGCTGCTGCAGCTCACGTCGTCGGCACTCAGCATGTCCTCCACCATGTGCCTGCAGGGGGTGGTGCGACCTCGCGTCAGCGGTCAGCGAAGAACATCCACCCAGGCTGCTAGATGGCTTAACTGGCCAACTACTTCCTTGGTACTTAGCATATCTGCAGATTCTTTAATATTAAAAGGTCTTACTCTTTACAGGGTTCATATCCAATTCACCCATAGTCATTAAATTATTAACAACCCTTAAATCAGACATTTTTCAAAATGTCCCCAGAGGTGAACCTACATGATTTAAGAGCTAAGCAGGCTCTGGAGATTACGGCAATCTATTGTTTATGCTCTGCGTATAAATTTTTATTACTAAAAAACGACCCTGTAAATTTTGGTCAGGGCTAAAAGCGGAAAGCGGCGGCAGTCGAGGCCAAGGGAGACACACCCTTCGTGGTGGTGGTGGTGTGGGTGGTGGTGATGGTGGTGCGGGTGGTGGTGATGGTGGTGCTGGGGTCCCATGAAGCGCCGGCAGTTGAAGAGCTCATTGCCCATGGCGTCACTCAGAAAGTCCCCTGACCGGGGCAGGCAGGCAGGGTCCTGGGGCCCGGGGGGCATGTGTGCGGGGCCCATATCGCCCGGCAGTTCGTGGTCGGCAGCCTCGGGATGGGCGGAGGATGAGCAGGCATCCAGCATCCGCATGTGCGTCTCCACGGCTGCCGAGGACGCGGTTACCATGGCGGCTGCTGCTTCTGGGGTGAAGGGCAGGCCTTTGGTGTTGGCCCCTCCGCTGCTGCCGGAACCGCCAGCCTGATCCAGCGAGCCCTCCCGCTCCGCCAGGCAGAGGCCCGCCTGGGGCTGCGCTTCCCCAGCCTTCCTCTTCCTCAGCTCCGCTGGGTCACACGTCTCGTCCTGTGGGCTGCCCCCAGCCGCCGCCGTGTTCTCCCCCTCCTCCTCATCCTCGTCTTCCTCCTCCTCTTCCTCATCCTCCTCGTCTTCCTCCTCCTCCTCTTCTTCCTCCTCCTCCTCCTCCTCCTCGTCCTCCTCCTCCTCCTTCAGCGCCTCGCTGTCAGCCATGTCGTCGGAATGCAGCTCGCTGCCGGGGCTGCCGGCCGATTGGCTGGCACGGCTTGAGCCCGCCTCGTTGCTGGAGGCCTCACTGCGGCCACTGCTGCTGCCCGGGCCGCTGCTGCCGTCCTCGCCGCTGTTTGCCGTCTCGTCGGAGCTGCCCTGCATCGACTCCTGGCAGACAGAAAGCGGACAGGTGATGGCAGAACCCCCACTGGCACCAGTACATGTCGATGTTTGCCCTGCAGAGCCACACGCACCTCGGTGTCGGACAGCCTCTGCTGCCCGTGCTTGCTGCTATTCATGATCTGCTCGTCCATCTCGATGTCACTTCCTCCGCTGTGGTGGGTGTCGCTGTTGTCGCTGCTCTCCGGGCTGGCGGCCGGCGAGCCTGTGGCAGAGGGAGGAAAGGCATTATGGCACATGGCGCAAGGCGAACAGGGCGACACGGGGAGAGAACAGGGTCGGGAGACGTACCTTTCTTCTTGCCCATGGGGATGTTGGTGTTCAGCAGAGAGGCGAAGGAGCTTTGCTTGGACAGCTGAGCCTTGGCGGCCAGCGCATTGTTCCACAGAGCCTTGATCAACATGGAGGCCAGGTACAGCGTCTGGGGGGGGGGGGGGCATGGGACACATATCAGTTTGCGCTGATCTCTGTCATCTCTACAGGCACAAGGCCACAGTTGTTTGTGTTAACCTGGGGAGAGAATCCCGGCAATCACACTAATCTGCGTCTTCCAAAACGTGCTCGCTATCATCATCTGGCCTTAAGGGGGCGCTGTTTTCAGGTCCCTGCATACATCGTGCGTGAGACCCACCTGCTCAGTGTGAGCGCTGGGGTGCAGGCTAGACACCAGGTTGAGCACGTGCCTCAGTGGAACAGGATCCAGGTTCTTGATAAGGGAGGGGAACAAGTCGTGGATGTACCGGCTGCAGTGCTTCAGCTAGGGGGCGAAACAGGGAATGGGATGATCAGCAGCTGCGTTTCATCAAACACTACAGGCTGCACACCTGGGGTGTGGACTCACTAGCGCCCCCTACCTGTGCGGCAGCCCAGATGCAGTCCACGTGCTGTGTGCTCAGCCTGCCCTCCGCGGCCAGGAAGTTCAGGATGACCTGACACTGCTTGATGATCTGGGAAGAGAAGAGCAGAGCTCAGCTTGAGCGTGGCCAGCTGGCCCCACGCTGGATCCCCGTGGCTACTGGTGCCCCAGCCTCACCTCGATGTGCAGGTTTGGTCCAAAGATGTGCTCCACCACGTTGTTAGTGATCAGCCAATCGGCCAGCTCCTTCGCTATAGACCTGCGGGGGACATTTCACGCGTTCACCACAACCTGGGTCCGGCCCGGCCACACTCGCCAGCATGAGTAAATTGTGGAAACGGCGCTCACACTTACGTTTCCGTATCCGATACCAGGGACTCGTTATTGCAGACATCGTTAAAGGTGTGAAGCTGATTCTAGCACAAAATGGAAAAAAGCATGTAAATGAGCAACACACTAAACACGCACCCAACTTTCAGATGCATCCATAAATCATGCATATGCAGCTGAGCGCCGCGCTCTCCCCCCCGCCCCCGGCCAGGGCTCACCGTGATCTGGCTGAGCCCCGCCAGCCGCATGGTCAGCGTCGGGGACATGAAGTACTTGAAGGCCAGGTCGAGGCTCTCCTTATCGAAGCAGAGCGTGCTGTCCAGCGGTTCCTTCACCGTGCTCCACATCAGGTCCGCCATGTTGCGTGCCGCGTTCTGCCGCAGCTCCTGGTCCGACAGCTTGCACAGATACCTGGCGGGATACGGAGTGCCGTTGGCGCATGGGTGGATACGACACGAAATCGCGACACTCCCAGGATCACAGGGTCAAAACAAAGCAAAATAAAATCGCCATTTAAGCACTGGCTAAAGTGCTGTAATCCTCAATATATTTATTGCCTGATGCAAACATTTGCAATAATGAAACATTCTAACATGGAGCATTTACATAATTTTAGTATTTTCTCCATTAAATGATATGATCAGTAACTGTAGCCTGATATCGAGCGGATTGCCAGAGTATTTCAGAGGAAGCTGTAGGGAACTCTTGAGCAGAGCAGTGACACCGGTCCACCGACGTCACCATGAAACATTTGCGCCCCACTTTAGAGTTTAGAGTCTATTTAGAGTTAAAACTGCACGCTGCATATCACAAGAGGTTATTTTTCACCTCGTTTATTTCCGATCGCCTTCTGTCAGCGTGTTTCACTCGCAGCTCTCAGCACTGTAATTATGAGGAAGTAAACAGGGCTCTTCATCACGACGGGATTGTCAGACTGAGGCCGATCTCCCCCGAAGCGTCGGTTACTTGGGGCTCAGACATCAGGGAAGTTGCACTTTTTGGTCATGGGTAATATTCAAGTAATCAGAATCACTGGCTTCATTAACCGGGTTACAGAGCTGATCCTGGGGCAGTGCCACTGGACGCTCGCTCTGTTACATCCCACCACTAGCGGCACGAGTACCCGCTGCCACATCTCTCTGCGTTAAAGATCGGACTGCTCGGGATTACACACATTATCAGTAAAATTACATAAGTCACGCATGTGCGCACACCATTTCAGGAACTGCAAAAAATATTTTGTGTTAAGGGGGAAAAAAAATGTGACGATGTAAATGATTTAGTTTCAGGATTTAAACAAAAATGGGGAGGAATACGCGGTCCGTGAATTCTAAAAAAGAAAAGCATATCGGTCGGTTGGAACGAGTTAAAACGGATATTAAAAGAAAAATGTGTGACGGTACCACACAAAGGTATCAAAGCTATTTACGAAGAGAGAGCTGGCACAGCAATTCGGCTAATCCTGCTCCCCCGATCACGTGACGGGGACCGCATCACCGCCGGCTCCGCCAAGGTCATGTGAGGAGAGCGGCGATAGTTACCATGGTGAGGGATGCTCTTCCTAGCAACCCAAAGTATGCAGTAAAGGACGTATCAAAACATGTACTGCAGAAAGACCCTATCAACACCACCAGTCCAAGTCAGACCGGAACAGCCATCATTTTCACTCCAACACTCAGACCAACGTTACTTGGCAGAAACAGCAGAAACGATGTGGTCACCCACCGCTTACCTGATCACATGTGTGCGGAAAGGAATGATGTGCTGCATGACGGCAGGGATGTGCAGCCATATCCTGATCTGTGGGGCGAGACGGGAACGCCGGTGAGACAGGGAATGCCGCCACCGGACTGGAGAGCGCCGGGCCCGGCGGGAAGCGCTTACGTTAGACACGATGGTGATGAAGGCGTGCGCTATGGGAAAAGGCAGAGACTCCGGGGTGCCGAACTGGAAGCAGTCCTTCATGAGAGAGAGGCCGTGCTTGCCGCAGAACAGGCAGACGTATCGGAGCAGGTGCAGTGGAACTTCCACGTCCTGTATGCCCGGGGGGAGAGGGACAGACATCAAAACGTACAAAACGAAACGGAATAATGGAGAATGAAAACCAGGGAAGGGGGGGGGGGGGGATGTAGCCAGATTCGGGCGGACAGACAGCTACGGCCTCGTTAAGCCTCGTCACGGTTCGGCCAAGCCGCCGAAGCCGAGTGCTGCGCTCAGCGGAATGCGGCTTAAGGAGCGCGGAGCACGCGCTCAGAACGTCCGCCGGCTCACGCCCGGCATCTCGCTCCCTGTCAGAGCGCTTCCAAACCCCCATTCATATTTCATGACACTTGGTGAAAACAGGACTTTGTCCAGGACGAAGCTGGTTAGTTTACAGGACACAAAAAAAGCCCAGCGCCAAAAACGCTGACACGGCAAACTGCGGAAATGACCGTCACAGTCCTGAAAGTGAGTCATTACACCTTCAGCTTGGTGAAGCCTTTATGGCGATTGCCTGTATGTTTGGCAATTACATTTCTGACACGTGCCTTGGGGGACTGCGTGAATTTTCCTTCTTTTGGGTGAATGAATGACACACTGATGCATTTCTGGGTCTAAATCCCAAATGTGCTCCATGCAGGTCAGTCCATCCTTCTCTCTCTCAACCCTTAACCACTGTGCTGAATGGGCAGCCTGAAAGCAGTTACTCACAAAAGCAGCTGGGCGGCCTGCTGGGGACTGGGGGGGGGGGTTGTGTTAACGTTTTAGTCTTAGAAGGGGTCCTAAATCCACTCTGGGCACCCTTACCAGGGCAGAAGTGCACCAGACAAGCAATTAGCCAATAGAAGCCTTGCATTAAAAGGTTCCAGCTGAACGACATTGTGAGCAGCACAAGCTAAAGACGGCGGTGGCCCCCAGGAGGTTCCCCAGCGGTGGCCCCCAGGGATGGAAACTTACGTTCATATCGCAGAAAGATCCTAGTATATTGCTTTCCTGGGCCGAGATGTCCTGCGAAACGAGAGGAAGAATCAATAAACACGGCGGCGCAAGCTGGTCAGGGTACGGCAGACCCGGGCGCCCGCGGCACGACCCACTAAAACCGCGTGTCCCACCACGTGGGGGTCAGCGAGGGCCGTGCACCCGCATCTGCAATCTGTTTCTTTTGTACCCCATAAAGCAGCGAATATGTGGGAACATTTGTCACGCAGGGCTGTGTCTGAGAAACGAATGCAGCAAGACGTGCAGCTTTCATATTTATCTGGACAAGCGCCTTACAGCGCTTGGCCATATTAACTCCGATCATTTATTTTTACTGTCCATGAAAACGACACGATACAAGGCAAGGCAAGAGCCAAGAAGGTTATGAAAGGAGGTGGAAAAATACGAAACATCACCGCATGAAGAACAAGGAATGAAGAAGAGATGGTCACAGTGTGTGGATAAATTAGTATAAGGTTGTATAAGATGAGAATATAAGATTAGTGCTTAGGAAATTAGTGCTGAAGGTGCCATGATAAGGTGTATCGGCATTGTTCAAGGAGGCTCCGCCCTCCCCCTCCCCCCCACTTATCGGCTCTTTCTTTGGAGCTCCTGGCTGGAATTCTGTTGTCCAGCCCCCCCGCAGGACAGCTAAGAGCAGCAGGCAGAGCCGCCGCCCACTCCAGCTGACATCAAATACCGATTTAGCGAGAGAACGAAACAAGTTTTCGCATGGGAGCAGCTGCGGGCTACGCAATAAAACAAAATAATTACAAGGTAACATAGTTATGGAAGTCGAGTGCACTTGCTTATTTTATTACACGCATCTGCGGACCTGGAGCCAGACCAGAGCTCTAGGCTGGGAATCAGTACCATCCCACACGGGATACGAGGGCGAGAAGCGATGCCGCCCACCTCCCCTCGCACGTAACGGACCCCCTCTGGCTTTAATCACGAGGCCTGTCCGCTGGAAAAAGTACAAATTGATGCCTATTAGCTTCCCTATCCGCCGTAAAGCCCATTATGTGGATCGTAATGCACGGAACGACCTTAAACCCGCTCACTCGCGCCCCAGTGCGCTCGATGGTGTGGATGAATCAGCCCTGACTGGCCAGGGGACGTGGGGAATACAAGTCCGGTGGTGGAAGTTTCCGGGGGAACACGCGTTTGCCACGTGGTGCGGAGAACAGCCCGCGAGCAATTAAGCGTGACAGCGCGTCACAGGGAGCAGAGGAGGCCCAGAGAGGCATCCCCCAGACGCCCCACAGACGGCTCTATCCGCGGCTCCCTAAGGAGGTGCGATTAAGCGGAGAGCTTCAGAGAATCATATCGTTCGGCTTCGTTGCAGTATGGTGTTTGGCGTTAGGAGAGATGGAACAATGGACAGGACAGTGATGGGGGCAGGCTGGGGCAGCGCTCTCTGTAAACGGAGAGGTCTGTATACATGCAATGGATACCGGCGGCCCACAGGTCGGCACTGAGGCAGGGGCCTACCTCTATGGTAGGGTGAGTGTTGTGTTTGTAGGCTGTGTACAGTGGGAACTGGATCTGGAATATCTTGGCAGCGCAGAGGAGCAGCTTCTCTCTGTCCTCGGTGCTCCAGGACCCGAGCAGGTCCGGGCCGCCCGCAGCGGCGCCCTCGCCCGACCCAGGGGGGTCCTGCCCAGAATCCGGGCCCGCTTCTGGCCCGCCCATCTCGGCGCCGCCATCCTCCTCAGCCGAGTCCCGCTCCACATTGAGAGGCTCATCGTCTGCTGGCGACGGGCGATCGCCGCACCAGCCGGCCCCCGGTGCCGCCGCCGGCTCGCCGCCATCTCGTCCCCGACACAGCCGGTCGCGCAGCGCCTGCACCTGGGCGATCACCAGGTTGATGAGGCCGTACACTAGCTGGTTGAAGACCTCCAGGTGCTTGTACTCCTTAAAGCAACACAGGCACTGCCTGCGGAGAGGGAGCAGACAGGTTGGCGACGCGCCGGATTGCATGCAGAACAAGGCGGGAGAAAGAAGAGGGGGAACTCTGACCTCTGGGTCCATGAGCTGATGTAGCTGAAGACCCGCAGGGCATGCTCCCTCTTCAGCTGCAAGCCGTCAGTGCTGTCCGCATCCGATACTGCATGGGAAAAAGGCAGCAGTGCCTCATTATCTCTCCTCCCCCAAAAACACACTCAAGACACCAATTTTAACTACCCACTATATGGCATTAGGGATACAAGACTCGGCAAAATAGGGAAATGAGGGGCCAGTATCTGCGATAAAGATCTCCCAGGAGGCGGTGCCCCACAGTGACAAAGTGAACATCCCGGGACCCCTTTACTGAATAATGGATCCGAATGGGGGGGAAGGTGTTCAGTCACCCTTCGCAACTTTAACGGCGCCTTCGCAGGTGCGGCGTGCATAAATCTGCGCCTCTGTTTTTCACACCTCCCCACCGGCCGCCCCCTCCCCATCTCAAAATTAAAACATCCAAAGCAGAAAATGAGGGCTGAGTCAGAATCTCCCTGGGGTGCAATTAAGGCCAGCTATCACATCTTTTTCTGCTCACTCAATTACAGGAACCTCACCAGGAACCATCATGTGTGTGCGTGTGCGCCGCACTTTACCTTCACTGCCCTCGCCTCTGCCCCCCAAAGCCAGGCTGTGATTGGCTGAGAGCCCCACACCACCCCATGCCCTCCTACCATATCAGAGCCTCTCTTACGGAACTTAAGTCTTCCGGGCAGCAGGTGGCAGCCTGCCGGTACAACACACTATTGCACAATTAAGCTGTACGCAAAGATCACCGAATAAGTTTACTTCACTTCTTACTACGATTACAGCCATTGAAAACTCTTATCACTGTTATGATGATCAAATCCCACACCCCACCTCTATATGAAACTTCTGTCCCTGATCAGACTCTGAACAACCCTCAGTCAGGCTTTTCATCCGAGAGGAGCCAGTGGATGCAGCAGTAACTGAGGAACGTTTTCCAGGCACTCTGAAAAGGGCGGCCTGGGACCATACAGCTAAAGAAAATAACTAAAAACCCATCAGCAATGCACACGAGAAAGAATGTGCCAGGCGCAGCATATATTACTGGCTTCCTGCCAACCCAAGTCCCAACCAAATGCACTTCTCCCTAAGTGTGAGAGTCACCCGATGCCCCATGAAGGACCTACGGTATCCAGAACTACTACTACTTCTTCTCGTGACCTCTTACTGTCCACAGTATGGGCTACCTGCTGCTTATGCTCCACTCGGGACCAGAGGAAGTCGCCTGAAGCCAGTGACCATACAAGCTCATCCACAAACCTGAGCAACTGTCACCGCATTTAACACGAGCCACAGTTCACCCACAAATTTTTTTTTTTAAATAATGTCCAGCTGACCTTTTCAAGGACGCACACTTTTTCTGGCACCCAAGAGTTTCTCTCAATGATCACAAGTGATATTTTAACTGCAAGTGCATTTTCACAATTATTTCTACATTTCTATTACTTATTGAATAACAACGGCACATAATTACCATTAAAAACACACCATCGACGTTTTTATTGAATTGGTCTACCGGTTATTTTTTCAGCATAAATCATTCCACTAAAGCTAAAGAGGGTTTTTTTTTTGAGGCATGCTACAAAATCGAAAACGCGAACTAGAGCACACTGCTCTTTTCACTGGGTCAAACTGTTTTCCAACCAAACTCCTAATTTGAGGGGGGCAGTGGTCTCATATTAGAAAAGACCAGTCAATTAGGTCAAAATGTACAAAAGCGGCAGGGAAGAAACGCTTTTGACCCAGGACTGCTGCACTGGTGAGACGAGATAATGTAAAGTATTATTATACACGCACACGGAATGTACCATTATACACGCACACGGAATGTACCATTCCACATGAGGGTCAGGAAGCCATAGAGTCAAAAAACTCATAGCTCATCTACTCACCCGATTGTCATTAAATGCACATCTAAGCTGGGAGCACATTATAAAAAAGGCACAACCTGTACAGGAGAGCAACACGTTATTTGGCTCGTAGACACACACATGCACCCTACAAGCATTTGCGTCATAGTCAGCGACCGTGGATGACAGGAGGAAGAACCCCACAAAACTGCCACACACACTCTGTGGGCCAACACACAGCCACGACCACAGAGGTCCCTGGGCCACGGCACAGATCATACAGCCAATCACAGCTGCCTTTCCTTTATGTATTTAGAACAGCTTTCTGCAGTGTCCATATTCCATATTTGGGCATGATGGAAACATTGAAAACATTCTTACACAAAGCAGACATATACAAACCATGATTTCACAAGCCGACTATTCAGGACTTTAGTAGGGAAGCTGTAATATATAAACCATTACAAGTTCAGCCTGATATTTAAAAGTCGCCAGGATCATTGAAGTCCAGCCTCCAGAATTCACTGGCACTTCATTCGTACTGCGAGTGATTTTCCTCAAGATACCAACACCATTAACTCATGCAAATGTGTCGGGGGGGGGCGAAAATGGCAAAACGCAAGAGTGAGAGTTAGAAAGATTTGCAAAACCTGGGAAACTGGCCAAGGTTAGGCCTTCGACAGCCAGAACACCCGGCAAAGACGAGACGGCACCAAGTACCATACAGACCACACAAACTTACCATTTGTACTACAATGACACCCAGAACTCCGGTTAATAGCAAAGATAAGCATGTCAAACTGACAAAATTGACATGTTATTTGGAATTCACATACACTGATCAGCACCATATTGTTCTTACAATAATTATGCCACTTAATGTAAATATCACAGCATACAGATATTGCAGAACTTGCAGACATTGATTTAAACAGTTAAAGACAGTATAATATTCATGTACTAGAATGTAAACGCAGCTTTTCCGACCGAACAAACGTTTCCTTCGTACCACATTCTTAAAGCAGTGCGAAATCCAGCAAAAGGTATGAGGCTGTAAAAGTACCAGTGTTATACTGAAAACTGCTACGGCACAAAAAACGGAGGGGTGACGAACCGATGACAAAGGTGACAGAAGCATGTCACGGGAGAACAGGGAAAGTCACACCCCTCATTGTGTCCCAGCCTGCCCAGGAACATCCTGCGCACACGGCCGAAAAGCTCCCGCAGCATCACTGTGCTCTCGAAACAACATCGAGAGTCTCACTAGAAAAACCAGCATAATACAGACAGCTCCTTCGTGACAGCTAAATGATGAAGTGGACCAAAGTCCATGTGGATTGACACCTTTTTTACAGGATGTGGACTTAAATTTAGATCAGAGGAGAGTCCCATCCGACTGCTGTGAGCGATCATCCCATCGACCGGTTAATGTTTTGCATGCAAAGTGAACATATTGGCCAAGACAAGTCTACTGAAATGCGTCTATCAGTATACCAGGGAGACTACATACCTAAATTCTAAGCAGCAATACTGCTTGTACCTTTCTAAAACAAAATTAACTACAGTGGTAACAACCTACTTCTGACAAAAGACGGCACATTTCACACAGAACTGAAGAGGGATACTGATAAAGGTGGGGGGGGGAGGTCACCCGTTTAGCTTTTCTATGGATACACAGAACACATTTTGGTTTAATTTAATCTACACCCCTCCCCAGCCCACCCTTTCCAAAGCGTGCATAATTCATTATCACCACAGAACATGCTAAATTTCTTTATTCAAGTTTGAGAGCCCATCAGTGTTCTCCAAATAAGGAGCCATTTTAAAAATGGTAAAGACAGTTTCAGACGTTAAGTAGCCTTGTTGGAAACTC
This sequence comes from Mormyrus lacerda, assembly GCA_015163995.2. Taxonomy (NCBI): domain Eukaryota; kingdom Metazoa; phylum Chordata; class Actinopteri; order Osteoglossiformes; family Mormyridae; genus Mormyrus; species Mormyrus lacerda. The sequence continues at coordinate 475,214 of JAABNX020000122.1, read as the reverse complement.
GTGACATTAACGGACTGTAAACCAGAAACAAAAGTTTCGATCCCGCAAATATCACAAGTAACATGCATAAAACCCAAGACGACGGCGATGCTTTGCTGGCTACATTTACACAGCACAGCTTTTATCTAGTGCCGGCTAGCCACACAATGCTAAATCCATACAAAATTTGTTCAGCAAGTTGCTCGTGAAATAGACAAATGTGCCTTAAGAACATTAAAAGAAAACAGAGAAAAGAACACGGGCTTCCCCCGTCAAGAACACAACATCGCAAAGATCCGGGCTGGCAGTGCAGGCTAACGTTAGCCATTTTATTATTAGGCCATCCGCCACAAACAAATGTCACATTTTCCCCCTTTTGGAGAGAGAGCGCAGAAAACTGACAGGCTGGACCTCAGGGCCGCTTATGGCACTCGGCACCCCAATACATCCCGAGGACGACACATTATATCGGTATTAATAAAAACACCATCGCAAAAAGGGAAACAAAAGCAAAAAAACAAGCTTAGCCTAGCTCACATAAATGACGGCCGGGCCGTTTACTGCCCTGCCACCGGCAGGCCGCGGACCCGCTGTCACACCACACCGCTCCGCTCCTTCAATCCTCCGTGTCCGAGTGTCGGGGACAGAAAACGGTCTCATTCACCAACATTCAATGAATAAGGACGGTAACGTTTCGGGAAAACCGGTATTAATGCTCAAGTCAGAAAGGGGAACGGAGACATCAGCGAGCCCCGGGCCCTCTTGGTCAGCGGCACAGCGCTCAGAAGACAGCGGGAATAAAAAGCCTGTCCCCGGTTTCCACACACGACAAGGCTGCGCTTGCACGACAGGCGAGACGAGGGATTGGGAAATATGGGGAAAGTGTTATTAGCCGGGTTAATAGCGGGCAAGCGGCGCCACGCCACTGCCAGGCTGCACCGCTCCGCTGAACCACAACAACACCCGACGGGAGCAGCGAGCCACCGGCCGGCGCCACACAGCCGAGCCCTCGTTCTGTACCCGAGCTGTCACTGACATTCACCCCACGCACGGCGGGCCCCCAGGACAGCGGCTCGGCCAACGCCGCCGCCGCTTATAACGCTCCGCCGCCGAGCCGAGAAATAACCGGGGCAGCTGGGACGCAGGAGCCGCACGGCCGGGAGCTGCAAGCCCTGCACAAAAAACGGCAATCTGAGGGAAAATGTACCCAAGGCGACGTCGCACCGGCCGGACAACAATACGGAAAAGGTGGCTGTGAAGCAGACGGGACTGCGGAGATGTGCAGCACTGACTAGGTGGCTCAGGGTGGGTTACATTAACAGCTTAAAATAGGTAAAGTTGCAGCCCGAAGGTTCTTGAACTGCTAGGTTTGTGATTAACTAACTAACCCCAGAACTGCCCGAGTCCCCAATACCGAAGGCCTAGCAGCTGACTGGCTAGCTTAGCTAGTGGTGGGAGCAGAAACTGCAAAACTAAAAAATAAAAATAAGACAATGTTAGCCGAGGAGCTACGCTACACCGAGAAGGCACGGACGACGGGGAAAACATGCTCAATGTCTACTTACTTTCATTTAAAACATCCACCAGCTCGGCGCAGTTTTCACACATTGTTCATTAAAAAGGAAATAGAGAGCGAAAAGTGTTTTCAAACCATTGGAAATTGGTGATTGATTAGGATTTCTGGAAGCTGGTTGTTTTGGAGGAAAAAGGCCCGAAGCGATGCTTGGTGGAGGCTGAAGCAGAAACCGACGAACAGGGAGGTGGATAAATGCAAAACCGATTTGTTTTCAAAAGTCTTGGCGACAGCGACAGGAGTGAGAGGCAGCAGAAAAGGGAGATCGGAGTCAATCTCCAATTGGAGCGGTACTGAAGAGTGCAGATACGGCAGCCATATTGAAAAAGGGAGGGGGTCGGGGCACTCGGGTATCAGTAAAAAATCGTCACTTTTCGTTCTGTCCTCTCCGTCCCTGTCGGCTTTTTTCGGAAGTCACGCGGTCACACCCTCCCCTTCCAGTCCAGGGTCAGAAAGGGCCAATGAATCGCGCTTGTCAGGTAATGTTTCTGCTGCGTTTTGATTGGCCACCGACGTTCTTCTTTTCGAGCACAGCAACAATTTTCTTATTGGTCCAAAAGAACATATTCTGATTTAAGTATAATGTAGATTGCGCGCGTGCACATACAAATGACAAGAAGACAAATGAGAAAATAGCAAGCATAATATGATGTGCTGTGCATAATATGACTCGTGAAACCATGCAATATGGAAAACCCGAGAACAAAGTACAAATGAATACAAAGAAAAGTAATAATAACAACAACGAATGGTATAACTGACTCGCAAAGCTACTCTCAACATGAAAAGAAATAAATAGCATATTTGGTTGCACTGAACTTCACGTAAAGAAATGAATTAAAATCAGGTATTACGCACCCTATATAAAAACGTGTTTATTAATAGAGGTTTTGGCCAAAGACACTGCTGGATCAATGACATCACTAGCAGCTCTAGTACAGCTATAGGGAACAAAACTGATTGGTCTTCCTTGGGCATTTGTCTCAAAGGTAAATGGGTGACACAGGGATCATTTCACAGCTTACAGATGTATCAGCAAACACAAAAGTTCAGGTTAAGGGTCAGTTGAACAGATGACATGTGGCTGTATATCAAATTGCATTCCTCATGAAGAAACATAATAATCACACAGACAAAATAATCAGGGCTTAAGATGGGTCCTCTTCACTACAATACACAGAGATGAAAAATAATAGGCATCTTTTCAATGAATAATGTAGCGAAGCTGCCTGCTGTTTTCAGAGTCATATCCATATTATACATTATACAGAAAGCTTCAGGTCACAACCCTAGACTGAAGAAGCAGCTGTGGAAGATGGATGGATAGTTAATCCTTATTTTAAAGCCCCATATATAGGACAATAGGGAACAGAAAAGCATAACACCCCTATTGTTCACACATATGAATTTAGTTTATACTAATATGTCACTTGAAAATATTTGTGACCACTAACTGTGGGCAAGCCCGCAATCATTTTAAACTGAACATTATTTAAATGTAACTGAATAAAATGTACTATGGTTGTTATAATTGCATTTGCCTAATGAGTAACAGGGCCCCAAAAAGGGCAGAGAAAAACAATTATGTTTAATGGAAAAAGTACTCATTAAAATTGTCCCTCGTCCAATGAGAAGAGGATTTCTTTATCACCTCCCCCTACAGCATATGAAGATTTGCAGCCCAAGCTAAGTACCCATTTTAGTACCTGCTGTGGTCCCTGAAGTTTTAGGGGTCCATTAAATTATTGTAATGGCAGACACCCATCCACAAAACGCTATCTCCAAGAACACTCCGGACGAGTCCCCTCCAGCCACAAACAAAACAAAAAACATAAAATCCTCTCTTGCATGTTCTGGCATTTTCCCCAGCCTTTCCAAGTATCTGAGCAGTGGCCAGCTTCCTTGACAGAGGCGGCTTGGCTCTCGATTCCTGGGAAATTTGTATTCATGCGTAAAAACGTTTTGTGTTGGGGCCTTGGTAAATGCTGTCTTTGTTACATAGTAGAGAGCATTTTACTTACATCGATTATTCATTTAAATTGCACATATTTAGCACATGTTTCTCTCCAAAACAACATACAAATCAAGATTTGAGCTGGACTGTTTTCCTGGGGCAGTTCGTTTTAAAGTCTTTACAGTCTTGACATTTCTCTGCCAGCCATTGGATTTAAACTGACAACCTTCTATTCAGTAATCAACAGAGCCACACATCACCCCTCTTTCTAGGTTTATCCAGAAAGGCATTTCAAAGACTGCTCATGCAAACATGCCAGCACTGAATTCTCTGACCTTCCAGGTCAGTTGTTGACTTTTCAGACCGACTAGGCAAAATATCCCACTTCTGACTCTCTTCAGATGTAAAGAAAGCCAAACATATCTTCTAAAAGTGAATGGTGACGTTCAAAATAAAACAGAGAGTGGATGGATGGGTATTATGATGAATCATAGAGATTTGCAGGCAAGAATCACAGGACAAACCTCTTCTGAGTTTCACGAACCTTCATTTAATTAATGAGTCACATTAATTCTGGGACATCTAACACAAAGTCAAACAATCCAAATGAAGATTGTGTAATTAAATGAAATGTATTAGTTAAAATGATGAATTATGGTGATAAACGCAATTTACAATGATTTACATAATTGAAAAAAATAAATTTTAAAAGACCATGCTCACTGAGAATTTGGAAATTTCCAATGAGAATACCAAATATTCACATGTAACACTTTTTTTTCCCACAGGCAAAGTGAGAAAAAAACACTGACGGCTCATCCATCCGCTGATCCATCCATTGATCCATTGCTTATCCTGTATAGGATCGTTATAAATCCTCACAGTAAATTACTTCACAGTCAAATTAATAGTACTGTTTGTGAAATTTGGCTACATTTTTGAAAATAAACCTTTGTCATTCAATGGGTAAAAAAGAGAAAATGAAACTATTACTAACTGCATTGTTACATAAGAATATACTTTTTTTTTAATTTGAAAAAGGATTTGTATATGAAATTTTACGTAAGTCGTTTTTTGTTTGATATGGCCATACTGTTGTAGAACACTTTTTCGAACTTCAACACGACAGATTTGCTTGAAAATACTTTTTGGGAATGTGTTACCAGATAGAATTTAGGCTAAATAAAGTAGTCATAAAACTTAAAATGTCTTAAACATCAGCATTTATTTATTATCAAAATATTGAGGTTATTGCTTTACTTTGTGCTTTATTGCAACTTGCATTCTCATTTTGTCATTCGCTCATTCATGTAGTAAACATAAATACACGAATGATACATAAATAAGGAGAGAATAGACATAAGGAAGGCTGCCCAAAATATTAGGACAATGTGCTACACTAAATACAAGATCGGTTTTTCACCATACAAATAGTCAACAAATTTCAGTAACATTATATGTGCAGTTTCCATTGACCCAGCACTGGTTAAGTAGCTGGAAAATAGATGGGTGGTAGAATGGATTTAAAGTGTAGAATGGAATGATTAAAAAAAAGAACAAAGATTTGTAGCATGGTAAGACTTGGCATTTCCATACGCCTCATAACAATGGCCATTAAAATGTAAAGAGTAGGTATTACGTTCCTGCTAATTTGGAACTGCTAGCTGATTATCAGGGTGCACAGTGAACCCTCTTGGCTGACTACGAAAATTGCAGTCCAATCAGGGATTTTATTTATTCTGTCTGTCAGCTGAAGGGCAATTCCTACCTTTAATTCCTGCAATGTAATCTGTTTAAGGAGATTCCAGTGAATGCAGCCAAACGTACAGCGTTTGCTGTTGTTATGCAAGCAGTTTTAAGAGAAGAGAAATAGTTCATTAGTTAAATGCACTGTATGGATATTATACAATTTGAATGCGCTATTATTATTGAATTCCTTATGACACTTTTATAGCTATTTGTTTAAATGTGGCTGGAATGGTATTTTCACACCATCAGGGTTGGCAGCTTAAATCCCATTCTTATTATTACGACTCCCAGCTCTACCACTCTAAATGCTTATCGCCCTATTACCCTGAAGTGCTCACTTTGAGAAGCTGGTTAAATTCCTGTTCCACCTTCTCTAGGATCACTGATCTGCTTCAGTTTTCCAAACCTCCCAAACAGCTCCAACAGCAATGCCACGCCCTGCATACCACTCTTACACATTCTGACAGTGTCAGCGGGAGCTATGTGATTCTTCTTCATTGATTTTAGTTCAGCTTTTAATACCATAATCCCCTTACACTGTTCTCCAGGTGCCACTTTACAACAAGGCTACCCATATAAAGAGTTTATGAATTGTTTATAATCTGGTTATTAATTAGGTTGTAACACTTTGTAAATTATCAATAGGCAATGTTCAGCAAGTTATAACAGTTTTCTTTTTATTAATGAGTTACTGCCATTTACAAATGGCAAAAGGGAGCTTTATTGTGAAATGGTGCCGTTCTCCAAATTCAGGAACCTGTCTCTGAATACACTTGTCTCTGACTGGGTTATAGACTTTCTCACAGGCAGACCCCAGGTGGTGAGACCCTGCACTCTGCCTCCCATCACCCCCAGTGTTGTCCTGAGCCCACTGCTGTAATTTTTCTACATGCATGACTATGTGGTCAAATACAGCTCAAATAAAATAACCAAACTCACAGTTGACGCATTAGTGATTGGCATGATCTCCAAAATATTTGAGAAGGCCTGCATGGATGAGGTGGACAGCTAACCGCCTCTCACTCAACGCCAGGAAGACTAAGGAGATGGTGGAGGACTTATAGCGTAAGCATTCTGGTACCGACAACCTTCTCAACATCAAAAGGGTCCCAGTTGAGAGGGTGAACACCTTGAGACAGCTGGGAGTGTATCTCTGATGACCTCACCTAGTCGATTCATGTACAGACTCAGATACCTAAGGCCAGGCAGCTTCAAGGTCTCACCAGACATTTTTATACCCTTCTACTTGGGAGCATTAGAGAGACGTCCTCACCATGGGAATCACAGCCTGGTTTTGTAATTGCTCTGCCCTGGACCACAAAGCCCTGCAGAGGCTGGTATGTTCAGCTGAACCCATCACCAAGGCTGATCTGCCTTCCCTGCAGGACATTTACCTCAGATGATGTAGCGGCAGAGCAGTTAATTATCTGCAGGGACTCATCACACCCTAACAAGTACCTCTTTTCCAGGCTGAGGTCCGGAAAGCACTTCTGCTATTTCTCAGCGAGAACATAGAGGCTGAGAAGGGGCTTCTACCCTCAAGCCATTAAACTACTTAATGCGTAATTTACAATAGTCATTTATATTCGCATCTTATTTATGCACTTTGCACTTTATCTGATCAATGTTGCACGACTCTTTCCGTTTATTTTTATTTTGTTTTTTTATGACATAATTATTATATTGTTTTTTTGACGTCATTATGTTTTTATTTTATTTGCTATTTATTATAGCAGAGTTGACCACTTTACATTTCACAGCAGGTCATGGTCTGACTGTCTGCCTTGCAGATCACAAATAAAATCCCTGAGTTCTTGAATCTCTGCTCTGTGTGTAGAGTTTGTATATTCTTTCTATGTCATGTGGGTCCCTACTGGGTGCTCTGGTTTACTCTTTGAGTACAAACATATGCAGTTAGGCTAATTTTAATCTCTACATTGCTTTTAGCAAGTGTGTGTGTGTGTGTGTGGATTAGGTGTATATTACTTTGTGGCGACTGGTTTTTTTGACATCATGGTGACCATTTTCCAGGTCCAAGATTTGTGAATGTGATCAAAAAATTAAAAATGCAGAAAATCTTGAATTTAGTTTGGTTACTTATGGTTAAGGTTAGGGTTGGGAAAGGATTAAGGTTGTCATGTTGTAATTAGAGTTTTCCCCATAGACATCAATGGAGTGTCCTCACAAAGATATAATTACAAACCTCTTTGTGTGTGTGTGTGTGTGTGTGTGTATGTATGCCCTGTAATGAACTTTAATCCCGTCCAGGGTGTTTGCCTGCCTTGTACCCCGTACTTACATTTGGCTGGTGTCTAAGGTGATGTAACCCTGAATTGGAAAGCATCTGAAAGGTAGATGGATGATTGTTCAAATGTTATTTAACACTGTACTACATATCCTTACGTATATTTCAAAACACTGAGAATGATTATTTTGTGAGCCTTCTATATACTACAATATGAGAGTAGAGCTTTAATAAAGATGTTTCAAAGGAATTATGTTCATTCCAAGTGGATGAATCGATGAATCACAACAATTGTATATGTATAAGCAAACAACTACTACAATACAAAGTGATGTTTCTGATTTGTGACTATAAGCTGTTTATCATTTTAATTGATGGATTTAATTACAGATTCATTTTGCATGAATGTCTGGCTCAATGTGTTCATATTTGGAAGATTTTTGGATTGAATCTCGGGCCCAGCAGACTTATACTGCCGTTGGGCCCCTGAGCAAGGCCCCTAATCGCCAAATGCTCTAGGGTGCAGCATGCTGGCTGACATTGCACTATGAGCTTACTGTCACGTTATATATGTGTCTGTGTGTCTCATACAAAGTAAGATTGGATAGTTAAAATAACAGTTTCTCCATGGGGATCAATAACGCGTCACTACGAATTATATTCTATACTGTAAGATTGTACATGTTTAAGGTAGGGAACACATTCAAACTGAAATAAGGAATGCTGATTGTGACGTACCATTATACCGTTAATATTATAAATAAGTTCTCATTAAATATGGCATTCCACATGCTTATTAGTAGTTTCAACAACATTGTACTCTCTGCTTTAAATGACATTCACACTGATATTTAGACGACTTTTCGTCTTGCTTGTCAAAAGAACAACATGGTTATAACCATAGAAAACTGAACAATGGCTGACTTTTATTCTGCAATCGTCAGATGTGAAAGTCCAAACTGACCAATAGTCATTTTTAAGGATTTTACATGTTCTACAGTACTAAAATATTACCTACTATGGCAAGCAGTTTTAAAAGTTTACATTTTACATCAATTTACGGTTTACATAAACTGTCAGTTAATACAATTGAACAAGTGGGCATGCAAAATGCCGCGGATCGATCACATAAATTAGTCGTGTTTTTATTCTTGGTCGATAACTGTCTGTCGAAACACTGTATACGAGAAATATGTCATATGGCACAAATTCATGCATATAGGACTTTTCTAGTTTCTGTTCAATAAGATCCCTGATACGTCTCTTTCTACACAGCCAATCCCGGGCAGCGATGATTCAGCGAACTTTTCTGCGCCTTCGCCCATTGGAGAAAAATCCCTGTGCTCTTTCTGCTGTGATTGGCTGAAGCATCTCAAGAACGCGCAAATCCTATGCGGTAAATATGCTTATTATTAAGGGTAACGAACATTGATTTAATACCATTGCCTTTTATTGTCTATGATCTCCTGTTTTTTTCCACTGAATATTTACATACATGACCGAGGCTGAAGGATGCATATAATTTGAAAATATGCTGTTCTTTAAATGATCCGCTGCACCAAATTCAGCCAGTCATATTTTGCATGTATTAATTATACTGTCTGACACTTTTAATCGCTTGATCAATGCTGACTTTTTTAATTAAGACGTGCTGCTCACTGGTGTATTCAGTATTCCGTATTATGTCATGCAAACAAAATTTACATATTAATCAAAATGTTGCCGGTATGTAATTGATTTACGAGAATAGCTCTAGAAATCTCACTTTATCACGTCATTAATTTGATTAAAACGTATACGTGCAAACCTCAGGGTGGAGACAGCATAGCAATTAAAATATTATTAATTGTGTACTGGTGCTGAGCCACTTTCGTAAATGTTATCTACGAATAGAATTACAGTACTGGCAGAAGAACCAGAGGCTCTTGATTTTCTAAGCCATTGAAACGTGTTTCATGAAGACTCGGTCATATGCCTGAATGTAACTGCCATAAAGGACGTATTGGTTGTCGAATGTATTTCTGATAATCTAGGTTTTCACGGTAAACACGCTCATGTGACCTGCGCTACCATGTGCGTTTTTAAGCCATATATAAAACTAAACTAGCAAAACTATATTGATGGATATCCGGCCGTTACACAGACCTTAGAAATATAAAAGAGTGTAGCAAGGGGAGAATTCTTGGTTTGCATGGTGAAGGGCCTGAGTTTTATTTTGAATGTTGTATGCTTTTACAGAGTTTATTAAATCTGAAATGAAAATATGAATGGCTAGGAATTGTCAGTCATTGTTACTCTTGTCTGTTTTATATGTTTTGCAAATCCTGTGCACAAAACATAGCTAGATGATACACAAATGATTACACACACACACATATGAAATCATATCTTTTTGGGGACTGCTCATTCATTTCTTTGGGAAAAATGCTAATGCTAACTATGATGACCTTAACCCCTACCCAGCCCTAACCATAACTATAAGTAACCAAACAAATTACAAGAGTTTTTTCATTTTTTGCTTTTGCATTGCTGTCATGGATTTTTATAAAATAGAGTTTTCCCAAATGGGGACCAGGAAACGGGTATTCACCATGTGGGGACATTTGGTTCCCTCAAGGTAAGGTATACCTGGACCACACACACACACAGAGTCACATGAAAAAGAAAGTATGCCATTTTTCAATTCTAAGGTTTCACATATGAAGACATAATAAAAAATCATCTGGTCCTTTGAATTAAAATGTAGTGATTAATTGTCATTGTTGACACACCACAACAACAAAATGTGTTCTCTGCATTTAACCCATATGTGACATAGCAGGGGACAGTTAATTCAGCACCCAGGGAAGGGTGCTTGGGGGCGGTACCTTACTCAGGGTACCTCAGTGGTGCTTTGCTGGTCTGGGATTTGAACCTGCAATCTTTCAATTAGTGCACGTTCATATACATTAAGCCTTCACTACCCACAGGTCTTAAAAATAGATATAAATACAAGCTCAGATGAATAACAACACGTGGCATATTACACTGTCATTATTTATTTAACAAAAACTACGTCAAAATTAAGACGCCCGTACTGCTTCCATAAAAATTAAGAGGGAGATGTAGCCGGCAGGTGCCGCCGATCAAATGCACCTGATTAATTGATCATCAGCCAGTGTGACCCCCTCAGTAAAAGCAGACGCTTTGGCGGCTTGCTGGTATGGGGTGTTCAGGTGTGTGTTACAGCAATGCCAAGGAGGAAAGACGTCGGCAATGACCTGAGAGAAGTCACCACTGCTCCCCATCAATCTGGGAAAGTTTACAAGGCCATTTCCAAACAATTTCAACAAAGTCCATCAGTCTTCAAGTGAGAAAGATTATTCACAAGTGGAAAACATTCAAGACGAGTGGACATCCCAGCAAATTCCCCCCAAGGTCAGACAATGCAATGCTCAGAGAAAATAAGAAAAACTAAAGAGCTGCACCTCAAACTCTACAGGCCTGAGTTAGAATGTTAGACGGTAAAGTTCATGACAGTACAATTAGAAGAAGACTGAAAAGTTATAGCTTGTTTGGAAGCTTTGCCTGGAGAAAGCATTTCTCTCTAAGAAGAACATGGTAGAACAGCTTAGGTTTGCAAAGTTGCATCTGAACAAACCACAAGACTCTGGCTTGTTTTGCAGCCACAGGACCTGGACACCTTGTAGTGATTGATTTGACCATGAATTCCTCTCTATACCAAAATATTAGAGTTAAATGTAAGGCTTGATGGGAATTGGGTCACGTAACAGGACAATGATCCCAATCACACCGACAAATCTTCAACAGAATGGCTGGGAAAAAAAGGATCAAGGTGTCGCGAAGGCCAGACCTCAGCCCGATTGAAATGCTGTGGCGGGACCTTAAGAGAGCTGTGCATAAATGAATCCCTGCAAACCTCAATGAATGGGTGCAAAATGTAAAGAAGTGCAGGCCAAAATTCCTCAAGAATGATGCGAGAAAGTGACAGTCATACAGAAAATCATCGCTTCAGGTTATTGCTGCGAAAGGTGCTTCTTCATTTTTGTTAAATAAAGACACAGTGGAATCTTTTTTTTTTGTCCTGATATGTAAAAGCATAGAACTTTTCTTTTTCACATGACTCTATGTATAATCTCACTTGAATTGTCTTTTTATACTTGGCAAAGAAATGTTATTTGCCATATATACAATGGTTGATTGACAAATTTAATTCTCTAATTGTATAAAATAAATTTCTGATAATACGAATTCACAATGAAGGAATTATATTTCTCTTAAACGTTGAAGTGTGTTCAACATATTTCCCCATTTGCTGCTGCAGTTTCCCAAATGCACTATATCCATTTTCTTCATTCTGTCCAAGAAGAGTGTTTTCTGGTTGGTTTCTTATCTGTTTGCATCCAGCAGCTTCAGCTTTGCCATCCTAGGAAAAAAAATGTTGTCCTTTCAATCTTTCCTTCAAGTTTGGCAACAACCAGAAGTGGGACGGAGCCAAATCTGGGCTGTAAAGAATGTGTGGAACAATTGTGTATTTCAGGCTTGTCACTGCTTCCTTCATTTGTCTACTGCAGTGTAGCCTTGCATTGTCGTGATATAAAAAGTTTTTCTTTTTGGCCTGATTCTGTGGATGCGTTGCTTGAGCGGCCATGTATCACCATACCTTTCGGAATTTACTATAGTTCTTCAGTCGGAAATTCCATGTAAAACACCCCTTGCCCATAAATTTTGATTGGAATGCAACATTCTATTGTAAAAACCTTTATTACTGAATGCTGCTTTTATACATAAGTCAGATGTGTCACTCTTTACTAATGAACACCTGCGCATGAGCAAATGTCCCCCCCCCTCCGCGACCAGAGATGCCATACTGTAGGAGACCTTATTTACCAGTCAGCTCTCGTATATCTTGCTTTCCCACTTATACATTTTTATAAATGGAACCTTTTATTTCTGTGACGGCACATTCAAAAAAGGAAGATTAATATAATTTACAGATTACCAAAGGGATTCAGGTTTGGCCCAATTACGACTTGGCCTACAGCAGTGAATGAAGCAAGTGTTGAGTGTTTGTTCTTTCCAAAACCTGTTCCACATGTATTAACGATAGGCAGTTCACATTGGAAAAATTCTGAAAACACATGTTAATCTCATAAAAATGACATACTGCTGACAATTATGTGAGGTAGTCAGGGGAAAAAAACAGTATATGCAAAAACAAAAGACTATCTTTGTTTGTAAAACAGAAACACTGCCTGATGCAGGAAAAAATTCAAATTAAATCCTAAACAAGCGCAAAACTACTGGATAAACAAGTCACAAATATCCCACCGTGGCATTGGAGGATCTTGCTGTTTTATTTACGTACAGCAATCTAAGGGTAGAAACATGTGCAGGTAATTTGTGAACTGTTTATTTTGTACAACCTCTAAAAAATCAAATCATGTAAGACGTAATACTCGCAATTGCTTGAATGTGCTCTGTACTCTCAAAATTGAAAACATTACCAAAATGACCACTGCTTAGTTCCTCCTCAAAGTATTGTAAAACACGGGTAAATCATTCAAAATTTACAGTTGCTCGCACACAAATGCTCCCCAGTTAAGGGGCCACGCGTCTGGAATGCTTTTATTTTAACAAGCCCCAGAATTAGACTGCTGCAGGAATTCTTCCAACCTTGCCATCTTGAATTGCTAGGGATGGTGCATGTGTACTTCACACACTTTCAGCTATTTTTGCCATAGCTAAACAGCATTTCTTCTGCTTTTGTTTTTTTTGCCTAGATCAGGGGTGGGGAACCTGTTCCATGGAGGGCCGGTGCCGGGTTTTTGGGATGACCTCTCAATCAGCCGATAATAAAGCAGTGGCTCTCAAATCCAGTCCTAGGGACCCACTGTTATTGGCTAATTGAGAGACAATCCCAAAAACCCACACCGGCCTTTCATGGAACAGGTTCCTCTCCCCTGGGTCATATAATATTGTCAAAACGACTGCCAAAGCGGTCGCAAGATATCAACTATTAAGTTGTAAATAGGTCTCCACAAGGTCTTTTTCCTCTTGGATGACTCCTGATCTGCTTTGTGTAGCACGAGAAGGCTCCCCCCCTCCCAACAGGGCCCAGTTTTTGTTCTATAATAAATCTAGAAATCTGGAATATAAAAACGATAGCATTGCCAACTTGGTAAAAACTTCAAATTAGTTCATTCAATAAGAGCTTGGTGCTTCGCTTGGTGTCAGTTGCAGACTAGATCTTAATCCTGGAGCATCCAAATAATCAAGGGGGAGAAGCACAGTAATGAAAAGTGCAAAGTACCAACTTAAATGTAAACCAATGTTTTATTTTGCTCCGAGTAGTGTTCATGAAGCACTACAGCACAGTTAATGATGTAGTTCAGTACAATTTAACTTCAAAAGCCATTAGGATTACACGCTATTATGCTGCCTACGCTAGCCCATAAATATCTTAGCCACTTTTCAGACTCCAAATTTTAATGAAGGCTCACAAAAGAGCAACAGTCCTCATTGAGGAAAACGAAAACTTGTCGGCTGAGCGACAGCACACACACAGCAAACATTTTTGTAAAAATAACCAACTTTATGGTATTAAAAGATGCTTTACATTTGAGAGATATGCACATGATTCAACTTGCCCAACAAATCTGTCCGACAACAGAGTGCAGTACTGGAAGCAAAGCCAGAAGCAGACTTTCATCATTAAAAAAAAAAAAAAACCCTGGATCTTTTACACCTTCATTCCTAATCCCAAAAGCTGAAAGCCCCCCCCCACCCCTTACAGAACACCACATCACCTCTGCAACCCCACATTCAAAAGTTTGATGAGTTTGCAATATATATTTGTCCTAGCACAAAATCAGACGTTTTTTTTATTATACAGTATTCAAACCAAACAGCAAGAGTGCGGGGCGGGGGGGGGCGGGGCTAATTAATTAAATTCTTAAAACATCATGCAGCTCTAATCAAAACATATGACTGGACCTAATATAGAAATAAAGGAACGTTATAACACAAGTCTCCATATAAAATGTGTATTGTAAAAAGGGCTCCTGGGTGTCATAGAATCATTTATTGGCATTGTTTTGGTCGACAAACATCCAAGAGATGGACGCTCGAGGCTGGCTCACGTCTAAGAGCCACAATGGTTGTCCCCCCCCCCAAAAAAAAGTAAAATATACAGATCAGTCACACATCTCTTCTGGAATTTCATGGGGGTTCAAGATGCCTGGTACAGACATCTGCAGCTTGCGTTTCTCCTCCTGGGCCTGCCGCAGTGACGTCTCCCGTTCCTCCAGGAACAGGTCTGTTGTGTCCTCTCCCGCAAATTCCTGCAGGGGAACCACATATACGGTACCTCAGTTTCATATAGCATTTCACTGAAGGTGGAAAAGATGAGAGTAACAATTTAAATTGCAGTGTCCAAACATCATCTGTTTTACTGGAGAACCAAATCTGTTGGACTGTTTTACCACCAAGCATCTAACTTAATAGTCATTTGGGAGGCAGAGCACAATTTATGCACCCAACCTATTCTGCATATCTAACACACTTAAGAGAAAGTATGGTTCGATTACATATTTGCAACTGGTTTAGATTCAAGGCTTGAAAGCAAAATTATTTGTATCTATCTATGGTGAAAGTAACTGAAATGAAACACAATATTAATTAAATAAAAACCATCCTATTATTATGTTTGGACAATACAAGCTCATTTTCATGTTGTTCCTCACTGATGGTTTACAGTAAATATTCCAAGACAATTAGCTATCATGAAATATTAGCGGTCATCCTACGGCAGATCTCGCGATGCAATGAAACTTGCCTAACAAAAAAAAATAAATGATAGAACCTGACATAATTCATAAAAGAAATTATACATGTATGACCTTGAAGGAAAGTAAATCTACCTGTTAAATACCAAATGGCAGCACCTTATGTACATTGCTGTACAAAACGTTTCACATCAAGTAGTATATGGGCTGGAGTACATGCGTGCAGAAAGGAAGGAAATGACATACTTTTATCTGTACCAGGAAGTCCCTCAGATGCTCTTTGAAGGCAGCAATATCTTGATTTAAACTGAAGAGCCCAGTTACAAATACCTTCACCTGGGCGCTAAAACGTGAAATATTAAAACAGATGAGACGACCATAATTAAGCAGCAGAGGTACACTGACTTGCCCTGGAAGGGCGAGTACTTACTCTTGCAGGTGAGGAAACGCTGTTTTTAACAGGTTGGCCACATACTCCTGAATGAACACCAGGTTGCTGACAGGAGATGCAGGATTTAGAGCGACAAAGATTTTGCTTTCCTCCACCAAACTGAACATGTAGGCAAGGATGGATGCATGCATTGTTAAACCTGCAAGGAAAAGGAGATTTAACACACCATTCGTTCACAGATTAACACGTCCGCTGCCGCAACCCAGAAAAACATCCACCTTCTTACCAGCTGTGTGGGACGTATCTGTGACGACTGAAAAGATATGCTGTAAGATGTCACAGAAGTAGGTCTGATAAAAACTCTGGGCAGCTGCCTCTTCTTGGGCAACATTCTGAAGCAAAGTGTATAGAATCTGCAGGCCTACAAAGAAATGTGAGAAACGCACCGATTACCAAATGTCTATGAAACCACGAGCTGGTCGATCCTACAGGCAAGAAACAGGACGGACTTTCTGCTATTTTGATGTTTATATGGACCCTTACCCTCCTGTTAACCACTCGGTCACAGAAAGCTATCGCAGAGACAGCAAAAGGAGTTTTAAGAATACCTGTGTCTGCCACGTTTCGCATGGTGTGCTTGAAGGCCCAGATGATGGAGTCCAGCACCAGTTTGAACTGGGCTGGAGGAATGTCCAAGAAAGCAGGGAAGCAGTGCGAGTTCACAGCTTGCAAAAGGTAGAAGAAGTGTGTCCTGTGCTCGGGATATTCCTCAAAGTCCTAGTAAGAGACACAGTAATACATACATGAGCACGACCCTGCGGGGAAAACGAGCTAAAAGAAATTCGTGATGAACTGCATTTACTTACCTTGTTAATCATATTTAGGGTACATTCAAAAACTGCATCAAATATCTGGGGGATTTCTGCTGTGATGTGTCCACCAAGCTTGTTGACGATGACGGCCATAGTGCTGAGGACTTCGGGTTCTCTGGCTGCCGGGACGTTCCTTTGATAGTCGATGAGCACGGCATCCAACAGCGGTGGTACAAAGTTCTCTCCTACCTGCAAACAGCACCCCGCTTTAATATTAACAGTTAGACGTGCATGAGACATATTTATCTGTTACGATTCCGTTATGCTAAAGATGATTTTTTTTATTTTTTTTTTTTAAAGAATCATCACCATTCACTTCACAAGACAATACTTACCATTTGCGGATCATTTGAGCGACTGACCCAGCCTGAAATAAGCTTCAGAGTCTCCCTTTTAACCGTTCTCATACTTCGTATTAACGGTTGTTTTGTTACCATCTCTCCTAGAAAAGAATCAATTAAAAATACGAATCAGAATCCAGAAGTTTCACAGAAATCCATCACTTACCAAGAAATATACACATACACACACATACCGTTGGTCTGGATGGCTGCAGAGATGTTTTCACTCAGGCACTTATACACATTGAGCATGTCCAGGTAGATGCGACCTAGCTGGATGACAAACTGGTGGCCCACAGCTTTGCACGCCCGCACATTCGTCTTCAGGATGCTGCCCAGCTGCTTCACGGTCTCCGGGTCCTTCAGAATGTCCACATTCTGTGAACAGAAAATTCTAAGTAATGTAGATTAATGACATCTGAAATGTTCCTTTGATTACATTTCTGTGGCCTTCAAAAAAATGTAACAGAGAATCTACATCACAATGTCCTTGTGTGTCAGATAACAGTCATGCATCACAAATATCTCCAAGCAGTTTTTCCATGTCTCCTGCATTGCTGTCACATATGCTATAACAGATGCAAATCCATGACATTATAATACTATATAAAAACATAAGATCAAACTGTTACACATTTGACCTACAACATGTCTTTCTAAGTAACTGCGTCTTTTTCAAAGTCACTTAAAAGTAGTGGGGTTAGAGGGATTATTTGGATACAGTACTTTTACAAACATTATACAGTTTATACAAAAGTTATGTACTATACCACTAAAGAAACCAACTCCAGAAAAATTGGCATCATTTTCTGCACCCAACTGGCAGACTAACACCCTTTATCCAAAAGCAGCGTTAACAGGTCCTGTTGGCTTAAGCTGACAGGCTTTCCACACAAATAAAACAAGCATACCTTGGTTGCCTGCTGAATGATACTGTCCCACACCTGGTTAGGAAGCAGCATGTATTTCTCAATGAGATGTTCTTGAACAGCTTGGTCTGTCTGTGCACCAATCATGTAGCCGACAGCCTCGTAGAATGTATGGACCTGATCACACAGAGGGGGGGGGGGGAGGCAGAGCACCACATCTCAATTAAGAAAGCTGAACCTGTATCAAAAATTCATTAAAACAAAAATGGGGAAGAGAAAACTTCCAAATGGGGTCCCAAGTGTGACAGCTGCTGGTTGCCATCAGACCAAACTGGAACACGTCCCTCTTTTGCACAGAACTGTGGTTTCAAATTTATCAAACAAACGAGCAAATAAAATTCTAAAAAAATGAATGAAGCAAAATTTTAATTGGGACCCAATGGGAAAGGTGTGGGAAATTGAGCTCCACAATAGGGCATTGGTCCTGGGTACCCAACACATAACAAACCAAGTTGACTGGCCCTCTGTTAGTGAAGCAGCCTCTCCTCTTCTGGAATATTGCTTGTGGGACCTGGTGCCATTTAAGCACTAGCAGAGCAGAAATGTGGGGAACCAACTTGTTGGACAGGACCAAGCTGAAAGTCAGTTACACAGTCAAATTCTGTCTGTGCCCTATTTGGCATGTCACTTTTCGCTGAATTTATATTTTTCCAGCTGGCCTTTTCCCCACGTCAACAACAACAACCATGAGAAGATAAATTGGAGGACCAGGGAAAAAACACACAGTAAAATGCTTGAAATCAATAGAAAGAATGAGAACAGGTATGATTGCTCAGCTGGTCTTTAGGTAACATCTCAGAATTTAATGCCAAATACTAAAACGTGACATTTTCAGGCATTTTATGACCTTAATTTTTTTAAGGTATTTAAAACGTTGAAGATCCATGGGGATCTGGATTAACAGAGGTGATATCCAAGACACACAGGAGCAGAAACACATTCCCAGCAATGCGTTCTGAAGACTCACCTGCTGAGGTTGGAGGTCACAAATAATGGTGTTGATGTTATTCAAGATCTCGTCGATAAAGGGCATGACCTCGCCCACTTGCACCTGCACAAAATGTCTCCTGCACTTCTGCGCAATCTTGATGAATGTGTCACATGCCATGTCCTGTACACCGTCATGGGTTTCTGCCAAACCAAACTCAACCCATCAGAGACAAAAGACTGCATAGAAAGGAACCCATGTTTTCATCTCGACTAATATTCTCTACACCATATTCTGTACCTCATGTTTAATGGAGCGCGCTCTCTCACACACAAACACACGCCAAATAACCTCACTGATAAAAGTACATCTGAGATCAGCTTTCAGAACCAAGAGTCTTTGACACTGATCAGACTCACCATGCATAAACTCAAAGAGCTTGTTGACCACAGTCTTCAGGAACTTCCAATGTGCCCGCAGAAAGCGGGGGTACTGTCCCACAATGTACATGATATTGGAGGCAATGATGGCCTTGTTGTCTTTGCCTCGTTTCTGCTCACACAGCCCCAATAAATCCTAGGGATTAAGATACTACCATTAGTTTATAGATAACTTGGGGGGGGGAGGACTCACATGTAAACATTTAACTGCAAATTCACCACACCTTTATAACCGTGACAAGGAATCTCTTCTCATCCTCTTCATGCATAGCCCCGCTGATGGAACCCATAGCCCAGCAGAGCGTGTTCAGATTCTTCCATGACCACTCCGTCCCATTGACCTGGTTGTGCAGCTTCTCAGTCATTATGCGTTCCGTGTCAACATAGTCCAAGTGTGTGAGATACACTGTCGGAGAAGAGTGGGAGAGTGAAGCTGCACATTGGTGAACAAAAATTCCAATGCAGTGATACAGGAAGATTTCAGCCTGCAGTTACTTTCAGGTGCTCCAACACTCACCAAGAGTCTCTCTCATGTTTTTGTACAGATTGATGGAATCGGTGTCTTTCATAAATTCTCTGACCACTTCTCCTTGGTCATTTTCCACCACTAGAACCTCTTCTGGTTTTGCCATTCGACTCACCATCAGCAGACGGACCTGCCAAGGTAAAGAAAGGCAAACGGATGTGGCGACATTTAGTCTCAATGGCAGCGAATATATCACCGCATCCCTGAAATGAAACGAATGATCAACAAGTACCACAGATACCAACCTTGGAGAGCACTGGAAGGTACAACTGCCGCCGTGGAGGGACTTCAAAATGCTGGCTGCCAGCCAGCAGAGTGGTGGAGGTGGAGAATGGGCTCTCCCTGTACAGCTCTGCTGCTAGATGGTTCCAGTACTCCAAGCAGATCTTAAAGATCTCCGTCTCCTCTACTTCCGACACCAACAGCATGTAATGCAGGGCCTGTGGGTCATCATTTCACATTATTATTTAATAATCGACACCTTTCTTTACACCTCCATAAACTTGCTCTTTTTTTTGAAGATGGGTTTGAACCGGTGACCTTCTGATTACAAGCACACAGGCTTAGCCCACTGAGCCACACGTTGCCTTTTATTCATCATTCAGTCAGTGAATCAGGTAATTCTTTTCATATCTGGGGTCGGATTTTGAAGATAGCAGAGACTCCCACTTCTAAAGACAACTACATCCGGCATTACACACTAGGATGGCGCGTTAAAGGCCAAAGCGTCACCTCCATCAGGGTCTCCCTAAGATTCAGCCGCTTCTCTATCAGCTGGCCATGTTCCTTCAGGAAGGTGCACAAGAACAGGCTGAGGTTCTGGATGAAGTTCTGCTCATCGTCCTTTCCACTGGAGTACGCCAAACGGATATTTGTGTTCAAAGGAAGCATCTGATTTAATGGAGAATGGACATTAGTAATTCTTCAGCTTTAGTACAAGCAATAACACCTTTCAGGGAACGGAACAAGTAAGATGCATGCATGTTAAGATTCCATACAAAAGATCAAGAGGGAAAAAAAAAAAAAAAAAGGAAAAAGATTAACTTGTATCACTAAGCAATAAATTTGTAAAGAACAAGGAACACGTGAAGCAAAACAGCCAAATCAAATCCCTACAACTCAAAAATAGCAAAGAACAGTAAGGGACTTAGTGGGATATAGTCATGAAGGAGAGGGTGGTGTAGAGTGTATGGATACAAGTACCTGTTTGAGCTGCATCATGGTGAGAGTGAACAGAGTGACAAACTGCTCTTCATACTGGCTGCCGCTCACACCCGCAATCTCAGTCAGGCACTTCAGAGTCACGTTTCGGAACATCGGAACATTTAAAAACTGTGGAGAGGAAAGAGACACTAAAATAAAAATGCCGTTGGATGTTTGCACCACTTTAAAATTAGACAAGCGGACCAAAACTAAAGAATCATTACCTTGTACACAAGGGTGCTGATGAGTTTAGTTTCGAAGATATAGCCGAGAGGAATCCAGTTCAGAAAGCGCAGCAGTGTCTCCAATGTCGCATGAACCAGTGGGGCATTCTGGGAATTTTCCTGAGGAAGGGAGAGAAAAAAAAACTGGTTAGAAGCCAGTACTTGCCTTCTTTTTTAGAGTGGGAGGCATATGAAGCTCAGTTTCTAACTTACCATGACAAATTGGCAGAGCTGGAATATCTGCGAGAACTCATTGCACATGCTGTGAGAGAAAATTGTTGACTTAAGACCAAATTTACAATAACATACAATTTTAAGCATTTATTTTAATGCCAGTGGAAATCATTTGAATGTCTTTGGTAATAAAAATCAGTGTACCTGTCCTTCAGATGCTTGGCCTTGACTTGGGTCAACTGACCACTTGAAAAGTCAAACACCTCTTCGCTAAGGAGTTTCAGTATGATCATATTGTTCTGGCACAGGCTCTCACTGGTACGGCTGGCACCCACAATGTCACTGATGAAAGTTGGCCAATGCTTGGGCCACTCTTGCTTCAAGATCTACATAAATGGGAGATTCATGAATAGCGACAGTTAAATTAAAGTGCAGCTATTTAACAACTTCCTGTATGATCAATGAAGGAAAAGTTGCCGCAACAAACAGAGTTCTTAAATTGCTCACTCACCTGGACCAAGATCATGTTAAGCTTTCGAATATACACCTTATCTTTCTGAAAGGCAGATAAAACTTCTTAAAAACCACCACATTACTTCAATTATATTTACCGACAATTTAAAGCAAAATGGCAAAGCTTAAATCACAAAAATATACACCAGTACCTCAACATTTGCAGAATCCGATGAAGTTTTGATAATGAGGCCAACAACATACTTTTTAATTCCTAAAATAGAATAAATAAATAGGTTTACTGACATGTTTTCACATTTACCGAGTCAAGTGTTTGGGGTGCATACAAAAATTACATTTTAAATACAGGTATGCAAGGGGAGAGGAAAAAAAATGCACAATAAGTTCCAGAAGCACAAAATTCCCAGAAAGGTGTGGAAAGCACCACCTACTTAAAAATATGTATGCACAAGTAACTCATTTGCTGATTAAATCAATTTAAATTATTATTTAATTATACGGGTTCTATGAGCCAAGCCAATTTCAAATTAACATTTTGAACAAACACAGAGTGATCTGATGGAATCACAGCCCATTTAAAATATAGTTTCCAAACATATGCGCAGTCTAAGTGCACAGAATCACTCTGCCCAAGATATTGCTCCCACCGTCCATTTTATGCACATATGGCTCAGCTTCAAGTGCCTCCTCATGAAATGTAAAAAGTCAGCATTTAATACTGCATACAAAAAACTTGTGAAATACTGGGTCCCATTAACCTCATCAAGCCGAAGCTAGAACACACTCCCATGCGCCAGGACAAGCATTTTGCTCTTTTTTTGCGGTAATCTTGTGATCTGGTGATTATTAAGTAATCAGGAAAACTGAAATTTAAATATTTTCTGTTAAATAACATGAAGTAATATTCTACCTGCCCCTGAATGTTTATTTCACAAATTTAAACAATCTATTCTGACCGCTAACTGGCGTACAGAGAATAGTGCTTTCCGTAGTAATAAAAACAATACTGGTCTTCCCCCATCAATCATCTGCAGACATTGCTTGTTCAGCATGAATTTCCAAGGAGCACCGATATTATAACATGAGGGTAAAAAGCAGAAATCACAAGAAATCAGGGGTATAATATTGCACGAATACTCCTCTATTATAAATAAATGCTACATTTTCATTCTCTTATCCATACATACTTGCAGGTTTTAAAGACAAATCTGACTAGCACATTCAAAGCGGTAAATCAAACACATTCTGCTATGGTAAATATCCAAGCTGAGCAGAGAGCAAATTAGTGCTCTTTGCAAAGGGCACAGAGAAGCTTAGCACACACTTGGCAACAGAGCCGCGGTCTTAAGATGTGAAAATGTTACCACGGCAGAAGCCGGTCATCACAATACCAAAAGGCACAAAAACAAAGACTAAAAACGTCTTTATCCTGTTAACACATTCTAAAACAGAAAGGGCTTCAAACGCTCTAATCTGCAAGGCTATTTCTGCTGCCTTTCACCGAAAGACAGAATATTAGCAATTAGAATAATCAAGTAATCAACAAAGCACAAGTCTTAATGTCAAGCTAGCAGTTCTTACCTTCACACTGATTTCTGGGAAGAATCTTCCACCTTGTTTTTATAACAGTTTCCAGAATCTGCAGCGCATAGTACTGTAATGCATAAGGACAAGTCTAGATTAGACCATGGCATCTTGGAGAAGAAAATCAGACCATGCAAAACTCAAGAAAGGAAATACAAGGTGCTTTTAATTCTACCTGCCAAAGTTACAAATGGCAAATCATTAAATACAATTCATGCAGCACTCACTACGTGGATCTGTGATCTAGAAAAAAAAGAAATCCTGTAGAAGTCCTGCTGTTTGTCCCAGTATCACACCAGAAAGTGAAACACAAGAATGGAAAAAACAATGTCCACATACTTATTGGTCTTTTTAAATACAGCTACCTTAAGACACCTTGAGGCTTGAGGTAAATTTAAGGTACAAGGGGGGGAAAAAAAAACAAACAGCTGAGTTCTAGGACATCATCAATCTGGAACTAAACAGCCTGACCCTCGAAAGGAGGCAGCTTCACCAGACAATAGTGCCTGCGACAAGGCGACAGACGTGGTGCGTATGTGCATCCAAACACTCACATGCACACAGACACGCATTATGGGTGCAAACATCAATAAATGAAATAATAATAATAATTACATGGAAACCCTGAATCGGTTCATGACCCCGTTTTCACCTTAAACTGGTGTGTCTCTTAAGGAACAGCAAGACAACCCACAGGTTAAAATAGACATTTGAGTTCTATTTTAAATTAGACTAATGGTTTCTTAAACATTGTTAGTAGATGTTTTTATTAAGACCACCAGTATTTCAATTGCAGGGATCACTGATTTTTTTTAGAATAGAAGTGAGGGAAGCAAACGTTGCAGGGTGTTAATGTGTCAAGGTTAAAACGCATTTGTAGTATCAAACGAGACATAAAATCTTAGATGAAATCATCTAGAAAATTACACTGGTGTCAAATTAATTTTTTGCCCATAAGCTCTCAAACTTTCAATTTGGTTCTTTACAAGGATAAAACCGTCAACAAAACCTTGCAACACTGACACCATGGCTGCTACCATAATGCAAGGTTTTGGAAAAGCAATTAGACTAAGATTACAGGAGCAAAGTCAGAAATAGAGGAATAGAAACAGGGAGATGTGTGACCCCTACAAGAGAAATACCTGCCGCCACACTTCTCTCTCTCTCTCTCTCTGTGTCATGGAGCATAGAGACTACAGTCTGAACCCTCACTCCTCCCAATGAAACAAATGCAATAGAAACTGATGAACAGAATTCAGTCAAAGGGAATCAAAAGGGTAGACCTTGTGGAGGCCTGCCGCCAAAGCCTAGCTGTGTCAAGGTGCACAGGAAGAGACACCCCGTTTCATCCTATTACAAGCAATCAACATAATGGAACATTAAGATTAATATCAAATATTAACAGCTGGAATAAATCTTGCAACAGAGAAAATATGCCAAATGTTAAAGCACTTAAATATGGTGTTTTGATAGCTGAAGGAATTGATTTCACAAAAACTGAAATATTTACCTGTAAATATTTTCAGTTCCACTGCAAACCAGATGTTTGCCAAGCTACAAAATTTGGTTTTTACAAACTGTTGACGCACCAATTCACACAATGGTGGTTACTGTCAGCGAGAAGGTCAATTTCAAAAAGCAAGCAAGAATGCGAACACTGAAACATTAAAATAAATAACATCGAAACAATGGCAGTTAAAAGTATAGTAAAATGGAAAAATGAGTATGTAAAGATGAACTCATAGGGTAACTGATGACCATTAAATTGAAGTACATTGAATTTTAAATTTCATGTTCAAATTGAAACCAGGCTACTGTAAAATAAAGTAACAGTACTTTGCTACTGATCACTGAGCGAGAGGACTAGACTTGAGAGTTCAGCTGAGAGAAGAGGGCCCTGAGAGTACAACCTGAACAAGGCAACCCAAAGCACCTTAGTGTAACCATCAGCATAACCACGCACACAAACAGAAACGCACACACACTCACACGCAAAGTAAATAACAAATGAGATCGGTTGGCTTTTCACAAACAACAGTAAATTTGCTTCTTAGGATTTATTTTAAATCATGCTTTTTAGGTCAACATACAACACCCTTTAAAACTAATGGAAATCACATCCACTGCATATCTGTAAGGCTTACTTTGGTATTCATATTCTGCGAGAACTCCAAAATGGTGTCAACTCTTGTCCAAGCATCAGGATGCTCCTTCAAATGGGTCAACACCTCCTGCGCCATTCTCTGCTATAATGAAATCACAAGAGAAAAAAAAAAAAAATACTGAATGGTTAGCACTTTTTCAAAACATCAAGTTACCTATAAGTACTTTTCTACTCATAGTAGATAAGCAACTTGATTCTTAAATGTTCTATAAAATTAACATCTGACACCGACCGCAACTAATATTTAATCTCATATTACCCAATGCAGTATGCGCCAATCTGAAGAGACTAAACAAGCATTTGAAAGACAACTTCAATATCAGTGAACAGAGACTCAGTCCACTCCCAACACAGACTGTTCTCCCTGCTGCCCTCTGAGAAGAGGCTTTGCAGCATCAGGACCAGGACAGCCAGATTCTGTAATAGTTTAATTCCTCAAACCATTAGACGCCTGAACTATTAAATCATGGCAGCCCCCCCCCCCCCCAAATCCATGTACATGTCACTTTCAAGAACTGTTTTTTAAAAAAATATCTAGTGCAACATATCCAAAACGGTGATGTACACTGGTTTTTGGTGCTATACTGCGGCTGATGTATTTTTATGTACCGTATTTTCCGGCGTATAAGACGACTTTTCACACCATAAATTTCTGCTCTTAAGTGGGGGGTCGTCTTATAC